>VZRV01001893.1:3974591-4019591 GCA_013398115.1 Falcunculus frontatus
GGGGTGGTGGGGGGAGAAGGAGGAGGGGGGGAGAACGGTTCACCGGCTAGCATTAATGCAAGTTTTAATTATATAGCCATAATACCACTTTCCCCTCTGAGAAAGGTTGGGTTAGATTACATGGTGCAAAAGGAAATTGCAGAAAATAATAACTTCAAACCAGCCTCGCTCCTGCGAATTTGTGAGAATTTGGTAGCGTTCTCTTCGCTCGCATTTTCAGGACAGACACATTCATCCAGTTGCTAGGAAAACCAAATAATGAAAACATAGCTGGGATTTAGCAAGTTCCACTGGGAATTACCTATGATAGAGGGCAGGGCTGCACTTCCTCAGAACATGCTCCTGCTGTAAAAATTCACAAACCTGGCATTCATACAGGCATCTGTCGCTTGCTCTAATGCCAGTTCATAGTATACATACAAACATCTGCTTCCATGCACAAAGGGATACAGAACGCTTGACAGGTCTGTGTTAGCAGGGTTCGCAATGCCAGTTCTTTATGCAAAAACCCTAATGCTTCCCGTCAAGCCATTAGAAGTGATACAATCAGCCCAGGCCCCATTAAGCCATCAGTGTCCACCTGTGATAAAGATGGCCATTTGTTTTCTTAAAGCCCACTTAATGTCTGCTTAACTCAATTTGTCAGGAAATGTAGAACAATTTCCTCACAGCCTGAAATTTGGTAGTGGTTCAAAGTCAAAAGGCCAGGTCTAGTCTTATTCAAATGATATAATGAACAGTCTTCAAATCTAAATCTCCCTTGGGGAGATGCTGTTTACTTTTTTTTTTAATGTTAGAAGAAAAAAAAAAAAGGAAAAGTAAAATGTATGCTTTTCTTTGATTACTAAAAATATTGAATCCTTTTAACCCCTTCATATGGGTCAGCTGAGAAATGAACTTCCTTGCTTCCTTCTTTTGCTGGAGGTTAATATACAAAAGGTTAGGCAGAGCAGAGCAAAAATACCAGAATGAATATGCAAAAAATATTTCCATCATATTTTATAAGTCTCTTTTTAAGCATAGAAATTTACAGTTTAAATACCTAAAAGATATCTTCAATTTTTTGCTTTTACTGGGATCTCTCCTGGCACACGGACAAGGGGGCCAATCCCTCCTCTTGATGGCAATGCCAAGGGTGCAGGGAGGAAAGTCAGAGTGCATTTGACATCTTTGGTGGGAATTTTGCCTGGGGAAAAAAGACAACAGCTGAATAAATGTGATACGGCCCCAACTTTGTGATTGTTCTGGGACAGCTCCTATTTAGCATCCTAATTTTCATGTAAGGGAAAATATGAGAAATGCTTCGCCACCTCAGCCCTGTGTATCCCTCCACACTGCTTCAGGTTTGTTCTTTCCCAAATCACAGTCCATCCTCGGGTCCTCAATGACATGGAAGTCTGGAGATCATGCGTGAGGACAAGAGGAATGCCAATGGAAGCCCATCTCCAGTGGGGGCAAGTGGAGGCTGTGGAGGAGAGCGGAGCAGGGATTTCAGGAGCTGGCAGTGATGTCCTGTCATGTTTCCACCACTTCACCCAACAAAAATAAGTAGTGATGGTCCACTGCTGTTGTAGGGCAGAGCATCACTCCGAAGTCATCTCTTTGGCCAAAAAAAAAGAGGGAGGAAAATAGCTATAGATAGAGTAAAAAAGATTCTTGATTTTAAAGACACATTTAATCACATACCGATAGGTTCAAGAAATTCAATTAAATTAGAAATTTAATGGATGGATGCTGTTTCTGCCTTTGAAGACATTATTTTGGAAGTGTGAGCAACTATTTGTGTTTGGAAAGGAGCGCAGGTCAAGCATCGCAGCGCAGCCTCTCTGCTGGCTTTAACTGCTGTTGGGGAGGTGCGTTACGGCCTCGAGTTGTGCATTTGCAGAGAAAATATCACCCCGTCCAGATGCTCAAGTCTGCTCTTTCTGCTAGAAACCCTCGCACGAGGCTCTCGCAGTGTACGAAAATCCAGGGAAAGAGCTCGGCACATTTTTCCTTTGCAGAGTAGAAGCTAGAGGTGAAACACAATCATTTCAGTCTGGATCAGACTATCCTTTAGCAAAGTCCTAAGTCCAATTAACCCCCAAAATCGACTGACAAGGTTCATTCCTCTCCGCTGCTGCCTAACTGGTTGTATGTACGCTGGGCATGCAGCACCTAAGTCAGATGCTGCTTTGTTATAATTAGGGCAGCAAATTTTGTTTTCTGTTTGGTACTTGCTGTTACATATTGCATGTAATGTATGGCACTGTTAAGGGAAAAAAATTGGAGTCAAAGTGCCTGGAAAGTTAGGTCTGCTCTGTAGCACTGTGAGATTGTTGACATCTGCCGAGGTTGGAGAGCTCAGTAAGCAGGAAATGGGGTGTCACTCTGAGTGGTAGTTTACCATTATCCTGGCATCCTAATGAAGTGTCTGCAGTGCACAGAGCTTCTGGATGGCATCTTAACGCACGGCTAAGCAAAAGCACTTCTCTCCTTGTCACTGTCATCCATCTGCCTGCACCCTACTGTAGCCAATGGGATGGAACCATGCTACAATGTGCTATAAGCCATTTAGAGTTGCACATTGCATAATCAGTCCCATCAAATATGTAAAAAATGACTATTATTGGTTATTTCCCTCAAACTCTGGCACCTGGAGTTTGATACATTAAAGTTTAACTTTTCTAAGTGCTGTTTTTTCCCATTAATTCCACATGTATTTTTGTTAAATGGGAGTGAGTTGCGAACTCATTGTCTTGGGTCTTGCTAGTGGATCACAAAAGTTGTATGAATATTCATTGCAAATTCCACTTTATAACACATAGGATGAATTTATCAATTTCCCAGATAGAGCGGTTTCACAAAATTCCCATTTTCTTTTGCAACAACTAATTCTGAGGCATGAATAAAAAGTAAATCAATTCGGATCACAAATTGCTTATTTTCTTTATAGCTAATATTAGTTAGTTTCACCACTTCTTATAGATTTTTTTTAAAACCAAGAAAATATTTTACAATATATCTGCAACAGAGGATTGCCAGAGTGTACTGCGAGTGATTAAAATCGGGACTTTTATGTTGCATGCAGTAACATTAAAATATCCTGACATTAAAAGTGGTATGAATAAGTGATTTATATATTAATACATTAAAACCTGTGTATCTTAGCCAGCATGACTTCCAGAATATGAAGACTTACCAAATGAAAGCAGAGTTTTGGGCAGTTGATGTGTCTGGAAAAAAAAAAAAAAAAAATTAAGGCAACAGAGTACTCTCTTTTAAGCAAGTTTTCATTCCCTGATAACACCAAAGCTATCAGGGACTGGGGTTAAGCATTGTGTGACAGAGCAAGCTTCTAAAATGGGCAAGAGCAAGATGAATTGGCTAAGTCGGGTGTTTATTTATACAAACAAGAGGGCAGAACATAATTTAGTTGCATCAGGAATTTTTCACAGACATTAAAACTATAGCAAACATAACAGCGGGGATGCTTGCACAGCAGCACAGTGGGGAAGCTCACAGAGCGTCTGCCCACACTCCGGCTGGCTGTAGCCAGTGCCATAAGTCTCACAATTTCATTAGCACTCGAAAATCCACCTAAACCACCCCGTTCCGATTAAAAAAAAAAAAAAAATCAAAGGGATGAAATAAACAACCCAAAAAATAAAAAAAAAAAAGCCCCAGACAAGACCCGTCTTTCTCTCGGCAGCCGAATCAGTTGCGAATTGTTGGAAAAACTCTTGGCAGGCAGATTTTGCTGTAGCAACAGTGTGTGACGTTTTAACCACAGCAGAAATCTTATCCAAAAAAACAGAACAAGGTGAGAAGAGCCTGTAAGAAAATCAGGGAAAACCATGCCTAAAAAGCCAACAACAACAAAAGGTGGCAGATCAATAGTTTGATATTTTATGCAGGAACATAAATCACTGGGTTTTTTTCAGCAGTTCAGCCGTGAGGCTCGAAAGCATAAAAAGAAACCATGGCTTGTGATAAAATTAGGCATTAATGTGAGGCATAAATGCCATTTAACATTAAACATGCACAAGCCACCGAAATGCCTGGAAAAAGGGAAATGGGCACTATAGTAAAACTATACAAAGTAAATCGGACATGAATAATGCAGCAGGTCTGAGGAGGGTCACGGGTCAGACCCCAGTACCTTACAAAATAATGAATGCATGTCAGGTTAGAGACATCCATCCCTTCCTTGCCAACGTGAGTTATTGGAGATAAACCCTGGACTTCCTGTTCTGAAACAAAGTGGCTTGTTGTAAGCATCTATGTCCATTTAAAATTAATGATTAAAAGAAAGATTCGGTGGGATTCGCTTAAGTATTCTTTATGGACACGAGTGCTAAAGGTTACTTTCTTCATTCATTTTTACCCAGCCACTGTTAATGTTAGAGACACGTCATGTTTTCTTCTGTGCTCAAATGTTTATCCAAAGCTCATTTACAAAAGGGCTTATATAATAGTAAGAGGGTTTTTTTCAATGCATTCTTCATTTAGATATAAACAAGAGACCATCTCCACGGTTTTGCTCTGTTAAAGGGAGCTAGCCCTATTTTTAAAGACAGTAACCCAAATTCTAAATATATTTTCTATGATTCTTTTACATGGCAAAACCATCTGTGATTCCCTTCAGAGTATCCTGATCTGCTGAAATTATCCCCTACGTCTCCCAAAATTTCGCCCCCAAAATGCAATAAGGATTAACCCTCCTCTCATTCTTTATTTGATATATGTGATTATGATGACTTCCCCTTCCAAAATTTTCATGGGGAAAAGAGGGTCTAACTTTCCTAAATGGTTGCTTTTATCCCCTCAGATTTTCACCAATTTTTAAAATAAAAATATTATAATTAAAACCAATATTGTTTCTTTTCATCACAACTGCTCTGCTTCCTTTTCTAGACTTAGCTGGAGAATTTAACAGCTGTTCAGAGTGTTTTCCTTCCTTTTCACCCTGCACTGCTGGGCTTCATGATACAGCACAGGGGAGGGGGATAACTTTTCCTCACCTTTTTGTAAAAACCCATGTTTAAGGATTTCCTCCCTCCAGTTATGCATGGTAAAGAGAACAACCTAAAAAAAGAAAAAATTAATTTAAAAATCTTTCTACTCCGGGATCTGAAAGAGAAAAATTTCTAGGAATGTGGAATGGAAGGCTTTACAGAAATAAAGCTAATACATAGGTATTGCAAATGAAACATAAGATCTTGCATCTGATCTGTTAAATATTCCATCAACAAGGTCAAGAGTAAAGACAAGCCCAGCCACAAAAACTGAAGCGAGAGTAAGCTTTAATAAAAAAAATGAACAGTTTATCCTCTTCAGCTTCTCAAGTGGAAAAACAAATTCTTTTATACTAGAGAAAAATCAAGCGTGTATAGAGCATTTAAAAAAACCCACCGATATCAACCATTTTAATGAAAGAGTACCCAATATTTTCATGGAACTATAAAAGGGAGCAAGACTAAGTGTTATGGCAAAAAGCCTGGGCTCAGCAGCTTTGTGTGGGAAATGGTGAAATGTGACTGTGATTTATAATGAGAAAAGGTATCTACAACATACAATTTTCTACCTAGCTGCAAATAATAATTCATAGTGATGTCCCTTCCAGATAAAATACCTTTGCAATGTAGGACTCATGTGGTAAAATGATCATGATAAATGTCAGACCAGTGCAGGTAACGGCTTTACAAACCATTAAGATTAGCTGGCTCTTTTTTTTTGATGATAACAGTAACCATGCTGTGACTCTATGTGGTAATAATATCTCAGTACTGATAAATGCCAGAGCCAGGCAGAGGTGTTTATCATTCCCAGTTCAGAAATGCTGACTAAAGTTACCACATGTTGCCTGTTTTTTCTTCTTTTACAATAGACTCACAATTAACAAATAGACCGATGCACGACATAATTTTATGCAAAATTTCTATGTTTTTTGTGCTTTATTGCCTACCTGAATATGCCCTATTTTCCAACACTGATAACTTTGGTACAGCAAGCCCTAAAACAAAGCTTCCTATCCTTGCCACTCTCTCAATAAATAATTTTATTATAAATTAATATTTTTGGGGGGGGTTATTTTATTTCTTTCACAAATACACCTCACAAAGAATTGCAGCCTCTGTAAGCAGCAGAGGGTGTAGGGATGTGGTTCCCTGTCTGGTATCTGTGTTAATCAACACGGAGCAGAGACATGTCCATCAAGAGAACACGATAAAGTTTTACTGTACAACATTTCCTTGTGAATACTCTGCAACAGACAAAGAGTGAGCCCTTCCTTCCACTGAGCTTGTCCCTGCCTCGGTGTCTCAGTTCTGCTCAAGCCCATTGAATTCTCAGGAAAAAAAACCAACCCAAACCAGAATTAAAAATTAAACTACATGAGAATCTCTGTTTGTGAAGTTGCAGTAGAGGCAAGGCAGCTCCAATATAAATATAACTAATCTAGTGACATCATAGCATGTCTTGTCACAGCGTGTCCAGAGAAGGGCAATGGAGCTGGGGAGGGGTCTGGGGCAGAAGTTTGATGAGGAGCAGCTGAGGGAGCTGGATGTGTTTAGCTGGAGAAAAGGAGATTCGGGAGGGACCTTAGTCCCTCTCTGGAACAAGCTGACAGGAGGTGGTAGCAAGGTAGAGGTCGGTCTCTTCTCCCAGGTAACAAGTCACAGATTGAAAGGAAATGGCCTCAAGTAGCGCCAGGAGAGGTTTAGGTTGGGTATTAGGAAAAATTTCTTCATTAAAGGGATTGCTAAGCGTTGGAACAGGCTGCCCAGAGCAGTGGTTGAGTCACCATCCCTGGAGGGATTTAAAAGCCATGTGGATGTGGCACTTGAGGACATGGTTTAGTCCTGGACTTGGCAGTGCTGTTTTAAAGGCTGCACCCAATGATCTCGGAGGACTTTTCCAAACTAAATGATTCTGTAATTTTATTTACGCACGCCAAGCAGCAAAAATAAAAAGCCCCGAGAATTTGCACCCCCTTCCTATAATAAATTAACTTCTGCAAATTTCATATAATTTTCATTTGTAGCTTCAGACCTATTTCCACTGGACAGTTCACCCGTAGAACAAAAATGAGCAGTAGCAATGGCTTGTGGAAGAAAACATCAAGGGATGACTGCACTGCAAGACCGGGGGAGGTTGTGCTGTTCAGAAGTTAAGGGTTATTGCAGGTCAAACCAGAACAGGAGAGAAATACACAGAAAGTGTGCTCTTCATTTGTGTTTAACTTCATAATCACTACTGTCAGTTGCTTGACTTCCTATAGAATAAGTCCATAAGAAATTCTGGGGTTTTTTTACTGGAAACTAATACCCATGCACTGACTCCTTTGAGCTTTTTGTCTTCCATGTCTATTTGATTGTTAAAATTTAAAACAATTTCAATATAAACATCTATATCTGTAGGTGTGAAGTATTAAACTCAACAGGAATTAGCAATACGTGCTGAGGAAGACTATTATCCTGGTAATTTTAATTTTTAAATTAAGCTTGATTGCAGGAAAATCTTAGCTTGAAATTTTTTTTTGGTGAAACCTTTAAATCAAGGCACTCATCACCACGTGATTATGCTTATGCAGCACCTACTGCAACTGGGATTTAATCCTGATTGAGATCTCTGAGTGCTAGGGTAATATGAATATTAAAGAGGAACATATACGAAGAATGATAGGTGATAATTAAATCATAGATGATAAGATCAGAAAAGTGTTCTCAGGTTATCTAGGGCATGTAACATGCAAGATGTTTTCCCTACGTCAGACCTACTGGTACCTTATCTAATCTGTTCCTAAATGAAAGCACAGTTGTACATGACTTTGCTTTAGTTCCAACATCTTAGACAAATCGATGAAAATATCAGCCAAACCTTTCCCACAAAACTATGAATCATGGTAAAACAGAAAGGTATACCTTAACAGAAAGGATAGAAATGTTCTTATTACCTCAAAGGAGATATTAAAGTCCTTAGTGCTGCATTTTTTTTACCAATTCTTTATTACTAGTTGTAAGTTTAAAATACAAATTTTTTCCTGCAGAAATTCCAGTTGTGGGATGCTACAGGTATAAGAAAATAGCTACAGTGGAATAGTTTCTTGAAATAATTGTTCACCAGAATGGACTACTAAAAACAATAGCAAATCTTTTCATATTTCCACACATGGTGGGGTGTTAAGGACAGCAATTCATTAATATACTGGACTTAATTATGATGAGAAAAAAAAGACAACAAGGATTACCTGGGAAGTGCATCCATCACAGAAGCTGCACCACTGGAAAAACACAAGTCCAAAAGAGGATTCCATTTAAGATGTGGGTCTCTTACTTCTTGGAGGTATCTCAGGAAGATGGTCAAGAAGTCTAATAAAATAAATGAAAAGTAAAAAAATATTTTTCTGTGAACCAGAAAAAGCTTTCTTAAGATTAACGGAGAATTTTTAATCTTTGTAATTTACTCTTGCTCTCTGTTAAGGTGAAAGGAGGTATGAAATATTCTGGTTTTAACCACATATTCGTGATGACTTTTCTTGTAAGGTACCAGCTACAGCACTGTGCAAAGTAATGCCCTAATTTGGCACTCAAGTGGTAACTTTCTCTTTTTTTTTTCCCTTAGAAATCCAGGACAATGCCACTCGCATCAAATCCATAAGGAGTCTGGTAAAGAAGCTCCCTAGACCCAACTATGACACGATGAAAATCCTTTTTGAACATCTAAAGAAGTAAGTAGAACCATGGTACTGACAGATCAATAATTTTAAAAGGAATGAGTAAGTGGTGTCCTAATCCTATTGGAAGTGTCATCCAAAATATCAAAGATAGTTACATTCTTTGGCAAAACTGAGCAGAGTTTATGGTGTCTACGTATATCTTATTCCTGCACAAGAAATCTGGATGTCTAAGCAAAATCCCAAATTTTTACTCTAGTAGAAAGCAGACAATTCAATGCCGTCAAATACATCGGGATTAACATGTTACAGGTCCACTGAAATGGGCAAATAAAACATGTTCCAGACTGTATTCACCCAGTTTGACCGAATTTCTCCAGCAATGGCCTTTTGGATGATGATGTTTTCAGCACTGAGATCCCTGTTGTTCAATCACCTGTACTCATCTTGTGCCATGTCGAGGTCAGAAATAACCTCACTCAACAACACAGCATGTGCTCTTATCCCTCACAAGGAGCTTGTGAGAACACAGAACATCTAAGAAATGCTGAGAAGAGATTTGGAAGTGCATCTTTGCTCTCCCAATGTTACTGAGATACCACAGAGGCAGAAAAACGACCCTGTGAGGTTCCTCCTTATCGTTCCCCTGTGGTTTCCACACTCAATGAGCTGTGTTTGCAAGAGGTGTCAACCCAAAAAATCAACCAAGGGTGTCACGTTCACCTCAGGTTTTCTTCTTGTGCTTCATGGTATTAAAAGTAAAAGCGTACATGGCTCAATGGCTCACTGAGGCACCCACTGCAGCTGTTTGACCTGCAGGATGACCAGGGAGACCTCAGGATGGGGATATGTGAGGGGCAGGGTCCTGTGATTCTGTTCCTCCTTGCTGTTGGCACTACCCATGCCATTTTCTACAGTCACTTTTCAGCCAAACTACCCCTAAAACTGAGGGGACATCAGGATCTGGGCCTCATGAAGGCACAGAGGAGTATTTCATCCCAGGAATGATATACTGACCCCAGTGAGGGAGTGATAAAGGGTCCAAATCAAAGACCACTCTGAGCTTATAATGAATGATGCCTTTATAGTCATCATTTCTTGGCATGTGCATGTAAGAGATGTAGATCCTTTATCTTGTTTTGCAGCTTCCAGCTGAAATGGCAAAATAAGTCCATACAGTTTTGGGAATGTCCCCATTTCATTAAGCATTGAAGGAATGTAAGCAGTCCATAAAATGACTGAGTTTGGCCTTGCAGAAAACCAGTTTTCTGTGTGTTCATTTGATGTACTGTGTGCACACATTCTCTCCTTCAGCAGGTTATCTAGAGAAGGATGATAATTTATTGCTGTCAATGGAAGAATAATAAGGGAAATGATTTCCTGGGAAGAACCTGAGTGCAAGAAGTGGGTACACGCTGTCAGCACAGATATGCCATATACAAAATTTACTGCACTCTGTGTGGCATTGATCTTAACCTGAAAAAGTTTTGCTGCCATGTCTTTGGGGAGAGATATCAGGTATACACAATAAGTCTTTGATCTCATAGTTAAATCACTTGATTGAGACTCAGGAGACGTGGGTTCAGTTCTTGGCTTTGACCGGATGTTCTGGGTGACCTTGGGTAAATCATTTAATCTCCCTGTGCCTTGGCTCCTTGTTTACAAAATGATGATAATACTTCCTTTGTCTGCCTTGGCTTTTTAGAGCATAATCTATTTGGGACAGCAATTGTTTCCTGCTGTGGATGAGTAGAACTGGCAAAACTGGACTGGCACTGGTGGTTATTCGGAGAAAAGAAAATGGAAGGAGAAAATGAAACCACTAAAATATGGGAAATAAAATACCCATAGCTCGTAATGCAGAGGTACACTGAGGCGACACAGTGGCACAGAGTGATGGAAGGCAGGAAGATGTGACGGTGAAGCCATTTGGGGGTTTAAGCATTAGGGAAGCAATTGTCTGAGTCTCTCCGAAGAAGGTCAATCGTCTTCTCTGCCTCAAACACATCCTCAGGAAAAGACAGGGCTATTCCACAAGCTTTGCTCCACTGATATGGAAGCAACAGTAGAATAGATATCGAAAGCACAAAAAATCCCCCAAACAAATAAAACATATGTGTTCTCTTGAACTTGATGATGCTAAAAACAGGGGTCAGTCTGAATGATAAATCGTGGCACCATAAATAGGAATGAAGTAGTGTACTTACATTTTTAGTAATGATGTGATGCTTATATTATGCAAATATAGACAATGTGCGTTTGTTTGAATCAGTCTAGGAAACACGACTAGTTTGCTGAGGTTATAAAATGTAGAATTATATTAATTTTGGGGACACTCTTCAGAAGAGGGGTGCCAGTGTCCCTCAGCATGGACTTGCACCACCCCCTTTGATCACAGGCCTTTCTCAGGACGAATCACGGGAGTTTCAAAAGTTTCTGATTAGTTGGAAAAATAACTAAACAGGCTTTATCTGAGGCATGTTACTGCAGTTTCTATATTTGCTGGTACAGATGGCTGTTCTTGCCCAGTGTTGAACTGGTTTTAAGGGGGTTCTGATGGGGACAAGACGACGGATTACAGCTATGCTGTTTCCATGGCATTCCCCTCTTTCTCCTAACCTTCTCCTGCTCCTTTCTTTCCTGTCAGACAGAACAGGGCTATACAGACCTGGACCACGGGGCTGTTTAAGCCCGTGACTGCTATATACAGCACGTGAGAGCATCTGTCTCACTGACACTCAGCACAAGAATCCAACCTTTGCCTCATCCTAAACCATTCTGCAGCGATCCAGTCTGCAGGAGCAGGTCCAGATCAAGCAGAAATAACAATGAGAAATGCACTTCAGAAGGGTCCTCCTTAGAAAGCCAGACAAAGCAGGTGATGAGAGAGTCTGCGAGAAAGGCCTGGCAGCAGGGATTAACACCCGTGCCATATATCTCTCTTAAACCAAGCTCTCTGAAGCTGCAAGAAGCCATAGTGCAGTGTATGAAGCCCACAGGAGGCGGATTAAAAGCAAAGCTTGGGGCTGCAGTACCTGTTCTTTTAAGTTTTTTGCGTTTGATAGGAAAAACCACAACCCATCGACGTCCCTGTTGTGGTCTCCATGAAATCTCCTCTACTTAAAAGCAGCACAGACAAAATATGGGGCTGAACAGACATATCACATAGCTCTTGTCAGTCTAATTCCATAAGGAATTGTTCTATTAAGACTCATGCTAGAAATAATTGAGCGCAACTACTATTAGGCTATTCATGCTTCTTCCCAAAGATGAGCAAACCAAAGAAACAGACTTTACACAGGAAACAGACAAAATCCAACCTGAGGAGGGATTTTCCCAAATAAAGGGCTACAGAAAACAGCCTGTTCTACTTGAACATGTTTAGACAATATTTACTTGCTGTATACAGCCCATATATTTCTGTCCCATACCCCAGTTCCACAGATGTCCTCTCTTTCCTCTTCCTTACTCACATGTGACTTTTACTCCCAAACAAAGGCAGCTAATCACAGGTACCAGCTAAAACTGATGCACCTTTCTGGTCCCATTTTTCAGGTGCGCACAGGACATCAAATGATGCAGAAACCTTGTCTCGACTGTGCACAAACATGAACTGAGAAACCATTATTTACACCCAGTAATTTACTCACAGAATTGTAATACAAGTGAGGCAGAAGGAGAATTTCACTCTTTATACTATTTTTTGACCTGTTTTCACCACAACACCTTGAGCTAGCTGTTACCCACCCACTGAGAAACCGAGGCACGAGAAGTTTAAATGACTTAAAGTCCCAGCATAAGCCAGCAATACAATCTAAAAACCTGGAGGGGATTTTTTATTTGCACAGACACTTCTCCAGTGATCACAAAACTCCTCTTTTCTCCCTTATGCAAAATGCAGCAGGGAAGAGGAGCACCCTGGCTGGGGGATCAGCTCTGCGCTCCGAGCTGGCGAGGGCAGCCACCGCTCTGCTCCAGAAGCTGTGTGCCTGCATTATACAGCACTGTGCCTGAGCTAATAAGCTGTGCTTATTAATGTTAAATTAATGAATCTCAGCCTGCTCTGCTTATTAGGTTGAGCTCCGTGCCACCACAAGGCAGCTCTGCGACTCCCAGACCTGAGCCGTGTCACATCTGACCAGGCTGGAGCACAGGGCAGCCAAGCTCCAGCCCGGCTGTGCCCACCCGTGTGGACACCCCTGCAAGGGGATGTGTTAGAGACAAAAACCCCTCTCCTTGCTCCTGATTTCCCCACACAAAGGCAGGATAATGTGTGTTATTTACAAAACCATAAAAGGGATGTTGAAATAATTAAACGGGAAGGCAGGGGCCAGCCCGACGCTCCCATCCCTCTCCCTTACGTGGGAAGCGCAGAACCCAGATGCCTAACTGTGGAAGATATTCTTCCAGCAGCAGCATCTGCCTCCTTGGCAGGCACTTCAGGCAAGTTGTCTGGGGAGCTCTGCAGTTGCCTCTTGGTTTATCACGTGGATCTGTTAATGTGCCCTATCTGGCTGCCTTGTCCGGGCAGGAGCTGATTCCTTTTAATTCACCTTTGAGTCCAAGAAACCTCATTTATTTTGCTCCATTTTTCCCATACTCTGCATAGCACGGCAAGGAATTTTCAGATGCCATCCAGGCTTTCTGCCCCTTTCAGAGGGAGAATGATGATTTTCTTCCTGATTGCCTTCCCCTTTGCCCAAATTCTTCATTTTTACTACTGATTGTTTGCATGGATTTGGCTGCAAATATGCTCCTCACCAAGAGTGGAACTATTTATCTAAGACAAACCCACTGATATTAATATATTATCTAACAAAAGTCATAGGTATTCATCTTCAGCTCTTTTGACAAAAAAACCAAACCTCCCCCATGTTCATAGGTCTGTGAACAGGAAAAAACATCCAACCTTGACAAACAGGGAGGAGAAACCACCCCCCACCTCAAACCTCACAACTTGTGGCAGCTACATTCTGAATATCAAAGGTTTTTGCGAACTATATACAACAGAAAAGACCTGTTTCTACCTATTAAAAACTAAGAAAAAAAAGAAAACTAGCAAAGCCATGCATAGCCAGCAGCCCACAGTAACCTGCACACCAGGACACAGTGACAATGTGATGACAAGTCCAGCACCAGTACCCAGAATTCTGAGGGAAAACCAGAAAATGAAGTTAAAGTACGGCATGTAGTAATGCTAAGAAGGGGATGTCTGCAAACTTTTTTTTTTTTCCCTCCAGAGTTGGTGGAGGAAAGATGTAGCAAACATATGTGATTTTCACGTGCTAAACTACGTGTCATATCAGCAGTTTTCGGGCAGGCTCACGTATTAAATGTAGGCTCAGGAGAACCCTTTTCTCACACAGCAAAAGAACAGATTACAGTAAGAACTCTTCAAGTTTTCTATTAAATAAAATAATAATAATAAAGGTAAGAGCTACTGAAAACCAAAAACAATTCCTAGAATGGAAGGGCTAAACAAAAAAAATTCTATTTGGGAAACCGCAGTGGACCTGTGGAAGACCTACAGCCCAAAATGTGGAATAGGCACTTAGGTTTTCCCTCAGAAAAGTGGTCAAATCCAGGGAGGTGCAGAAGCCCTTAAATGAAGGCACAAGAAAGACTATTTGTTGAAATTATTTCCTGAATCAACACCTGTCTTTATAATCAGTCAACTCATGAACAACTTTTGGTTTCCAGCCATGGGACAGCAGCAGGGAGAAAAGTTTAGCTGTGCTCCTACAAGCTTTGGGAGCAGCTACTGGAAATGTGAGGAGGAGAAACATCCTCTTGCACCAGAGGAGTGAGTGGGTGGACTGACCAGTTACATAAAAGACTCAGATATCCCTGACTGGCATTTTAAGATTTATGTGAAATGATTTAATCATCTTTTAACTTGAGAAGGGCAAATGTATACTGAGATGTGCTTTTGTGCACGTGCTTTATTCAGTTTCAGCTATGGAAGAGTTTTACAAAGGAGCTGGAGCAATGCCAGCACTCATCCCATTTACCACAGCTTCCCGGGGCTCATTTTGGGGGAAGGAGAAGGAATAAACCCTTTTTTTCTCTGTAAAGCTGACGAGAGTCTACTAAACTCACCCTTTGGAAATTAGTGGGCACAAGAAAACGAGCACCAGGCACAAATGTGCACAGGACAGGAGTAAGAGTAGATTTTGGGTTAAAGGCAAAAAAAAAAATCCAGTCTCTCAGAAGCATCTTTGTGCATTTTGATTTTGCGCTTTTTGGGGTTGGGGTGACCTGCTGCCAAGGGTTTTGCAGTCATGCCAAATGCTGCTTTTTGAGGAATAAGAAAGTTTACAAAGTTTAGTTCTTCCCTAAAGAATACCTTACAGCTTAGTGCTTTTAAAAAGAAGAACGATGAGTAATCAAACCCATATTTTCACCCCTTGCTTCCATCTACTTCCTATTTCCACCACTATATTTAAAAATATAAGCCCTGATTTTCATAACAGTCAGGCAAATAATTGCACTCAGTACTCTTCAATGCTACCAAGTACTGAACTGGTGTATCAGCAAATAACAGAATGATAAAAATAATTAGCATAGTTTTAATTTAAATATTTATGACACAGTTGACTCTGTGGCTGCACGGCACCATTGTGCTGAGTGCAGTACACAAATCCTGATAGATAGAGCCCCTGTTTCCAAGAGCTCCTATTGTTCATCCCACATTACTCAATATCAAACGATCTCAAAAAAGCTTTTCAAACATTAATTAAATCTCCTAACTTCCTTTTCAGGTCAGTAAGTTTTATTATCCTAGTTGTGTAGATAAAGAAAGTGAGGAATGGAGAGGGTAAGGCACTTTCCCACCACGACACAGCCAACACTTCTCACTTCCACTCTTTGCTTGCTCCCCAATCCCCCAGCCGAGCCCCCCAAGCCTTTGAAGGCTCATCCATGTGCTGTGGGTGTACGTGTGCATCTGGCCAGCACATCCCAGGGAGGGCTGGTTGCTGCTAAGGACTCTTCAGTTAATCAGGACCACGTGAGAATCCTGCTTCTGGTTTGCACTCACATCAGCTTTAGCAAAATATCACCGGCGGAGTTAATTTATGTGATTTTGTAACCTCTTAATATTGCTTGGGGTTAGTGTTCTTTCCAGCACAAACGTTTTTTTGTTGGCCAAAATTAGGAATGCTCAATTCATTACAATGGCTCCTTCCCCCTTTTTTTCTTCTGCTGTTTGGGGAAATTGGGCCGTAACACACAAATGTCCACAACCAGGTCATCAAAGGGTAAATTGCAATGCTTTTCATTTTGGTGCCTAAAGATATGTGATTTTTCTCAGAATTAAGGTTGTGAAATAAATAATTTGGTTGAAGTTTCTCAGATATTCATTGGAACTTAATAAACAGAACAAAACAAAACAAAAAAAAAGGCTTTAAGGCCAAAATGTCAGCTCTCTGTGCAAAATAATTAATATAACACAATAGGATCTATTCTACTATTGATTGAAAGGCAATTTATGCAGGTAATTCATTAAGGCTAGTGAGAGTTTGGCATGTAAATCCCCCAGCACTTTGATGGGAAAATAGACCCTGATTTTTTTTTTTTTAAATAAGCTATAAAATACATGTTTTCAGTGGCAAATATATAAAAAGCAAAAGCAAATACCTGAACAGCTAGAGCCATGGATGGCCCTACTCTGTGAGGGTTCTGCAATGACATTAGATCAAATCCTTTTTCACACACAGTGAAAGATGCAACAATCATTTCAATCACCACGTTAAGAGAATCAATACAATTTTTCCTTCCAGAGAATGGTACTTTACATTCCAGTATTTACAGGTTATCACCTTCATACATCTCTTTTTGTGGTCAAGTGCATGATTACTACTTCTGACAGGGTATTGGCCATTTTCTTATGAAGATCTACAAATTCTTGTGAATAAAAACCAATCTGGAAAAAAAAAAAAAAGAAGAGCAAATCTGTGGACTGGAATGCACCCTACTTGTAATGGGAACAAAAAGCTGGCAATGAAATATAAACCTAAATCACAGCAGAATGACCTACTTTAGGGCATTTGCCAAAGAGACAGTGTTTTAGACAGCTCCTCTGAAGTAGCGTCTTTATGTCTATGCCATCTGCAGATTTATTATTGTGCTTTAGAAAAAAAAAAAAAGGAAAAAAAATTAAAAAGGAAAGAAAAACCTACAGTATGCCTGAACAAAACTCAGCTTCATCTATAGAAAGGTTCCAGTACTGTGGGCACCACACCCACACCTACTGATGTGGTCCAAGTTTTTTCTTTAGAGGCACCTAATTAAGAAACCCTGACTCATTTACATGGGTACGTTTGATCTAAATTACACTCCAAACCACACCAAATTAGGAGCATCTGTGAATGCGAAGTGTTTGTTCCCAGTGCCTGGTAGAACAGGGCCAGTTCTGGACGGCACATGTTCAAGTGACGAAAAATATTTCAGATGTAACATACTTCAGAGACCCACTTTTCCACTAATAATTCATAATGAGTTAAACCAGTATCTCTGCTTCAGCAATTATTTCAGGCTGGGGAAAAAATGTCATTTTACTTTTTAAAGGAAGGGTGGGGGAAAAGGGGGAGTGGGCAACCACCTAATTTGGTTGCTGTCCCTGATAAGGGGCATTAACAAAACCATTAGCTGCAATTTAAATCCGTGCAGCGCGTGTCTTATCAGATATACTTTACTCCTAAAGCCTGGACTGAAGGAAAGTATCCACAAATGATTGGTTGTTGTTCACAAACAAGACCTTCTGCCTTGGTGAATGGTCTTCCCTCATTTATCAGTTTTCCGGAGGAGTCTGGGCAGAGGGCAGGGTCTCAGCCCAAAGAGGCAGCACCCTACAGAACATTAATGTGAGAAATTCAAGACCACCAGATTTGAGAGTGGTATTTCCCTTTCCAGGCTGCATTGCTGGTGGCTGACTGTGCCCGTTTGCAGCCCAGAAATCCCCTCTGTACAAAAACGGGTCCTGTGGCAATTAGGAAACTTTTATCCCACTTTCCCATCTCCCACTAAGAGCGAGCAGGGGGGCTGCAGAAGCCACTGGTTGCTGCCTTACTGACAAACTGAATAAAAAATAGCCTTAATCTCACTCTAAGCAGCCCAAGAAGTGAGGAGTGTAAATCCGAATTCCACGCTGGGTTTGCAATTCCCAGCCCACTGGCGCAATTTGGCACAACCTTCGGATTTGGCCCATTGTGTTTGGCAGCCACCTTTTATTCTTCCCATCTTTTATACTTTGTGAATAGTCCGAGTTACATAATGCCAGTGACAATTTGTTTATGGCGAGCATTGGAGTCACTGTTTTACGATTACATTCAAACTTTAAGCCACATTTTGACATCTAAGGATCATTTTGCATTCTCGTGTACTCTATACAATGAAGGTTTGTGTTCCAGTAACGGAGGGCGGGGGGGGGAGGGGGAGGAACTTTATAAATAACATGACTCCTTTTGTCTGAAGAGATTTTAATACATTTGTCTCATCTACTGTTTTTGCAGTAGCTAGAATATAATTTGAATATATTAATATTTTCAGCAACTGTGCTGAGGGAGCCCAGTTAATAACTTATGCATGGGTGTATAGATACACTTCAGACAGAGGTAGTTTTTAGCCCTTATGTTGGTAATACTTAGAAACACACAATGAAAGAGCCTGTTCTTTCCTCCTCTTTGTTGTGGGCATGCATTGTGATGGTATGGAGCCAGTGTTCTTTCTGTTGTCTACACAGCCTGGATTCAATAAGCAGTTATATATGCATATTATGACAATGTGGTCAAGGAAACCAGATTTTTTTACTCTACCTTCATGTGCCTGTACAGTATAAAATCTGGTATTTATTTTTCTTGTCCTCATTCAATATGTTAACAAAATCATAATTTGATACAGGTTATGTTCACTTTATAATTAAAATTATAGAGTTAGATGAAAATACAGCAAGATGTTGCTGAATGGAAAATATTTATCTTTTCGTACATTACGCATTATGGTGCTATGTAAAATCATAAATCTGTGAAGCAGCTCTCTCCAGCCAATTTGCCTCCTCCCCTGGTCCACAAGATGCAGCCAGTTACCTCCTCTAAGCTGAGGGTTCTACATCCACCTCAGCCCTGACATTAGAGAGCACTGCCACATCCTTTCCAGAGCTTTGCTGTGGTCTTCCAAAAGAAGACCCCTTGCCATAGAGATAAGCCAAGAAATAGGAATTCAGAAAGGTTCTGTGATTTTTACAGCTCCTCCTGTGGCTCTCCAAGAAAAAGCACAAACTCAAGCTTTTTCTCTCTCATGGAAAAAGCATAAACTTTTTGCATCATGTTCTCTGTGTCATCACTAGACTCCTGCTCCCCAGACCACCTCAGGATAGCACTTCATCCATCTGGAAACTGTTCTCAGCTCCCAGATCATTGCCATCCACACTGCCAAGTGCAGGCCTTCACCAAACACCATCAGCAATCACCACACACTATCAGCACAGGGCATATGGGACAGCCCTATAGCATATGGAAGCTTTCCAGTAAGTAAAGTTTACTGGGAACATCAGTTTGCCTTGTTCAAACTCTCAGTCCAGAGAGGATTTTCACAGGGCTGTGGCAGCAGTAGTAGCAGTCAGCTTTAACCACCTCAGACAACCCAGATTGTTTCCACGTCTGGATAAGAGTCTCATAAAAGTGTCATTGGAATAAGGAGTTTTCATTGCTTCAGAACCTCTACCCCATGGAAGTCACTGCAGCTGCTCTGGACTCAGAGTCAATCCCAAAACTCCTATCACAGGGCAAAATTCAGGTCTTGTCGAACACATTTTGGATCTCACCTGGACACTATGATGAGGAGCTGCTTAATCTTCCTTTCCAGATTACATACTAAGAGCTTTCCATTACTCCTCATACCAAATTACATTTATCCTGCTCTGCACCCTGAAACTACAATATGTGCTTGCCAAAGAGGCACTTTCTAAGCTTGTAAATCAATTTCCAACCATTCTCTTCAGGTTAGACATTTTCTGCTGGAGGGGCAGCACCTACAGAGAGGTGTCCTGGAAGCTGCTTACTGTGTGAGTTGCCCAAAGACTGATAAGTAGGCCTTGATATCAACACCAAGATTGTCCATGTTGTCCCTAAATCCTTCAATCTCTGTTGAACATGGTTTGGATCAGGAGGTCTAAGAGACTCATGTATGTCTTCTCACCAGTTTGTGTAACTGTGGATTTGGATCAGGATCAGACACAAGCAGATATCGGCAAATCTGGTCACTTGAAGCTTCAAAGATGAAAGAATTATAACTACTGAGAGAGGTAGGGCTGACTGTGTAGAGAATAAAGACTTGGTAAAGTATCTAAGGCACTTAGACCAGAGTCATCTGAGACCAGTACACGTGTGAATGGGCATCTGACTTTAAAGAAAGTAATGAGAAAATTCAAAGCTAGTTTAAAGCCAGGAAATATTGCAGAACTTGCAGTACTACAAAGGGTGCATCTTAGAAAGACACAGTATATGGAAAATCCTCCACTCCAGGCAGTCCCTGCATTTAGTGCAGCGGACTAAACACGTGCACGAAAAAATAAACATCAAGCTAAGGTGAGCGGACAAGACAGAAAAAGTGTAAGTAGAAAAGACAATGCTGACATAGTAAATTCATTGCTCAAGGGCGAGTAAAATGTAAATAAGTTTAAAGAAATCAAAGACTCATGGCACATACTCACTAGTGCATTTAAGAGCTGCGTTCATCCTGCTCGTGCTCAGTATCAGGGCTGAAACAATCGTGGTGCTGGGAGGCATGTTGAAGCATCTTTCAGATCTGATACAAATGCAGTGCCTATATATTGCAATCCCAGCTTGTGGAGAGCTCAGAACTGAACCTGGAAGAGGAGAAATCCTGGTTGAGGTCAGATCCCACATAAAATCAGCTCCATTGGGTGGATCGCCGCAGAAAGATTTTCATTTTAAACAACAAGATGGTGATAATATGGGATACAAATAAAGGAGATGTTATGTTGCGGACAGTTAACAGGCCAATATTTGAATTTTTTTCATTATTTAAGAAAGACTTGAAACAAATTAATTTATGAAGTAATTACAATAGTTTGATTTGATATTTTTAAAGGTCTTTTCCAAACTAAATGATTCGGTGATTCTATGATATAAAAATTCACAGAAAAGGAAAACTTTGGTGAGAGTTTGTTCCCTTGCTTTTGTGGAATTCTTTGCCACATTCTCTGATTTCTAAGTCAAAAGTTACTGGTTTTCTCACAGAACTGAATAAATAATTCATGATACTGGACAAAACCAATGTGTTGTTAGTGAAACAGTGTTTTTCATGGGCTGCTCTAGACTCACAAGCAAAGATGAATTTCTGAGCAGGTTTTCTACAGCTCAACATCCCAGGCTGAAATACCAGTCAATTGCCCCTTCTGGGCTCTAAGTCAGAAAGTAAACCTGTCATATCCAGGGCTGAGTTATTTGCTGTCAACTGGATTATAGCACAAAAAGGCTGTAATTGAAGGCTGCAAGAGGTTATAGATTGAACATAGTCAAAAGCAGTAATTCCACTTAGTAAAAGTAGATATCATCCAAAATGAGAAAACCTAAGCTCATATAAGGTGAAATTCTGACTCCGTTGTGGCTTCCAGTTGCTGGGATTTTTGTCAGTGACTTTCAGAGTAATCAAAATTTCACTCACTGCCCAGAGAGAGATGCTGCAGAGAGTGTGATGAAGTGAAAGTTAAAATAACTCTTAACCTGGGGCTTCCAAAATACATTTTCTAAGCAGAGACTGCTGTCTAAGTCAGTGTTTTCATGATGTAGCAATGTGGACAGCGCTTCGGGGGACCAAGGGGATAAAACTGTGCTAGTGGAGTACAGCTGGGATGTGCAACAAGAGCCACCCTGCTGGAAATGCTGAAGCTCCCATTGTTCAGCACCCTGTGGGACACGGGGAACTGGACTACTCAGTCACAGTAGTGTACAGCTTGTGAGAAGTGATTTCAGAAAGCTGCAACACCACTAAATACCAGTGGCAGTGCTCACACCTTCCACCTGAGGCCCTCCTTTGAAGGACAAGTAGAGATTACTGGAAGAGAGAACGTAGAGGTGTCTGACAGATGCACTAATTTTACTGGGAGCAGGAGGATTAAGTTATAATACAGAGTCTCATCATCTTTCTACCTTTCATACCAGTAAATCTGAACCAAAGAATGCAGCTGATGTGCCTCTGGGAAGAAGGGTCTCCTGTGTGCTTTCCATATCCCCTCTGCTTTGGGTGTGCTGCACAGGGTGGCTTCTCTCACTGAGTTACAAACCAGAACTGGTGGCTCTTCTTTTTTGCCAAGTACTTTCTGTTTGTCCATCATTAAGCACGTCAAAGCCTCGGTGTTCCCATCAGAAAACAATGCTGTTAATAACATTAATCCACCTTTATTAAGAGCCTTTAGGTCTATGGAGGAGTACCAAATATTATTAAGACAAAGACAAGAGAACAATAAGGAAATGTGTTTTTTCCCTTGCTGACCTAGTTTCTAACCTCACTTTAAAATCTTCCCTTGATTTTAATTATGCTTAATCTAAAGCTAAGCTCACAAATCTAGCAAACTTAAGGGCTGCTTTTAAGTGAATTTTCTCGCCTGTCAGAGTTTCTCAAGCTTTCTGTGCTAGAAACACAAGAGTTTATTTCCAACCCAGGCACAGAGTTGGGGCATTTCTCTGCCAGCACGGTGACTGCTGGACTCGTGAGCTCAGGCACCACCTTGCTCTACTCAAGCCTGGGCACCAGAGCATTCTTCACAGAACAATTGCAGTCCTTTTCTCATCAGCCATAGCCAGAGGCAGCAATAAGGGTGAAGGATATCTATCATGAAAAGTCCAGTGTCAATGTGTTCCCCCAATTTATTTACTGACCTTCAATGCAACAGCCATACTCCTGACCCTCATGAGATGAAGCCTAAGGGGAAATGGCACTGAGCACCAATTCCATATCCTGTTGTTCTGTGGTCTAAATTAAGTGCTAATTAATTACCACTGGCATCTTTGGCATTGCCTGTCAAATTGGATTTAGGATATCCTTTCGCTGTTTAAACAAATAGCCCTACATCTAAGGCTAAAATCCCAAGTGTCAGCATTTTCTTTACTTTTACATTTTTATTTTAAAATCCAGTGAGTATGTTCATGGATTTTGCAGGTAGAATTCAAATATAAGAAACAGGAATTGATATTGTCAATTTTGATTAATAGTCCCTCATTAATAAACATCCTGTTATTCAGTTTCCACCTGCAGTTGCTGATGTTGCCTGGAATCAATTAACTCATATAATTTGATTTATTTTACAAAGACATTTTTGGATGTGCTGTGCTGATGATAAAGGTTCTATATTTACAATTCGTGATTTAAGCGAGATTGTTACTAACTGCTTTTTATTTTTAATGTTACAAGAAAATGTAGCTTCGGGCATTCTTGAACAAAAAATATTTAGGCAATTTGAAAAGTTGAAGCTTTATTTATTTAAAACTGTCTGTTGCCTTCTGAACCACACAGGCCTCAAAAACTTACAGATCCAGAACCTCTGACAGGTTGGTCTTTACAATAAGCTAGTAGTTCTGGAGAAAAAATATATCAGAAATAGAATTAAAAATAAATTAAAAAAAAAAAATCAAGCACAGCAGGAGTTACACAAACAGCCAAAAATATATTTAAGGCACTAAGGTGGTATACCTCTGTCTGAACACATATTATCCTATGTAGTCTCACACTGCTGTCAGTAGGCTGCCAGTAAATAGAAGAACCTCCAGGTTCATCCATTTGGTCACCCAGTTGGATCAGTTTTCCAAAAGGGAGACCTGGAATTTTTGTAATAGGGAAGATTCTGTGGAAAGATTTTGAATCCTTCTCTTTGAATGCATACAATTTGGTCTGGGGGAGTGGGACCTGAGCCTTTGCCCACACCAGGGTCTTTGGCAGAGCCATGATGTGATCAGCTCCTGTCCTTGCTGTCCATGCAGTAGCGTGCCCCTCCTGCCTTTGGAGCTTTTATGACTCAGGAGGTGTCCAGAAAAACAAACAATCCCAAGGCTGAGGTGCAGATAAACTCTTACCCCTCTCAGAGCTCCTCAGTGGAGCAGGAGCACCTCCCCTTGTGCAGAAGAACAAGCAGGACTTGTAAGCACTTTCCTGAATGAAGCCCCTGTAGAAGTTGCAGTATCTTTAGATATCAGAATGTGTTTTTACATGCTGTCCTCAGCCACCCAGAAGATAAAGTCATTCTCTACAAGACAGGCACACTGTGAGGTGAGGTGTGTGCAAGGGCAAGAGCCCACATGCTCTTCTTTAGAGTTGTCGTACGGGGAGCAAAGTTCACCCACTGCTGAGGAGATTTTATTTTTAACCGTTCTCGTATTAAACCAAGCTAAGCCAGAATAAACGCCTTTCTTCAGCTTTTCACAGTCTATTCAGCCAACTGTGAAGCAATGTTCAGAGTTAGTTTAGTTATTATTTTCATTTAGGGCCAGGCTCCAAGGCAGTTCATCCAGGGAAGGGCTCGTGCTGTGAGATATGCGGGGGATCCCCTGAGGAAGCCCATTCTCCACCAGGTCCCTGTCAGCTGTCCAGGTACTATATATAGCCACCCAATGGTCACATTTAAAGGCTAGTCTGTGGAGGAAGACAGCATCAAGTGCTCGTTCTTGTATCCCAGAGCGACTGAAGAGAAGGGATTTTTCCCAAAGAGCTGTAACACGAACCCACAGCTGCAGAGCACAGGAAGCCTATGGAGTTTCTGTAGGCCAGGAGCCATCGAGGCTATTTTCAGCAAAAGCAAGCTCTTAAGTATGTCTGAACTATTTCTGACCCCTCTTGTAACATATCATACGCCATGACCTGGTTTCTCTATTACCAGCTTAGCTATTGTTTCAAATTCTACCTATGGAACAAACCGGGATTTAAAATACCTTCATGTTTCACACAGCCAGATACAAGTAGCTTAAAACTGTATTAGTGCCCTGTGACCCCTGAATTGTGCTTATTCTGTGCAGAGGAAACCACATGGCACATTTGGAAAAGGAGAGACACTGTAGTGTTTTGGAGCTCCTCTATAAGCAGAAGCCTCAGGTCACAGTTCCATGCACACCCAGCTCCCTGTTCCCATCACAGTGTACAGATCTCACGAGCTGAGGACTCCACTGATGATGTTTGCATTTGCTTGGCTTCATCAGCTGGTGAATGCCACGGTAATGCACCTGAGCAAATCACCCATAAAGCCAGGACATAGACAATAATGAGGTTTAGCCTGAATTTGTAAAATACCAAGAATCTGAATTTAATGCTAAATTTTAAATTTATCTGTGTAGTAGTGCAAGGAATTGAACAGTTTAGACCAATAGAGTTTGTGGCTCACTTACCACCAGTTAACTCCACCAGTTTCCCAAGATGGAGCTGAGTAATGCACAGGCCCTGCACTCTTCCTCCACGAGGGATGTGTTTTGATTTCTCTCCTAAGCTGGTGTATCCAGCTGGATATGGATATCTCTGCAAGGTTTTGATCTGTTATAGGACCCCTATTTTTTTTTATGCTTTAAGAGGACTCCCAAAGCTGCAGTACACTTGTCTTTTTAGTACCAAAATCAACTCAAGTTTTTCCCAAAAACAACGACTGAAGCTGAACTGAAATAAATTGACGACAGAAAATGATGTTGCTGTGATATGCTGTACCTCAGGAAAGTGTGTAACAGGCCTTAGATGAAATAGAAAGAGAAATAAGTTGATAAACCTGATAGTTTAGGTTGTCTGTGCATCATGTTGTAGCTGTGGTTCCTTCCTAACACTGAAAAACCCATCTGCAAAAGCCCTGCGAAAATGTGCTTATACACACACAGACATTATCACTTCCTAGGACGGTATGTTTTATTATCAGGTTATTTTCCAGTACATTTGGCACAGTTAAGGTAAGTATATTAACTTTACTTCCAAATAAAGGAAACAAAGTTGTACCGAATGTCTCAGCCACTGTCAATGAGTTAAGAACTGACAGGAGGTCCAAGTAATCAACTCTGTCTACGGCACTGAGCTTTCCCCTGGGACACCTCCTCTGATCACACAATGTATCTGACTGGCATGGATGTAGAATTGCTTTCAATAAAGATTTTATTTCAAGGTTGGATGATTCCCTCCCAAATGTCTTGTCACTAAAGCAAAGTATGTAATACCTGTTATTTTTTAACTCCTGTGAACGAGCATTTGGGAAGGAGAGGAGCGTAAAATGTTGAGCTGGAAGCTTTTCATCATAAGAGACAAATTTTAACACGTTCAGATTGATTGGGAGCTCTGCAATACCAAAAGTCAGGAAGCTGCTGCATGAAAACTGGCCTGTACCAGTGCAGTGAAGAGGCCTGTTAACAGAATTATTGTTGGGGAGAGCTGAAGGCAGCTGAGCCCTTCCCAGGGCCAAGTCCTTAAGCTACAACATTACATTTGCATATGCCTGAGTATAGATAGGAAAGAGATATTGGCTAATTTGAGGATAATTATTGGCAAAGTGAATCAATGGGATGCACACACTTTGACCTATTAAGGCAGTTCACAGGAACTAACATTTCAAATCAGTGCTGTCATCCACTGGGATGAGCAGCTCTGGCTATGACAGTGCTCACCAGCACAGTTCAGCAAAGGTACAAAACCCACCCAAACGGGCTGTCATGGAATATCCCACTCAGAGAGGAACTGGCTGCTAATTCTATAAGGTTAGTTCCTATATCAAGAGGAGAGATGCCACAAATACAGCATTTTTAATCCTTCCGGTTGAGTTTTCTTTAGTCCTATTTATCTTTAATCTCTTTTGGACTCCATGTAAGTCTTGGTTTCTGTCTCTGGTGGCAGAGACTTGCCTAGTGAACACAAATATTGTGCATTACTGGAGGACAGGATTCTGATAAAATCAAAAGCTACTTTTATCCCTTGGTCCTCCACTGAATTCAGGGGACGGCATTTCCCACACCTGCCATTCTGGCCCATAACCTCATTCCAAGCAACCCCTTCTTACTCTTCTGACCCCTCATTTTGTAATGTGTTGTCCTTTAGCCACAGTCTATATTACCAGTTCATGGAAGAGCAGCAGGATTGTCCTATTGAAACGTTTCCTTAAATATAATTTAAAACAGTGAGAGAATATCAGACATGGCTAAAACCAGTTCTCCTAAGGGTAGAAATGCCCCTGACATTTAGCAAAATTAAATCCTCCTAGGCTGGAAAAGGATAAGAAAGCAAAAGTGAGCAGCTCTCAAAGCAGCTGGCTCTACCCTCCATCGCTGTCCAGCCTACAGTAAAATAGCATCCTTTCCCATGGGGATTTCCTCCCTAAGTACACTGAATTCTCCAATTTTTTATGTGCAGTAGGAATATTAAGATGTTGAGGAGTCAGAGTCACTGTAGAAACCCTTTCTCCTCCTCAGCAGTTACTGTGAAGTAAAAATGGATGAAGAACATCTCCTAACACCTACTGTGTTTGGAGCAATAATCCAGTGTGCTTTCCAAATCTCAAAATTAATAATGATTTTATTTAGAGAGTTTGAAAAGTGTAGGTTTAATGGAACTGGAGAGCCAACTCGCCATACAATGACCCTCTTAGCTGTAGACTTGCCCTGCTCTCTGTCACACGTTTTCCAGCTTGCAGTTGCCTTGGCAACAGCCAAAGCATAAATTCCAAGTATTTTTCCTTATATATCTGCCATTGACACTACAGCCCTCCTATCAGACACTTCTGCTGTTTTAATACATCATTAATTTCATTACTATTAATAATGAGAGCTGTATTTTCTGCATATCCCCTGACTTGTGATCATTAAGGACTGAAGACATTCCTGAAGCTCAGTTATTTTGGAGGGAAAAAAAAAAAAAAATCTTGTGCGGCTTAGCACCCAACAATTTTTTGATATGGTTCCAACATCTGTGGCACCAGATTATAGATTGTTTCTAAAATAGCCTTAAATTGATGGATCATTGCTCCTTTCATTTGGGCTTGACAAAAAGTACCTCTGGCATTTCCTTTCACTCTTTATGTTGAAAATGGTGTATCACTCTTTCTGCTCTTTTTCTTGCCAAAAAAAGAATTCTTGCCCATTTTTTCAGGATTTTCTCTTTTAACAACTCAATTTCACTTAGTAGCTATAGCAATAGCATTAAGTGTGCATATTTGATTTTGATTTGCTTTGACTTCTTTTGTGGACAGATGATAAAAATATCAGCTATAGAATTTCTTTGGTAAATATTTGTAATCCAAAAAGACATAAAGTCCAAAACTTACAATTATTCTATTCAGGGTGGATTGAATTCCTCCCTTCTACCTCTCCAGTAGCTGTGTTTTACCGCATATTATCTAAATATTCAGACTTCCCATGTTTCCAAGTTTGCTTGGTTCAAGTTTTTTTTTGTTATTATGGTGAAAACAAGTGAAACTGCATGAACATATCAAGGATTTTCAAGATATTTTCTCAGTACAATACTGCTGATTCTAGCACTCAGCTCAAGGCCCCCAAATTTACACAAATGTTCTTAGTGCCACGTTACACGTGGATGACCCACAGTCAGTTCCTCTCCACCACCAACACACACCACACACATCCTCCATTGCCTCGTGCCATACCCCCACCTCCTGAGTGCTGGGAAATGTTATCACGCCTGGACCTTGCCAGGATGTCACGAGAAGGATGGAATCTCCAGGATAAACCTGGGAAATTATTCTCCTTCAGAAAGACGGCAAGCAAGGGCAGAGGGGCTGGCCACGCATCTTCCATTTTCAGTGTCTACATCAGGAACAGGAGATCTCAACATCTTGCTCCACACTTTACAGACAAAGGAAGGAAGTCCCCCCCCTGTCCCTTCAGTAAACTGAGCTCTGTTGCTGCATTTCTTCACCCTGATTCTGCTCATCTGTGGTCCATTACCTCCTTCTCCCTGCAAGGGGCTTCTCCTCCAGCTCCATCAATGCTACCCTTTATCAACACCTTCTTATTGCAAAGCCATGGCTGATGCTGCTGAATTGATCATCTCTAAAGTTACCCAAGACAAAGCCGCTGAATTTCCTCCCCAGTGAACACGCATCTCTACTCCTGCTGATGTCAACTGCAAATACTTCATCAAGTTTTCAACTTTTACCACATAACAAGCTCAACAGAAATCAAATCTCCCTCCTGGAGAGGTCCCAAGCTTGCTGCACATGCCTCTGCATAAGTGGCATTAAGCAAAACAATCTCGTCACCTCTGTAACATTTTTAATTGTGATAAAGATGTGTGACATCCATCAGAAGCCCACACAGTCGCTTGGCAACAAAACTACTACTAACTTTTGAGACTTTCTGAACTCCTAAGAGAAGAGATGATATATTAATATTACCACAGAGGAAAGATAATTAATTTTTAAAAAAATTTAATGAAGATGCTATATTTTAAGAAACTAATAGTTAAGCCAATCTGATTAGTGCCATATGGAGAGTGTTTTGTGCAATGGACACCACGGTTACTAGCATGAGGCAGAACGAAGTAATTCTTCCTATTTATATATGGGAAAAAAACCACGAGTGTTGATGCTCCAGGAATGTGGTAAACGACAAGATTGGCACAAATCCACAAGAGATGTTTTTTGCTGTGTGACCCACCCACTAACATGAAAGAAACACTTATTTTGAGTGCCTGAAGCCATTAGGTCTCACAAAGTTTCTTTCCCTTATAGTGTGGCTTGCTGTAAATTCAGCAACAGGTATGGAAAACAGAGACAGCTCTGATGGCTTTTAAATTGCCGTCTGGATTTTAAAAAGGTAAATGAGTGACAATGGCAGAGGAGGGGGAACAGCAGAATTTAGCTTCAACAGTCCACTTGGAATACCTAAGTTAAAACTAGCAGGTTAAGGAAGCATCCATAAATTCAAACATTTACATAATAAAGCTGCATTTAGTTTGCATTCCTTGGTAGACCTGTGCAATTTATTTATAAAATATGTATCTTCATTTACTAGTCTTTCCAACCCTAGGATACATAATATATTCTGGAGGGTTGAGGGAAATGGATTTCTACTTAGTCTGTACTCACCACCGCAGAGATTTATGCCAAACTTCCTACCTAAACTCCATCCATTAAACCTGTACTGTTCTTAGACCAGACCTCTCCATCCTTAATGCCCTTTCCACAGGAATATTAAGTCTTAATACAGACACAAGATCAACTTTTAATAATAATAGTCCTTCTCTTGTAATTTTGTGGGTAATAAAGATATCAAAGGTTATAATCCTTACCATTATTTCCTAAGTCATCTCATTAAGGTATGTGGTCTCTGTGTCTTTCAAGAAACTTTGTGTCAGGATAAGGCATGCAAAAGTCTTTAGTTACATAAATTTCACAATCCATTTCAGACCATACTCACTTTATTGGATTTAAATTAGCAGAAGGAATGTGTTTCATATGAGCTCTACATTAAGGGGCTTTTTTTTTGGTTTTCACAACTCTTTCAGTGCTGGAGACCATGTTAAGTGAAGCGGGGAATCTTCTCCCTGGCACTACAAAAACCCTCCTTCCCTTGTTTGTCACACTGGCAGAAATTTCTCTTGCCTCCCTGTTTTCTTTCTTTTTGATAAGTTAACCAAACAAACACCCCTATAAGAGAAACAGTTAAAAAGTGCCTCTATGCGCTTCAAGAGCAACAGTGACTCCTCTGACACCCTTCTTTTTTAACCAGTTCTTTCCTTTTGTCAACAGGATAGCAGCCAAGGAATCCGTGAATCTTATGTCAACACAAAGCTTAGGAATTGTGTTTGGACCAACGCTCCTTAGACCTGAAAAGGAGACAGGGAACATGGCAGTCCACATGCTGTACCAAAATCAGATAGTTGAACTTATGCTGAGTGAGTACAGCAAGATCTTCGGCTCGGAGGAAGACTGACAGACAGGGCCTGTTATTGAAAACGTTCACATCTGTCTTGATGTCTAATATTTTTACATTTCTGTAAACATATTTCTGAAATATTTCTTCTTCTTTCAAGTGACAGATGCCTCATTTTGTGCAAACTTAATGATGATTTTTGTGTCTAATTTTCAAACATTGGAATAAAAAATATTGTCAACATTTGCCTATATGTATTCTGCATTAACCCTTTGAGAGTTTCATTATGCTAGCACTCCAAGTGTCACTTTTTCTGCAAGCTGAGCATACAGCATATGGCCCTAGACCATAGAAAATGCTGTTTACCAACATATGCAATGGCACAGAAAGATAATAATTGAGGAGGTTTGTGGAAAACGGATTAAAATATGTATATTAAAAGCAATGAATTAAAGCAGTGATATGAGATCATTCATAGCTAATCTGAGTATAATTTACCTTTCTCTTTGATATACATTGAAAATTAAAGACATGATGAATAATCAATTTGTCTACCCCAAGAGCCGAAAAAAAAAAAATTGCATTTAATGCTTTTAAACAAATAAAATAAACAAACACAAACAAAATGAGAATGTCACTATTTGCATAACAGTGCCTAAAAGAAATTAAAAATGGAATTGGAACTTTGGCATTTTTACTTAAACGCGGTACATGAAATGAAGACATTGCATGACTGCTCATTTTAATGTAACATCCATTTTGATTCTTCATCACACCGTACATCTGCCCGCTTTCCCCAGCTATCTCATGTTCTGTAGCATTTGTATTGTGCTCCTGAGGATGCTTTATTGGTGAACTACATTAAATTCATCTAGAAAGAACTTTAAAAAAAAGCCTTTTCATATGCCCTTAGGATTACTTGGCTAGACTTGAATCAATTTATGCATTTGATGGTTAGTTTCAGTTGTCATGGATAAACAAAAGGGTAACTGTCTAGAATATATCAAATATTGTTTCATTTTGAAATGTATGTTTCCAGCTACACACATCTCCTACCCTGTTTTGTAAAAGTATTCTGCTGATAAAATGTAGACTTATGTTTGACAGCTTTTTAATCAAGTTCAAAGAGAATAAATAAAACTAATCCAGTGTGGTAAAGAGTCTGTCTGGTTATCGATTTGTTCATAAAATGAAAAATAAACCATGTACATAAGATGTGTGAAACACAGATCCAGAAGCAAATATTTAAAGCAATTAAAGACCCCAAAACATAGGATTAATGCATAGGTCTGCTGTGCATGAGAGATACGTCTTCAATATCACCTCAGCAGATCATGGATTGCTTCAGTTTTTACTCAGCATTGTTGGGCAAAATTCCATGTTTTTCAGGAAAGGTCACCCCTTGGAGGGCCCATTTATGGGAACAAATATATAATGAGGTCTGATCGTTAACTAAGACCAGGCTCTTTCATCAGGTACTAACACAGGCAGAAAATAACACCAAGAAAACAAAAAAACCTGGCCCTGAGATGTTTTTTTTTTTTTTTGACTTCACAAGTCTGAAAAATCAAGAAAAACAGAGGGGTAGTGACCAGTAATTAAAATGAAAAATGCAAAACCAAATAAAATCTCCCTCCTATCACAAATATTCAACACAACCACTTCTGAACAAAACTATAATGTACTGGAGAACCCAAATTCACTTTATGTTCAAGAAAATATTTTTCATGTTAATGTCAAGCCATGAGTGCTTAAACAGTGATGCTTTTCAGCATCATCGTCTGTAGACTCTTTTAATAGCAACAAACCAGGCGCTGTTTATAGCCTGTGGAAATGACTGGAGGAAAGATAGTCAGAAGTTCAGTCTATTCCTTAATAAAGACCATTCACATTGTGGCCCCACGGGTGCTCACAATCATGCTATTGAAGTAATTTCTGCTATAACTGGAAATGAAAAGTTCACTTGTTACTTGGAGCCTGTTGCACTCAGAAGAAAAGATTCTTAATTAATTAATTAATCTTCTTTCAGGCTTTCTTCGGAGCATGGAGACTCCTCTTGTCTTGTTTTTATAAGACAAGGCTTATGAAATGAACCGTATCTCTCTTAAGATCAACTGGTTTGGGGGGAAAAAAAAAAAATCAAGGAAACTTTTGGACACATGAGCCTTTCTTTGGATGTGAAGGGTTCCTTACACGAACGCTGTAAAAAAGTGCTGACTGCTCTGCTAAATGCTCTGTTAAATTGCAGCCTGGACGTGGGCAGACAATTTGGGGGGCACAAGTGGCTCTCAGCAGAGGAGTGCATAAATCCAGGGCCTATAGCAGATGCCTTTCCTTTCTCATCCCGACAACACAAAGGAATGACCATGCCTTGCTACCAAGCTGCTTCCTTCCCCAAGAGACCAATTCTTCCTGTCTCCTTTAATACATACATTAATTTAATGGGAAAAATTACTGACTCAACCATTAGTCAAAGAGCCAGCCCTTCAGCCCCTGCCATCAGCAGAAACCAGAAGGATAAAAGAGGGTAAGAGAGGAAAAAAAAATAAATGTTCAAGCCTTAACTGCAGCAGGGTTTCTTTCTCCTCCTGCTCAGGTAGTTTGTTAACCAAGCTCACAGTCCAGGACTCTGACAGACTCTTTTTGCTGGTCATAAACATTTCTACATCCCAAAAGTGTCCAAGTTTTGCAATTCACCACCACGTTGCTCCTTCAATTGTTACTTATTAGAATATTCACTACCGAGTTTTGTTCAAACTTTGCTAAATTTTTAGCAAGTCAAAATTAGACTTGCAGAAGATCTTTCTTTTTCAGGAGCCAGCATCAGTTTGAAAAGGACCACAGGTATTTTGAGCAAGGAGCTATCAATGGCAAATGATCAGAAAAATGAAGGCTGAGAATGCAGCAGAGAGAAATATGCCCAAGGATTGCTGTTTATCTGCATCTTCTCCCTGTGAAGAGCATCTTCTACTCAAACTTGTGTGAGAAGCATGAGCCCAAAACTGGGATTGATTTAGTAAAAGGAGATGTCAGAAAGAAACCTGTAATGGAACCAACAAAAGGGCATTTCCAGCTACAAAGTTTTATCATTAAAATAAAGATAAAACATGAATGTATTGAATTGCAAGCTTCATTGAGAAATATGGTAAGTTTTTAACTGAAGAAATTCCACTGCAAAGTAGGATTTCTAAACAAATGATGAGACACACTGACTTGCTGAGCTACAGCTAAAAGAGGAGATATAAACTCCCCTGAACAAATCTTTATTCGTCTTTTTACATATAGATTTTTTTTTTTTTTTTGAGCAGCATACATTTTAACAGTTCTCTAACTCTCTGCCAGAACAGTGCAGGTAACACTCAGCCTTTTTTTGCAAGCACCCCATGCTGTAACAGAGCCTTAGGCTCCCATTCAGCCCAAAGCGCTCAAGAAGTTCAGCTAATCAATTTCCACATAGGATATAGGCCATGGGTAGAGTTGGGAAGAAAGCTGGGGAGTAAGTTGGGCCCACAATCACCACTGTAATCAGGCAGTGTATAGATTTTACATGTTTAATTCTCAGAAGAGGCTGACAGAAGAGCCTCGGGGAATGCACGTATTATCACGGCACAGCAGGTTCCCCTGCATGGCATTCCTGCTCAAGAAAGGAAACATGGAACACAGGGAAGCTGAGCATAATCAGAGGAACGGGTCTCAATCACACGGCCTGGGTTTTGTAGGATGCATAAATGGAGCCCAGGGCTATTGTTGTTTTGCAGAACACAGGAGCCTTTCCTAGCACCCTCTCTGGATTAAAAAAAAACAACCTTTCCCTAAAGATCAAGGGACAAACAAGGGGCTTGTGGAGGTCAGAACATACCCAAACTCTTATCTTCAAGAAATGCTTCAAGATGCTACTAAAGCAACAATCTCATCCTTGGGCCAATTGACCACGAGTGATCACAGCAAACCAATGTCCTCTTCCATCACTTACCTCCTCCACGATACTTTTACAGTCCACAGCCTCCTACTTCCAAACATAGCTGAAACACTGTGAGAATAAATGCCCATTTTTCCTTAGAGAGCCTTGCAAAGATTTGGTTGCACATTGGATAGAAAATATGAGCCCTCACTTCAGTTTTTCACACAAAACATTAATTGATGTTTAAAATAAAAACGCGTTCAAGACTCAGGACACGACAGCTGGGGATGCAATGCCACTGCACATCAGTGTGTGAGAAACTGAGGCACAGAGCCACTCATGTTGGAAGAGAACTTTCTCTTTTACTGCTCATTTTATTCAGACCCTTTTTTTTCCCCTTTTTTATTAAACAGAATCTTAGAATGGTTTGGGTTAGAAGGGGCTTTAAAAATCACCTCATCCCAACGCCTGCCATGGGACACCTTCCACAATCCCAGGTTGTTCCATGCCCCATCCAACCTGGCCTTGAACACTTCCAGGGATGTCGAATCCACAACCACTCTGGGCAAACAGTGCCAGGACCCCACCACCCCCACAGACACTTTATATTCTATACCCTGAATTCATGATCAGGTATAGAATATAATGATCAGGTATTCAGGTTTCTGCAGGCACCCAGCCCTGCCACCCAAGGGCAGGGTAACCTCAGAGGAAACAGGAAGAAATTTGCCTTCCAAACTCTTGATCACAGTGAAGTTTTCTGACTTTCTACAATTTGCTCTTAAACCATCAGAAATACTTCAAAGGTGCTGGAGAACCCACCATCTCCCAGAAAAGCAGCCTGCTCACACCTCTAAAATACCTGGGGCGACCCCCTACGCCTTCAGTAGAAGTTGATGTCTTTGTTTAACAAGTTAAAGGGAGACCATAAAACACTGCAAGTTCAGAATGAGTGCCAATTAGTTACCCACAAAACATCACCATTTTAGAGCACATTTCAGTTAATAAAATACAGGCTCAAATTCCACATGGTTCTCTCTGCCTTCGTCAAAATGCAATTTCTGTGCTCAGCTCTTATCCATTAGATTTTTGGCTGCATGTCTGGTGGACAAAAGGAACAAGTATCTCCCCACCAGTGATTTCCATATTGTCCCAAAGCTCAGAAGCTTTCAAAGAAGCATCTCAGAAGCTTTTTGAACGTTTTCTGGTTGTAATTTTGGGTAGGTGGTGGTGTGACCTCTGCTCTGGAATATTAAAGTGACCATATTGAAAGTGGTTTGACCAGTCCATTGCTCAGGCTCCAGCCTACCCACTGCAGTAAAAAAGGTACAAAAAGTCCAGTGTTCTGTCAAGCTTTCCCACAGGGGATGTTTCTTTGCAGCCCCAGGCAGCAAATGGTTTTAAATAAATGGCTGAACACCCTGTATACATTTCTATCTTTATGTAGCTTCTTTCACTTATTATCCATTTTTAATCCTGCTAGGCTCTTTGTCTTAATGGTATCTGATGAATTTCCCAGGTTAATTATGCACCATGTAAGAAAATATTTTACTTGTATCACTTTTAAATTCATTAGCTTTTAGTACCATTGTATAGCACTCTGCTTGCTCTTGATTTATGGGAAAGGCTAAATAGGATCATCTGACTGACCTCTCCTGGCAATTCACTCTCCTATATACCACTAACACATCACCTCTCATTTGTCTCTTAATCAATTTAACCTTCCCTCAAATGGAAGATCTGCCACACCTCTTATAACTTGCTCTGTCTTTCACTGGATGCTCTGTGTATCTATTCTGCCTTTTAGAACAAAGCTCTAAGTAGCCAGGGGGGAAGGATCCTTAATCTTTTCATTATTGAACTCTTTACAGCTCTTAAAAGAATCAAGCGGCTTGTTTGCATCTGATTTCTCCTCTGCACTGAAGAACTGAGCTGTCCTTAGCACATGGACCAGGTTCACCAGGTAATTTGAGGAATTAAATGCTATTTTTGTCTATACAGAGAATATGCCAGTGATGCTGGTTTCTCCCTTGTGGCTACTTCACCTTGCAGCTCTCCAAATTTCCATCAGCAGCTTCACAGAACCCACATAACCCTGGCTATCTGGTACCTGAACCACTCTTATCTTAGTTCCTGGGCCCCTTGCAGTCTTTAGCCACAGGACACCAGCAGGGACTGATTGTGCCCTTTGTTATTGCAAATTTAAAATGCCAGCTCAGGGACATGGACTTGGAATGTACTGCAAGGTGGACCAGGGTCCTGCACGGTGAATCAGCTCCCTCAGCACAGCTGCAGTGTGAGGCTGCATCCTCACACACGGATGGTGAAGCACATGGGTGATGCTGCTCAGACTCGTTTTTCAGTGGAGACCCACATTCTCACAGAATCACAGATTCCACACACCCCCAGACCACCCAGTTGCTGCTGCAACGTGGAGCTGATGATCACCTGGCTCCACAAAGACACTGAGTTCAGAAAAAGCAACACAATAACATCAGTTACTCCAGATTCATGGAGTGTTGTTGGTTGGAAAACAAATCAAATTCCCTCTTGTGTTTACGATGTGCTTCACCTCAAATGTGAGAACTGAAAAATAAGGCAACTACCTTAAACAAACACACCCCAAGAAGCAAAATGCGAGCACCTTCCCGAGACCTCTAGTACTATTCTTTTTCAAATTGTGTCTCTTTGAAGTGCACATAGCCAAAAACATTGGCACTGCTTTCCCTCTGATGCTGCAGTTTTTGAGAGTATTATGCATATTGCAGATGCGGTTTTCTTGCACTAGATTGAAAAAAAGAAATAATCTTATTAAAAATGTAAAAGGATTTCAGGGTTCTGTGCACACTCAGAGAAAAGAGAGATGTCAACAATAAACATGCCATCTGAACAATACGGAAGGACCTCTGTCCCTTGGGCATAATAGATGTTTTATTAATAACTTGCTTTTATATATTTTTCTCATTTCCCAAAACAAAGGGAGGAGGGGGGAAAAAGGAAAAAAAAAAAGGAATGGGTTTGAAAATCAAAACATTTCCTTGACTGGACAATTCAACATCCTCCCTGAAACTCAAGAGGATGAATTGAGACCTGATGCATTTTCTGGGTCTGTGTTCTCCTCTCCTGGGTGTACTTCTGATGTCAGGACACTGATGGCACGGGGACAAAGCCCCCCTGGTTCTCCAGAGTTCATCATGGAGTACATCAGCTGCAGCCAACAGATTAAAAAGGTGGGTCTTTTAAGTGGCTTAGGCAGACTCAGCACAAGCACGGACAGAAAAGATGTTACCCATTGTCTGAGGTTGCTGGACATGGTGTAAGAAAGAATGAGAGGGAGGACAGGGGCCACGTTTTCACATTCTGGAAGAAACAGAGCAACTCTGCCACAGCAAACTAATATTTTTCCTGATTTAAGTCAGCCTTGTTCTGTCAAGTAGATGCCTCAGGAATGGATAAAAGAGACAAATGAGTCTTTGCTCCTCTAGGTACCTTCAACATGAGTGTGTGTCCAGACCCTCTGGTTTGGCCCATATCAAGTGATTAGGTCCAGGGAATGGTCACCCTCCAGAGGCATTTTACCCTCTTTATTTACTCTCTTTACCATGATATATTTTCTCCCTCACACAGAGCCTGTGTTTCAGATAATTGAGACCTCTTTGGAAATGCTGTTCCTACAGTACAGGCCCTCAGTAAACTAGTTTTTCATCCCAAATGGCTTTCATAAAGCTCGGCAAATATGGGAAGGGGAAACAGGAACATGGGATGAATTAAGGCATGGGGTTTTAGAACTATATGATCTTTAAGATCCCTTCCAACCCAAACCATCCTATGATTCTATTCTATGACGGGAAAGAGCACCTAAAGTCATTTTCCTCTCCCATTTTCTGCCAATGTGCATGACCTGGCCTATTATAGAACAACACTTATATTTTGGTTTTTTGGATAGCCTACCTGTACAAATAGAGTCTTTGTTATGGAAACTAGATGCTGCTAGAGAAATCTGTGGTCTTGTTAGAGGCCAGGAAAGAGGGCTCCACCTTGGAAGCAATGCCATTTATCCCTAAGATCATCAGTAGATACTTGCTAGGAAAACATTGCTTTGGAACAAGTAGTGAAGAGAGGTGAACCTGGAGATCCATGGCCAAAGGATCTAAAGGCTCTTCTCAGGCATTAAAAGAACTTTCCAGGATGCAGAAATTCCTATTTACTCACATAAGGCTTTAATTGCTTCATATCTCCAAAAAATTTCTATACAAATTAAATTTTACCTTGTGAAGCCCAAAACCTGTTTTAATTCTTTTCTGACCTGTGTGGTTGTGGAGTCATTCATAGAACAATCGGAACATTTGACCCCAAACATGCCCAAGTGCAGAAGGAATCTATCACTGGCATATCAGCTTGGGATGCCTTTTTCTGCCTTCATTCAAGTGCACTTTGCAAGGCTGCAGGGGTCACAAGCTGTGCTTCTTGCCTTTCCTATGGACACTCTCCAGTGAAAGAAACCAGGATAACTCACTGGATAGAAAGGAAAAAGCTGTCTAATTAAGAAGCAAGTGTACATCTGTCTCAGGCCACTTGCCAAGCATAATGTGGCGGGGAGGCAAATAGTTGTGCTGTTGGAAACTGCTCCCTTTGGACTGGCTGACTCCAGAAGTGCAGGGGACAGACGCCTCTCAGTCAGGTTCAGGACTTTCTGTGCCCACCTAATGGTGAAGAAGTTGTGGGATTTGTCAAAACTTCATCTGGTCACAAACATGCCAGAGGTTCCTGAAGTTTAGACAGCTCTGAATGCGCCTGTGATTTACTTATTTAAAGCTACACCTTGCACTGCTGTGAAATCAGAGGTACACGTGCACAGTAGCAGATGTGTCTCACAATTATCTCCAGGAACCTGCGGCCAGGTTGTGACAAAACGAGCCCAGATGTGGCAGGTGTCACCAGGTGGTGGGAGGAAAAGGAGCATGGGAGGACACTGTCAAAGTGGATAGACAGTTTGGCAGGAAAAAGCTGGATCACTCGGGAAAGTTGAAACATTCCAGTTTTTCTGGTACCCTCCAAAGAGATTGTGCTTATGGAAAGAAGTCTCCTGAAAACCTTAGACTGGAGCTTGATGAAAAAGCTATTTCTGCTCTCAAAGATCATGTTGTTACTACAGCCAGAATTCCATCTGTTCCTACGATGATTTTATTAATTTCACATGATGTCCCTCTGAAGTTAATAAGGGAAGAGATGAGAGAGAAAGGGAGGTAGTCAGACACCCTGTGAACAAGCAAGAGACCCCTCAGCACCATCCTGCCACTGCAGATGATGCAGGTGAGATCAGTGCCCACGATCTGAATAAGGATAATAATTTTGGCAAGTGCATAGTTTTTCGACCTTGGTCCATCTTCTAGAAAAAAAGCAGTCACTGTGCTACTGCTTTCCCTTACACAGTCACTGTTTAGCCAGTAAGGTCCTGAGGTGGCTTTTACCATCCTTCTGGTGTGAGGAGCACATAGTGAGGCTGATACAGAGCTTAGATCAGATGTCAAAATCCAAATTAATGCTTTTTCTCTCCTCTTCATCAACCAAACCTAGAAATACTTCAAGAGCTGTCTCCTGTTAGGTTAGATATTAGGAAGAAATTCTTCCCTGTGAGCATGGTGAGGCCCTGGCACAGGTTTCCCAGAGAAGCTGTGGCTGTCCCATCCCTGGAAGTGTCCAGGGCCCAGCTGGACGGGGCTTGGAGCAACCTGGGATAGTGGAAGTTGTCCCTACCCATGGAAATGGGGTGGAACAAGACAAGCTTCAAGATCCTTTCCACCCCAAAACCATTCTGCGATGCTATGATTCTATGAAATGTATGTGAAAGAGATCCAAGCTCGCACAGAAACATCTTTGCTTAACATCCACCCCGTTGATGACTGTAACTTAATTACCGTGCATACTGTACCGGTGACAGTAAATATTAGTGCTGTGTGCTACAGAACAAATATCCCGTGATGAAAAATTCAAACGGTATCGAGCTTTTCATTAGTGCAGTAATGGCTTTCTCACACATTTAGCTCATTTTTAACTCGACCTGCTAGGGGAAGGAAATGACATACTTTCTGTTGAATAAGACAGCGCCGAGATTATATGAAGGTGCGTTTTTATGGGTAAAGAAACGTATGCCACATTAATCTATTTTTATGCCTTGCAGAATGTGCTGATGAGTCATTTGAATGCCAAGTTTCATTAGTAAATTGGGAGTGATATAGGCAGCTCTGTGCTAAAATAAAAATGTATATTTCATTTAAGAAGGCAAAAAATTTCAGTAGTGCTGCAGAATGTCTTAGAACACTAAGTAGGATCATAGGATGTAAGGATTAAATCTTAGAACCCTGTTTATAAAGGTAATTTTGTGTCCATAAAATGCACATTAGTAATACAATCTGCCCAATGTTGTATTGTTCTATCATTTCTCTACGGATCATATTAGTCAGTGTCCTGTTAACATCCATTTTATCATACTGTCATAATATTATATTGAAATGAGATCTGGCACTTTTGGGGTCCTGTGCAAGATGAAAAAATGGGTCTCCAGCAGTCTTCCTCTTAGATATAATTGAAAAAGAGGCAGGCATGAGGGCATGCTGTGATTCACGCTGCCGGAGAGTGATCCGGAATCATTCAGATGATGAGTACATAGAGAATGCCGTGCACAGAAAGATGGCAATTTGCTGTACTAATGTTTTGAAAATGAAAATTTCTAGCTGTTTTGCAGAGGAGCTTAGTAGGAAAGGCAGAAGAAAAAAAAAATCTTTTATAGTTAATTCAGATTATTTCTGCTGTTTTTGGAAAGGCTGCACAAAGAAATGTGTTTTCTGGAGAATGGTGTAAAGCATAAATGAACATTGCTTTATTGACCAAAATAAGAATAAAAGACAGGAAATGGAAGGAAAACAGTAAATGAGAAAAATTCTTTCCCATTCCTTGGGGAGTAGTTTTACAGAGGAATTCAGGGGCACCTTTCAGGTTCCTTAAACTGAATCTTGGATCCCCACTGTGGCCATAGGGATGGACACCCACATACACCCAGTACTTCAAGCCCATAAGCCTATATTTCTGCCATCAAGCCCAATTTCCAACAGCCAAGCTGCCTGACAAGCCCCAGCAGGAATGAAAACAATGCTTCTCCTTCTTTCCAAATAGATTATAACTAATGATATCAATGTCCTATTCCTCTGGTGCTTCCACCGAGCTTTAACACTACCAAATAAATCAAACCAGCACTTCCAACCTTTATTTAGTATCTGTGCTGTCAGTGCTGATGCACAATCAGTATTAAAATGTTATTTTTCTTCTTGTCCTTTGTTTTGACTAGCTTTGTTCTTGATATCATCATTTGGTATTAAATGAAGCAAATTTAGTACTAAATTTTGTCCCTTTCTTCAGGATTCTGTTGTTAAAGACTGCCAAGCTCATGCAGCTGGCCTGTCCCCGAGAGAGTGACCCAGCCACCTGACCCGAGTCCTCTTCAAGGAATCGAACCAATCTCCTGTAAAAATCCAACTCTGTCTTTGGGACATCAGGGATGCACTCGGAGACCTGCAGAGAAAGCAGGACCACAGGGCTTGGCTCAACTTTTCAACATCCAAGGGAACATTTCCTCATCAAATGCATGAAAAATAATCCATTTTAGTGAATGTTCTTTTCAGAAATCATGCTGTACAGAAACAACTCCTTTATCTGCATGTTGGAGCAGACAGGATCAATTCCAGTGTTGTTCAGCAGGATTTAAAGGTCCTTTAAAATACGGTACATCCAGTTTTTTCCCTCCATTTTACAGTTTAAGCTCCTCTCGCCACCCCTCACCATCCTATGCCTTTGCTGGTGACATTTTAAAATCATCATTCCTTGTTCTCCTTAATGTATCAGGTTTTACCATTGCTATTTAAATTTTTTATAAGTCTCCGTACATTGAAACAGTCGAAGTTTGATCTTTCCAGCAGAAAGGAGGAGACTCCTTTGCTTGGCAGGAACATACGTGCTTTGCAGGGCTCTGAGTGACCCAGAAATAGATGGTTCCTGGGAAAACACTGTTAAGCAGCAAGATGGGCAATTTACTACACGTGCAAGTCCAGGTGAACAGGGAATCTTCAAGAAACTCCCATTGAGCCGAAATCAGGACCATTTTTATAGCTTTCAGTTTTGAGGTCACAGTCACCCGGACTGGAAACTCAAAAATGACTTCAAAAAGGCAAATGCTAACTAGATTTCACACTAGATTTCATTTTACTTGGCATTACAGAAAGAATGCAGGTATTAAATAGACTGTTTCCTGTATACAATAAGGTTAATTAGTAGCAAGGGATGGAAATCAGTGTAGACATAACTCTTTTAGACAGGTATCAAAAATAATCCCCTGATCCCCACAGACCCCAGCTGCACCGAAAGAAGAACAATATAAAAGATTCTTTAAAAGAAATTTTTCAAACATTCTCCAGGTGTCCCAGCTATATTTAAATAGGCCCGTGGCCCCATGCGTACTCCAGCCCTTTCTGCTCTGCAGTTCCCTTGCTCCAAGTTAAATGAGCAGAGTACTTGCACAGAATTTTGAGGTGCAACATAAAGGATTTCTGTACAAAGAGACTGGGATTGCAAACCGAGGCAGACAGGAGAACAAAAAGAAGAATATATTCCGGACTGAATGGGACTTCCCTAAGCTCCTTATCAATAAGGTTAATAAGGGTCCATGCAATTTACTGATCACTACGATGCAACAACTGGGCTAAAGCTATAAAGAAGCTACACAGATACCAGCTTTTCGTGCTTCTCATGGCCCACCACATTAAAGTCCCTTTACCCTTCCCATGTCACCCCACTGAAGAGAATAAACTCCAGTCTGTGTGATTGGCCTTGCTAAAATCCCTGCTCTGCTATTACGCTTCTACCTGCCCTAGTTAAGCAGATTAATAGTTATTTCCTTGAATTTGATCCTCCAGTCCCTTTGTAATTGAAGCAGTAATGCTCAGATATTTCTAAAAATGTATTTCTGAAAAATACATTTCCTTTTTTCTCCGGTTTAATTTTGTTATCCTCAATCATATGCATGATAGAAAAAAAATCCCAAACTTCTATCTCCTTTATAAAATACATGTCATATCAAAAAGGTGACAAGAGGGGGAAAAGTAATTAGTGAGTTCACAGAGTTCAGTAGAAAAGTTAAAATAGAGTAACACATTACTTTTTATGTTAAGATTTCACAAGACAAATCTTGCCTGTGTTTTAATTGCATGTGACCCTGGCAGTCCCACTCTGAAATGAAGTGCCGTAAAATTAAAGATGACAGACGCTCAAAACAAGTCTTGTGATCTTGATTAAACTACAAAGACCACACTTTTCTCTCTGCTGCAACTCAGATATGATGGGCTGTTTTATTTGGGGAATTGCTTCATTAATGCTTTCTTTGACTAGACATGTTTATTATAAAAAATACTGAATATGGTGATATCTTGCATAGCTAAATAAAGTCTAAAAGAAAAGTAAAAAAATTAGGAATCTTTAAAGAAGCTCAAGACCTAAATACTTCTTTTAAAGATCGTGGGCATCTGTAGAAGAAGGTACCAAGCATGCCTGCTCTGTTCACTACCTATTCTGAAAAGTAAAATATTTTTTTCTCAATTATGTCTGTAAGAACCAAATTGATTGTTCTGACAGTATTATCTGATGATTATTTCAAGTTAAATTCCCACTGGCCAAAATAAAATGGGGGGGGGGGGAAAAAAAAGGAGAGAAAAAAAGTGGAGGGGGAAAAAATCCCAACCACCTCTTCTTCCAAAAATCATTGTTAATTTTCAGAAGTGTAACGATGATAACCAAATATTACTGGATATGTGCAGACTTCTTACATGAATTATGCATTTCCAATCTTGCTTGGTTACCTACACTTTGTGACTAAAAACCTGAAGGACTACATACACCTGTTTAAAATTAGATTTAAATCATAACTACTACATTTGCAACACCTGAAGGTTCCATATTTTCCAGACCAAGTTACGAGAAACTCTTGGATCTCTGTACCACATTTCAGTTCAAAGAATAAGCTTCCACTAGGCCTTGACCAAATTTAAACAGAATAAAGAAACATGAGTGCTATTGCACACCTTTCATAATGATCTTTCAGCATTCCAGGACCAGTTCCTATTATCCAGCTAAACAGACCTGACTTACCCACACCACAGAGATCAGAGAGCCTACGTAACCCCAGCACCATCGTATTGGGAGGCAACCACAAGAAATTTTGGGCTCCTCTTCTCACATCAGCTTCTGCTATGCTCTGTCCTTGGTGCAACAGGGCAGTTACTGCATAGAATCACAGAATGGTTTGAGTTGGAAAACCATCTTTTTATGGTTTGTGTTGGAATGGACCCTAAAAACCATCTCCTTCCAACATCCTGCTGTGGGCAGGGACACCTTCCACTATCCCAGGCCGCTCCAAGACCTGTCCAACCTGGCCTTGAACACTTCCAGGGATAAAGGGGCAGCCACAGCTTCTCTGGGCATTCTCTGGGATTTCTTCCCAATATCCCATCTAACCGTGTCCTCTGGCAGTGGGATAC
>VZRV01001893.1:4022091-4107091 GCA_013398115.1 Falcunculus frontatus
AACACAGAAATCTAGAAAAATAATCTAGTTCACAGATTTCAGCTTAGCTCACCTTAATTGCAAAAAAAAATGAACTACAGCATCATTTTTGAGATCTGAAATTGAAGGACTTTGAAGAACATTTGAAAGAAAGAACCAAAGCTATTTACTAGGTTGAATATTTGAATAGATTCATACTGAACTCAACATTGACTTCAGCTGATAAATTCAAGATAAAATGGGTTCGGAACATCATGACTTCTGTGATTCTACAGACCAAATTTATAAACCAATACTCATTAAAAAATCCTAATCAAGACCAAGAAACCAAGCAAAGTTCAAATTTGAGGGACTAACAATTTCTTGACATAATTTTGATCCTCAGTAGGATTCACTAACCTTAAAGAAATTTCTGTTCCATGCTACTGAGGGTGGAGGACACACGGAGTGTGACATGACAACCAAAGCAGCAGGAGTCCAGGTAAGGCATTTTTGAGCATATAACCATTTTCACATCACTAATGCTGGCTCAGGGCAGGGTCCAGGGGACACATCTCCACAGCTGCTGGCTCAGTGGGCCTTGAGGGTCCACAGCTGTGGGGTTGTTGCTATCGCTCAGCAAAAACTTTCCTTTCTCAGGAGCTGGACAGTGCATGGGGAGGGGAGGCACATTACCATGCCAGCCCTTCCTTTTGAGTTAAATCTGGCACATTATTGTGGATAACTTTTGAGGAATTGCAGTAAAAAGGTGTCTAGACTCACACAAACTGTTTTCAGGTGGCTGAAGGCAATTTGTTCAAAATGTGACTTTTTTAGTGGCTTCAATGCTAGTCAAACAATATGGAATTAAACAATGGATTATCTGTAATGTCCCTCCCAACCCTAACCATTCTATCATTAAAGTATATTCCTTTTCTTTGTAATTGGCCACATTTTGAAATGAGGAGAGTCATGGTTTTATAGATGCCTTGTGACAAGCCACACAGGATGAAAAATTTTCCCCTTAGCTCATCTTTGCAATGGGCACCTACGGCTAAAAAGGGAAGAGACCAAATACCAACTTCAGGTTTGCAAACACATTCTCATGGACAAAGTCCAGCACCTTCACCACATATTTATCCAAGCCAATTGGATACATTGGCTCTCATGGGCTTATTTATCCAAGCCAATGAGAGCAGAGACCAGAAATCCACCTATTCTGTGCCACTCTGGTTGTAATCTTCCACCCAAGTAGATGGGTGGGATTTAAACTGCTGGATTTCCAGTGGGAAAAGCAAAGGGATTCTGTTCAGGTACAGGTACGTGGGCAGAGCACAGCAAGTGTTACAGGCTGTGAACTCCAGCGTGGGAGTTTATTTCAGCACTCTGCACCTTCCAGGCAGATGTGAAGGCTTGTGACTTGGCTTGCAGGTTCCCATGGCAAGATGACAATTACAGAATAGGTTAACTTACTGCAGAGCCAGCCAGGATCTGTGACTCTCCATGGCATATAAAAGAAGTGAAAGTACAGCCAAAATAAATTCATTTAAAAATCTGAGCAAATAGACATGACATTTTTCTTGCAGTTTTTGACTGGCTCTAAAAATATCAACAGTCTCTCCAGCTCTTGTGCATGCTCCCAATAAACAGCTTTGGAGACTGATTAAAACAACACAGCTCTGCTTCCATGCTTTATCAATCCCATTAGCCATTTGCTGAATTGAAGCTATGAATCGACAGTGAATTTGGGGGAGGGGGTTAAATAGCCACACAATGGGTCAGCATTTGTCTGAGGGCTCATCTCTGCAGCCGTTTGGTTTCAAAATGAGTGGGTCTGTACAGCAGTTAATCAAAAGGACAATAGTTTTGTTTTCAATTCATACTGTACTTCAGGCCAAATAAAGTGGTCCCAATGTGTGCAGCAAAATCCCACTGGCTGCCTGAATAGGTTGGGTTTTTTTCCATAAAAACTTTGTATTAGTTTGCAATTTTTCAGTTGATGAATGTTGTTCCAGCCTTGGCCCATCCCAGTCCATGGCAGTACTGAAGATCAAAGGAATCTGGAGCAATTGCTCGCAAAATGAAACAAAAGGCATCTGAAAAAGGGTCAGATAACCCAAACCTGCAGCCTGAGCCTCCCCTTTTCAAACAGGAAACCATGCAGGCTGGAAAGTCCTCCCCAGAACTGCGAAACATGTTTGCCAATACAGCATTACACACTGATTTTCGGGATCATGTTGTGCAGCAGATACCTTTCCATTATTCAGCTGTGTCCTGATCCAAGCAGGCCAAAACTGCTGGAATTATACTTTTATACACACACACACTGCATCTCAACATGAAAACAAAATTGCTCACTGAGTGCAATCACAGTATTAAATTAGTCCACTACTAAATGTACTGGGAGAGGATAAGGAGATGCCCTCTATTATTTAAACTAAAAGGGACATGATTAATTTACCCTGATGAGATCCTATGACAGGGATAAAATGGGAAGTGAAACACAGGGAAGGAGGAAAAGGGAAAGAGAGGGAGAAAAGCAAATTTAGCCTGTAAGGGTTCGCTCACATATGTCCTTGTAGCCATAATAATGCTAATAATACCCAAAAACCTGTTTTTTCTAGCCTGTGAAGCGGGAGTTGAAGGTTACATAGTGTGTGAAATTCAGGTATCAATGAGAGCTCTGATGTAGTAGGGAAATAATTTAGTTTTCCTATTGGGGTATGAGTCATTCAGAAAATTTCAGAACTCCTTATTGGCAAAGAAAAGTGCTAAAAAAGGCTGAATTAAAGGTTACATGCAACCTAACTGCAAAACTTTGACAAATTACCACCAGAAAAGACAACAAGTAAAATATAGAAGTTGAATAAAAGAATAAGTTGTTCAGCCCTCTGCTGGATTAGGAGTCACCATAAAGCCTTTGGACATAACCAAGGCCATGGAAGAGGAAAAACTCAGAGTCCTTCCAGCAATCCAGGTAAGCTCCAGAAATCAAATCAATACATTGCAATAACAACAAGGGTGAACGTATTGTTAGTGCAAATGAAATTTACACATTCCTATTCGGATGTTAACAGCTAAAGCAAACGTTCGACAAATCCTAAATAAATTGTATTGACAATGTTAATGCAATCCACCAACAGTGCCAATGCATTAAAAAATAGTAAGGGCATTGTAATTTGAGAGTCTCAAATCCCTATTTCTTAATATTGGTGTTATCCAATAAAACACATCCACTGACTGTAATATCTATTTTAAAAATTACTTCCTGCTTTCCTAAGAAATTAAACCAAAAAGCAATAAACATGGTTTATGCAGCCTTGGCAGTTCTCTAATTCTGCTTGTTACACATGAGGCAGCTACAGAGAGGACAAGGTAAAAAGGAAGGGGAGAAAAAGGGAACTATTTGCCAGCATATTATTTTCAAAGCATTCACTTCAGGGAAGGGTAAGAGTAATACAGACTATGTTATTCAAGCATCAGATATAAATACATGGATTGTAAAATACCCACTTTCAGATCTGAAATCTAAGTAAAACAATTTAGTCTGCTACAACCCTCTTATTACCCTTTAAATTTAGCCAAAGTATTCCCTGTCAAAGATAGATGGAAACATGATGAACAAATCCATCCTTCATGTACTCCAGAAAGAAATTCAGGCCCTATCTTCCAGTCACTCATTTACATATAAAGAGATTTACTAAAAATTAATAGTATTTTCTATTTTTATCTATGTAAAAATTAAATAAATCAATTGGAGTGGATTAGCTTTAGCTCAGAAATGATGCAGAAGTGCACTCTGACATTGTCCTGAGTCAGACAGACCAAATTCTGCAGAGAGAATTTGGTACTTCTCCCTTCTGGTTGCACTTTCTTCAGGAAAACCAAAGCAACTGAGGAGAAGGGTTTGGGCATTTGGAGTCTTCTAAAAAGGAATATCTTTGTAATAGGTATTTTTTTAATTTATCCAAAGTGTTTTACAAAGGACATTCACAGCAGAAAGCTGATAGTCTTTCCTAGAGTCCATCACAGGTATCCTACACATTTCAAGATGAAGACATGGATTAATACAATTTCATACTAAGATCTATGCGAGGAAAAATAATTGAAAAATACATATTAATATTTTTGGTGTTTTCAAATCCCTGAATCCGAAGGAAAACATAAGGACACAAACTACTTTTACACTGATGTGCCATAGATTAAGTGAGCAGAGGCTGGAATACTTGCATCAAGAAAGGTCTCTTAATCTGCAATGTATTGGTAGTACTGAACTAGTGACAGTTCATGAAAAATCCTGATCCCTCAGTTTTGAATCAGTTCCATTCCCAAACAAAAGTACCTGTAACATCTGGATTGAAACTGGAACCACTTGGCATTCTCTCATGAAAACTTGCAGCAAAGAATTTACTGTAAGTTTTGACTTTAAATGGTTTCATTTACTCCCTGAATATAGTTCAGACTTAAAAAAAACACCCTATATCTGATTTCATATGCTTTGGAGGTGGGACTGGCAATTTCACTGAAGCTGCAAATGAAGCTGAAATCTCAGAGTTATAAAGCTAAACAAAACAAAAAGAAAAATGTGTAAAATTCCGTGAAACAAATGATGTGAATTTTGCACAGCTGTACTCAGGGCATAACTGTAAATGAAAAGACCAAACTAATTAGATTATAAGCAGTTGATCTGCCTTATATTGTTTTATCATATGTAGTAGGTATAATATCTCCACATGAATGACTTGAAGCAAGTCATCAACATACTGTGTTCAAGAAAGCTGATCAGATTAGAAAGACCTTGTAAGTTATGCTCGAAGAAGATGAGATTGATGATAACTTCCTACTCACAGTTACACCAATGAAATTGCTCCATCTCTATTAAACTTCAGGTTTCTGGAGACACTGTGTCCTGACAAGACCAAATTAAATGTGGGAGTTTATGAGTGCAAAGAAGACACCAACTTGTCAAATGACTGAATGTTATTTTGAATGGGTTTCCCAGTGTCTTTTTAGGAAATCCATTTAAAAAAAAAAAAAAAAAAAAAGGAATAATTTTTGTGGCTGGTTTCCAGTGATAGGATCAATGAGCAATATTCAGGATGCTGGCTGAAAGCCAGATGTAAGGCATCACTGTAGCCCTTAAGTACAGCAAGCTTAATTTTAAGCCTAGGAATAGTCCCACTGAATTTCCCAATCCTCACGTGCCTAAAGAGGAGTTTGAGCACTTCGGCAGAGCAAGGCCAAGGCAGATAAAGTTACTGGCATATTTCTCACTCTCACTGCAGACCATTCACACCACATGGAAAGGCTGCAAAGTGGCAAAGCCAAAAAACCCCTTGTCCCTAAGTGGGGGGTGCATTCCATCAGCAAGGCTGCTTCTTGGAAATCCTCTAAGAAGGACCTCTTGGATATTCACTTAAAATATGTGACAAAGCAGCACCAGGCCAGGGAACAAACATCTTTCATCCCGGTGCAAAGTGTAGCCAACACGGACGTTGCACAAGATTTGTGCAATTTGGGCAAGAGAAATTAGAATCCGACATTCAAGCAGAGAATTTCTCTCCTACTTTTAGGTGGCAAAGGAGGCCACTCTGGTTTTCTTTTTTCGTTTTTACCATAGGCAGATGAAAATGTCAGCAACCTGAGCATATCTTTATCAAATTAGCAAAACACGTGAGGTTTCATGGCACAGAAAAATAACATGAGATGCTCTGGGAACATGCAGCAACGTGGGTGGCCACGATGAAGAATAAGCTTTGGAGTATTTATACAGCAAATAAATATTCACAGACACTGCTATTCCCACTCACTAAAGTTTTGAAAGACATTATTCTCCTACAAGACAGATAAGAGAGAAGAGGTGGGGGGTGAAGGGAAATTATTATGGAATGAGGAATAAGGGCCAGAGCCACGAGCACAAGATTGATGTGAATACTACAGTAAGCAAAGACCAATTCACTGCTTAAGGGTGTCAAAATGCAGTCCTGGGAGAGAAGAGGAGGCTGAGGAATGAGAAAAGAAAAGGCAAGAGGAGGAATGTATAAAGAACAGCAAATATTAGGGAAATGAGGAAAAATACAAGGAACCAAATGTCACTCGAAGGGGGTACGAGTGCAATTGCTTCTCCTCCTCGGTTAATCCACAAATTAATGAAACCAGAGCAAGCATTAAAATAAACCATTATTCTACACGTTCAGAGGTGAATCTTATGGGTCTCTCAGAATAAAGTCAGATAAGAGTGAGAGAAACAGCAACACCAGAGCATGCAGCACAAGGACATTACAGCAATTCTACTTTTTCATTCACTGCTTTTACTGGAAAATCTTACATGTTACAGGATTCAAGGCAAGGAACTGATAAACTGCACTTTCACATTATTTCACTAAGGCAATACAGGTATGTGGAGTTTCTCAAGTGATGGAGAATCTGAATGGTTCTGCAAAAACACTCAGATATTCATATATGTAAAAAAAATAATTTATAAGCTTTGACATTGAGTATCAAATATTTAAATAAACTTTCTTGTCCTAATCTTTATTCACTGACATGGTATGCATATTTTATTGTTTATTTTTTCTAAACTCCTATAAAAAAATCTGTTAAATTAAACTCAGTTAACTTTTATACTGTGAGATCCCTGCGTACTTTTAGAGCAACAGAACCTCATTAATATCAACACAATCCTATAGGTTTCATTCTGCTAAATTTGACAGGGCTTCTTCAGAGGCAACCTTCCCTTTATTGACTTAGAAACACAGTTGGGGAACCTTTTGTGAGGTTGTGAACCAGTATGAGACATACGGGTTTGGGGGTTTTTTCCTCCTCAAACTTGAGATGTTATGAGACCATAAAGTGTTTTATCATGGCTTGAGGGGGCTTGAGTTTCTCTTTATTATTTGCTTCCAATCAGAAAAGCTCGAGCCAGCCAGTTCATTCCCAGTTTGTGATTTAAAAGAGAGAAATGGGCAAATATTGAGCCTATCCCTAATTACCCTCTATATTTCTGAATTTGCAAATTTGAATGTATTTGGAATTTTCTCTGAGTGATTTGGCCGGTATAAATTACCCTTGCCCCTAAGACTCTGAGCTTCCACAGACAATGCATCAACAGTTGGTGTTAAAAGGCTGCAGCTTCACGATTAACAATCAATACAAGTTTTCAACAGGAATTCACTTAGCCAGCATTAATGCAATTACATTATGTTAAATAATATTAATACCAAAGGCATGTCCATTGCTGGCCCACACCAAAGTCATAACATTCCTCAACAACTGTCTCTACTGTTTAAACATTCACCTAGAACAAAAAACTCATTTAAGTATGTAAAAAAAAAAAATTGTAATCTTGGATATTAGTCCTTAGATTAAATTTCTTGTCCCAATTTTTTTTATTCTGTGGAATTGCTGTTTCATCATTTTTGTAATTTTAAATCAGTTATGTGTCTTACAGATTGTGTTCCAGAAAGACAAATCGGATTTTTACATCTGCAGATGTAAGAAAGGAGTTGCCCATGCTCTGCACAGAGAATCTCTGTGGTGACACAGAGATAAAAACCTGTCACCTGTATCTGGATATGGGAGATTCATCCATCTTTAAAGCCTACCTGCCAACCCAGGGATATTTTATATTAATTCATGCTGAGAATACCTTGGTGTTTGTTGCCCACTGACCCCATTTCATGGCATGGGCTGGCGAATTTTGCTCCTTCCCAAGCCCCAGCCAGCCAGGTGCAAAGCAGGCTCAGAGGTGTGTTTACACACACTCAAAGTTATCTCTTATAAAAGCGACTTGATGACAATTCCCAAATTAAATTTTAAGAAACTGGGGCCGTGTTTTCCAGTGCAATTATGTGCCAGTATGGCACCAACGGTGGTTTTCAAATCATTCACTGCCAGGAAGCAAATAACACAAATCCAAACAGGATGTTCTGGGCAGGTGCTAACAAGCTTTGCCTGGTATTGTGAACCATCCAAAAACCCCATAAACTACATTAAAACACTCCTAAGGTGAGAATCACACCAGTACAGAACATTGCACCTGCATTAACGCTTTTGAAAATCCCACTAATTGTCCATGTACAATATTAAGTATTCTAAATACAGACTTTCATATCTGGCCCTTAATACTTCCAGACCTTGAGGACATAAGCTGGTAGCCAAAAAGGATGGAGTAAATGCAGAGCTTTACTGATATACGGCCTTTAACTTCCAAATGCATTTTTAACTGCAATGAATTAATTCCTGGTGACATGAATAATGACATTTATCTTTTAAAAGAAAATTTCACTGATCAGGAAGGCATGCAGAATGACAGCCCATGCTGAAAAAGCATTTCATTCCCACCAGTGTCTCCAGTTATATTTTGCAATTCCATGGTCCATGGTCTTTCTCTGTATTAGAGAAATGCTTTCCTGTTGAAGGGAAATAAAACGAACACCTCATAGAGGAGTTCCTAAAATTTGAACAGGCATTTGAATGTGCCAAGAGTAGCAGCTGTTTTTGCCAGAAAGCAGATCTGGCAGGCATTTAGTCACAAGGTCACTGCTTATGGGGCTTTCCCAAGAGATGTGATGGAAAGCAAGAAATGTTGGCATGGCACTAGGACAGGTTGTCCTTGATGAACTGGAAGGAGAAGGCTGTTTTGGCCACAGGCACTCAGCAGCAATTTCACTTTAGGGAGGATTGCACAATTTCTTCAGCTTTTTTGTTCACATTCCCTGAGTTTCAGGTTTGAATAGGCCCAAAAAAAGTCATATTCACCCGTGCAGGAAGAAGTCATGTAACCAAAAATCAGACACGGAGGCATCGTGAAACGTAACTGGATATAGCTCTTTGGCTATCCACACTCTGTGGAGATTTAAATGCTTCCTGAACTAAGTGACCTAAAACTGTGTGGGCCCCTGTGAATTCTGCAGTTCTGTAACCCTGGAATTTGCTGCGGAAGCTTGCAGGAGGATTATAAATTAGAAACTTCACTTCTCTCAAAAGCATTGAGCTGCAGATGCTGCTAGTGGTCTAGATAGGAAAAAGGGCTGTCCTAATTGTCTTGCAAAAAAGGGATGGCCTGGCAGATTTTAGAGTGAAATGGCACATTTATCTTTCTTGATATTAACTAGGAAACATAGAAACAATAAAGCGGATATCAACATTCCCAACTATTTGCTTCCTATTTGAAATACTTGGCTGAATACTGACTTTTCCAACCACACATTGCTAAACCCTCAACCAAGGCAGTGACACATCCCAGTTGCACCTCCAAATCCCAGTGGATTTAGGACTGAGCAGAGAGCCATCCTGCTATTCCATCATGCTTGTGGAGCTGCTCCTGACCACATCCCAGCTATCAGCTCTTGAGCTGGGGTTTGAGTGGTTCCCCATGAGCCCTCTCGGGTCCACTTCTGGATACAGCAAAGCCATGCAAGACCTTGCACGTGACATTAAGGAAGCCAAGGTCAGACACACCCTCCATTCCTCATGCAAAACACCTGACCATCAACGCCCATCAGCTTCCCCCAGCCACAACTACAGTGCAGGAAATGCATTTCCAGAGCAAGAACACGTGATAAACTGGAAACTGAAAATAAGAGGGTATATGTTATATTTAACTGCATTAGACATGAAAGTTAACAAGCCATGGGTAATGGTCGTATTACTAATTTCTGCAGTTGCATCAATTTAAAAAAAAATCCAGTTCTGAAATTACCTGAGTCACCTCTACTGCCCATTTTTCAGTTTCAAGGGTGACAAAGGAGCTTAGAAAGGTCTACTGATGAATTTAGCTATCACTTAGTGTTATTCACTGGTCTTTGCTCTCTATGACGTCATTTGTTCTGACTGGTTTAAGGGTGGACAAAGCATCTGAAGACAAGGGCAAAGGAATAAAGGAGATTTGTGAAAAGGAGTGATAGGAAACTCAAAGCCCTTGGAAGTCAGTGGAGAGTACTGTAGTATTCACCCACCTCTTATTTATTGAGAGATTAAAAGCAAAAAAGCATTATGTAACTGTGAAACATTACTGGTATTCTGATACTTAGACAAATGCAGACAATAAAACACTATTATATGAAGTAGCTATCATGGGAGGATTGCTTAATGATCTGGTTATAAAACGTTTCCAGAAGTAGGTGCTGCTTATCTGAAAACTTACCAAAAATAATTTAATCTTGTCCTTTTCGTCAAAATTCATATCCCACCTTTTTCTGTTCTGCTTCTTGTTCTACTTAGTGAGTGATGTATTTCTTCCTCCCTATCTCTCCAAACGTATTGCATGTAAAGGTCAATTCTCTTAACACAGCTTCTGCCCACTCTTCAGCTAATGCATTATAGCACATTATCAAGTTTCCAAACAATTGTTCACTTTTCATTAGAATGTGCTAGGTTTCTCTCCTTCTGCAGTGTTAGTGAAAATGGTGTTGAGTTGTTGACTAGTAATAGGAACAAGCAACTTCTGCCCTTAGAAGTGGGATGGAATTGATTCATCTTATTAAAAACAGACCTAGTGGAAGCTGGAATTTGTGCTACAAAAGGTTGATGTTATGAATGTGCAGATAGCTAGTTTTCCAGGATATCCTAACATTTCTAGTTCCATGAGTCATTTTCAGCTTCTGATACATCATCTTAGGTCACATTACTTCATGTTGATGTGACAGAAACGTAACATGCTGTCAGGAAAACTAACTCATACCTGTAAAAGATCCTTTTTACCCCCACCATCTTTCTGCTACTATCTGCATTTTCCCATTTTTTCTTTCTCCAGGAAAAAAAAAATAATACTGAAACTTTACTTCCACTTCAGTGCAATGAATGGAGGCCACAAATGTGAAAGAAAACAAAGCTTCAGGTTGGCAAAGAAAGCAATGATCAGGAACTGAGATAAAGAAAGCTCAAGAAAATGAACTCCAGACATAACAGTTGAAAAAACTTAGATATACTGATGACTACAAAACTAGTTTATGTAATATATATTTTACATCCAAACCAAACAGCTCTTTGAACATTATTGAGGCTATTATTACTTTGAAATAAACATTAGAGAGCTTCAAAGCCAGAGCTACATAATACCCAGTACACATTTACATTTACATCAGAATTAGGATGCAGGTTTTCACAAGCTAATCCACTCCATTGAACACGAGCACACAAAACACTGTACAACAGACACTGCATTTTTACACGGGTGAAAGTACCAATGTGTTGTACAGTTGACAAAACAGAGATGGTGATAACTCTGTCCAGAGGGGCTGGGCCCTGCAGTGGTGAGAGAGCCCAGGGCATGAGTGCTACTCTGCTGTGGGTGATTCTAAATGAGGAGCTATTGCTCAGTGGTGCTTTCTCTCTCCTGCTCACTTTTCTCCACATTCTCAAAAGCACACACACCCTTGAAATACTCCAAAACTGGACCTGTTGGTTTCCTGAACCCAACCTCCTGTCATCTGCAGCAGTTCTCTAACCCAAATCAGAACTTTATCAAGCTTCACCTTGACAAATATCCTTTTTTACTCAAATGTGAATGAAATTTCTGCTTTATCTTGAGCAACTCCATCCTCTCTTTAATACCTAGGACCATCCTCCTGCAAGCAGCCGCAAAAGCACGTCTCTGCTCAGCTCAGCTCCAAAACCTTCTCCTGAAAAGAACCTTGACAATGTCTTGGCTACTCATGTACTGAGACTGCTGTCTATCATGTTTATAAATATTGTCTCATCTCTTCTCATACCATCCCGTCAGCCTGTGCCATCTGTTGCCTCCTGTGACATGTGCAGACTGAGCTCTTCACAGCAGCAACTGCCTTCTTCTGTGCTTGCACTCAGCACCACCAGTACTCACCCACCACACGGTCCCCCAAGGCCACAATGACGCAGAAAATTAATGAAGTTAATGAGGAAATCCCACTCTACCTTCTTCCCCTTCCTCTCTCCTTTGTAGGAGGAGCCTCTGGACAAACCACACAGTGATCCACATGGGGAGGAGCATGGCAAGAGGTAGAAGGAGGTTGTCCTGCCCTCTCTGCTCGGGATGGGGATGTGCCACATACGTAGAGAAATAAGAGAAGGTCCAGAAGAGGTGACAAAGGCCATCAGATGGCGGGAGAACAGGATGAAAAAGGAGCTCTTGGGGATGATGGGCCTGTTTCATGTATGGAAGAGGACACTAGAGAAAAATCCTATCATAACTCAAACCACTGCTCACAAATGATGGAGCAAACTCTCCTCTGTGGAGGCAGCAAACAGGACAAGGGGCACAGGTCACAAAGTGCAGCTTGGGAGGTTCAGATCAGACATTAGGAAATTCTTGCTCATGAGGAGGGTGAGGCAGTGCTGCAACAGCAGCCCAAAGAGGCTGTGAAGTCTCCTTCCCAGAGCATTTCCAAAGCTCTGCTGAACACTGCTAACCCCCATTTCCCTTTCTGCCACTTCCCAAGCAATAAAAGTTAAATGCATATTTCATCCTGATAAAATATTAAATGCTTTAAATGCAACAAGACTCTTCAAACACGTGCAACTTTCCATGAGAAATACCAGATATCCTTTACAATCTGGGAAATAAACTATTCTCCTAATTGCTCTCAGAATATATTTGCAACTTCTTTCCAAATTGGAGATATCTAGATATTTGCATTCAAATATAAAGGGTCATATCTTTTTTCTTGAGGTGCTATTAGTATATTATAAGTTTTGGAATAGCATATAGTAGATGGAAAAACTCTCCCTCCATCTGCATCACAGAAATTATTCACAAGGCTTTTCCCTCTCTGAAGTTGTCCACATCAACACATAGTTCTTATAAACACTTTATTATGTGGTTTATGCAAATAACAGCAACTTGGTGAAACCACTGTGGATGGGTACCTGCACGCAGATGTATGGAAATAAGCACCAAAAAGAAATCCTGGACATTCAAAACCACTGCTCAGGCTGGAGAGACAAAAGAGGATTTTTACTCTCATTGCTGTAATGCATTATATATGCTGCTGATAGGTATGACTTGGAAATGGCAGCAGGAAAAGGAGAATTACAGCTGTTCTCTCGTGGGGTGGAACTCTGGTCCCACTGAATCTCTGGAAGCCCCTTAAGGCCCATATTTTAGATGAGACTTTTAGAAGTAGATGACCTCGGGTGCTGAAGTTAATTCTTCCTCTAGTCCTTCACACTACTTACTTCCTGAGTACATTTCAAGACTTTACCTGTTTCTCTCATTTTTTAAAGAGATCTGCCTTATTTATTGTTTGCTTGACAAGTCGCAGTCCCCTCAGTTTTACTTGATAAATAGTCAGACTGCAACTCATTATTGCTGGTGGGTTTGATTTCATTCAGCGTGAGCTTATTGGGCAAGGATAGGAATATATAGAAATAAATACACAGAACAAATGTATTATTGGAATGAAAGGAAAATACTGGTTACATGAACACTACTGATGTGACTAAATGCACACAGTTCTCTAAGTCTTAAAAAGAGTGAGTTTTAGCTCATAGTAGGTCAAGGATATCCATTAGCAGCATCTCCCCTCTGCCCCTGCATGCTGCAGTGGAGCAAAATCAGACCACCAAACTACACAAGGTCTTTTTCTCACACGGTTGAACAGCTTCTGATGCTAAATGAAAACCAGGATGTCTTGAACACAGCTGTGTCACTCCAGACCTGGAGCAGAGCTTACTGGCATAGCAATCTCGAGTTATGTGGTAAAGTTCTGAAAATCCCTTTTTTTCCCGTCTCTCTCTCTCTCTTTTTTTTCCCGTTCTCTCTCTTTTTTTTTTTTTTTTTTTTTTGGTATAATGAGTGTTTAAAAGCTTAGCAAATAGAGTCCTAAAAATGTAATTGTAGCTTGGTAGCACTATTAAATATGTATACTGTGGTCTTTTTGACAATTGGTTTAATCCCTTTATAAAGTCTTCAGAAGTTCCATCACAGAAGCATGGATGCTGTTTTGATCTATTTATTACTCTTAAGTGCTCAGAGAACTGTCCCTATTTTCTAATTAACACTTTTAAAGATAAAAAGCTATGTATTAAATCAATCTGAATGATGGTTGTTTGTGAATCCCACAAGATAAGGCAATTTGCATGTTCACTTTGTACTTACAAACTAAATCTGCACATCTCCAAAGCAGCTCCTTATAATGTAAACCTTTTGTGAGTATTTGTAACTTAAAAGAAAGTTTGGCCTAGTACAGAGGCAGTGCCAATTATCTAAAGGACTTCTTTACTGAACATGATTAAGATACAAAATTATTAGGTTGTTATTTTACATTGTTTGCAGAGAAATTTGAGGAAACTACTTTAGGAACGTTAAGTGTTCTCCTGTTTTGCTTTCTTTCCTTCTTTTTTTCTGTACATGTAATAACATAAGTGCATTCATGAACAAGCAACCAGTCCAAACAGCAGCCAGTTTCCACATCACACTCAGGTTCAGCTTCCTTTGACATAAATCACTGCTGAATCCAACTGTTCACCATCCTGACTGAGCATTAAGCTGCAGCTTCAACTCCAAGACTTTATAAACTGAATTGTAATGCAAATACTAAATTAGAACAGTGATTTATTGCTGAAATCCAGTTCTGATTATTTAGCACAGTAAACATATTAATAGAAATAGATATTTCACAGCAGTGAAATGGTCCCCGGTCTCAGAAACAACTCCACCCTTACTAAGAAAGAAATCAACAAAGCTGTATCTCCAAACCTCTCTTGTGAAGATGCATATTATTATTTCCAGATGGCAAGAACATAACAAGTATACCTATGAGACACTTTTTTTACTGTATTTGCTCTTGAACATCTCATAAGAAATTATTTCTTTCAGGTTTTTCTTCCATCACTGCCTTGGCTTCTCTATAAGCACAGGTCCAAGCACAGACAAGAAGCAGGACAAACAATTGGTCATGGCTTTTAGCTCTATCAGGTCTGATTATGGCTCAGGCATGGGATATCTCTTCATCCTCATTTTTGGACTTCCTTATCTTCTTCCACTAGCAATTTAGGAAGTGGAAAGTCACGTCATAAAATACTTTTTATACATTTTGTACCTCTCTTTCTTAATAGCGTTTCTATTATTGTCTTGTACCATCATTGAGAAAGGTGAGGTTTTTATAAAAAAATATTTTTTCCCACAAATCTCCCTGATCTTCAAATCAGTGAATTTGCCCTGAATTCAGATTATTTTTCCTGACCTTGACCACAGTGTCTGTCCTGGTGGCACACAGTCTCTCTCCATTTACCTTACAGATGCATTCAACACCCTCCCTTTAAGGTGCTCTGTAAAAGCCTCTTATATTCAGTGGTAGACCATGGTGGGTATATTTTTGTTCTGGTCTCACAACTACACAATCAAATTTTTGTGCTCCAGGGTTAATCTGGGTCAGAAGGCCCCAAGAATGCACATCTGACACTCCTAATCTAATTCTGGAAACATGAGATTTGCTGACAGAAAATCTCTTTCTGGGAGCAGAAAAGAATGTCAGACCCACTGGGACACTAAAATGACTTTCAACTATTTTTCACTTATATGAATTTAATCCAAGGACCTCAAAGCACATTAATTTACAGACTCCTCTACACACCTGTGTCACAGCATATGCATTATTCTGCCTCACAGAGAAGGCAAAATACCGGCACCTCCTTCTCTGAGCTCATTCCAAGATTGAACTACACATGGAGTATCCCGAAAGGATCCAGGAAAACAACTCAGGAGTCTCCTTGATGATAGAAACTTCACTGAAATTAGGGTGGGAAAAGCAGAATTTGGATTACTGGAGATGTGTATTAAGGGAACTTGCAAATGGAAGATGGGCTTCTATCTGAAAGAAACATCAATAAAAGTGGAGATACAGCACAAAGACTTGTAACAGTTCACAAAGAGAATGGAAATATAAATGTGACAACTATCAAGGGTTGGATTTTTTTACCCAATATCACAGAATTTCAAGTGACTCATAAACTTAAGATTTGTTTTCAAGAGTGACACATCACAGAAGACACAAACCCCCAATTCTCATTAAAAGCTGATGAGATTAATCTAGGTTATCTTTAAACTGAGTGGCTTGAGAGCATGTCCGAGACTTCAGTCTCCCAGACACATCCCAGCTCCACTCTGGGACAACAGCAGATATGATTTTATCTTCTTCTTTCTCCAGAGACTCTGTTTTCCATGGATGGGAAATCTGCCATCTTCAGACAGGCTCTTGGTGTGGGAACTGAAGGAGAAGGACTTGGATCACATTGCCCAGATGATGCAAAGATCAGTTAAATGGGATCACAAAGTCCATTGTTCTCCTAAACTCAAAGCAGGGAGCAGAACTTTTTCACCACCATCTCCCCAGTTAAAAATTCTAACAAATCGTAGCCAGCTTCTGCCCATCACAACAACAGTTTAAACCATTCGGCAGCATCTCTGCATCACCAAAAACACCTTCCTCCAGTGTTGGGTCATATCATGGTGGAAGCCTCCTTCCCAAGCCTCAGTCTCCTTTTTGGGCCACAGCACCACACACAAAGTAAATTATCTTTTATAGAAGAGGATAAAAGAGAAACCAGAAAAACAGCTGGGGTTATTTTCAATAGAGATCCCTGTAAAACCTTTCACCAAAACTCCTGCTATTGATGCAGTGCCTCAAGCCTTGTTATTCCATGATGCCACTCTGCAGTTTGGATAAAACCATAGCTTTGTCTTACATTGCCATTTATTAATTTTTTTTCCATCGGTTGAGGGAAATTAGGTAGGCTGGTAGAAATTAGCCAAGCCAAGCCATGCAGACTGAGTGGGCACAAACCACACCAAGAATGGGCCAAGACCATCCCTTGGCACGAGGTTGGGGTGGCTCCACAGGACAGTCTAGCAGAGCCACATGGAGCATGTTGAAGGTGCCTGACTCACGTGACAATGAATTTGACACACTTTCAAGAAAGCAATGAGTCATGAACACAAACTGGTCTTGGCGCCATACTCAGGCCATGAAAGAAAGTCAAAAAAAAGGAAGTAATGAGTTTCCCAGGCTGGGGTTTGCCAACCTTCAGTGAGGGCGGACTGGAGATCTTCCACAAAAAAGATCTGTCATGGTGGGGAAGAGTGAGCACAGCCCACAACACAAGCATCAGCTAAATTCTCTATCAGTTTTTGGTTTGTTGGTTTTTTGGTTGCTTTTGGTTTTTTTTAAGGAGGAACTAAAGCCGTCATCCCAATCCAAACGCTGTAGGAGACAAAGCATATTGATGGTTTGGTTACTAAACACACTGTGAATTTTCACAGTGGATCAGCAGAAAGTTATGAAGCACAGGTGTTCCTGTAATTGTGATACATTGGGAAAATTCATACTGTTAAATGAGCCTCAGCTTCACACTTCCACCTGTGTGATGTGGAAATGTACTGTGGGTACACGGGGATATAATAGAGGATATGTAGGAGTGATTACTGGCTGGTTCAGGACCTGCTAGGGTTTATTTCTCTTAATTTGTCTGAGTGTGTAATTTCTGCATTTGTATTTACTGCCATCATAAAGTGGGAAATGTGTGTTACACATGCTGGTAAAAATAATGATAACATACAAAAAAACAAAGTTAATACACTGAGTGGAAAAGAAATCCTGAAAGCACGCACGCCAAAGGAAATCTAGAGAGTCTTTAGGAAATGGAAAATCTTTCAACAAGAGAGTGAAAGCATGGGGGTTTTTTTCCGTCACATTTCAATTCTACTCAACAGTTTCTTGTTTTCATTTTTTATGGGGAAGGAGGGAGGAGATGATTCAAGAATGGGAAATGTGGGAAATGCTAAAATGCAGAAAGATGAGGTCCTGAAGCAGGTGGAAGGAAATATCTACATGGATTACCTGAAACAGAACATGAGAAACAAATGGAGAATGCTGGCATACAACTCGATTTATTTTCCTATAACAGGTGTTTGTTGGGATGAGAATTGGAGATGCAGAATTTCTTAATTTTATTCCAGACCTGTCAGAGTTTCTCAAGTGAGTGTTTCAGGACTACAAAAGCAAAGGGGAAAAAAAAAAAAAAAGAACCAAGATCAAATGAAAAAAGGAAGATGATTAAACATATCTTCCTGCATGCCTTGGAGGTGTCAGCTCTGGTGTTTGACAAGGAACACAATTCTGACTACCCATGAGAGAGCCTTTCAAGCTGTCCTGGAGACAGCAGACTGCTCTCTGCTAAGGTTAGCTGACATGACAGAATAACTCTAAAATAACTAGCTTTCAGACCTATTACTTGTTTAGAAACCATAATCACCACCTTGAAGTGACACCTTTAAAAAAGTGATGACTTGAATGCAACATCTCAGAATTTGCCTACACATATCACCTTCCTCTGGGCAACACCTTGATGCTCCACAGCTGGAATTTCAAAGTGGCCTTTAAAAGTAGCCCCAGCCGATAAGAGGAATCGTCAAAGGGACAACTTATTCATCATGAGGATGGCAAAATGTTTCAAGGACTACAGGCAAGACTCTTCTCTAATCACAGGTAACAATATCTCTTTTCCAAGGAAATCTGGAAAAAGGATGGAAAAAAGGCTGGAATTGGTTTTGGTGAGAAAGATTTTTCTGAGCAGATACGACAAATGCAACCATTTCAATGTATGTTACATGACAATCATTTAATAACTCATTTAACAGGTTTAAACGAATCTGAGCCTAATGTTATAGTCCAAGATTTTTTTTCCAACAGATTTTGCCATTTTCTTATAATTTTATGCACTGAACCTCCTATAACTCCCCTCTCTTAGGTCTTTCCTTCCATCTAACCCTCTTCTGAGACTCGCCTTCGGTGTCTCTCCTCTTCTCCCTCTCCATTTCATCTCTTGGAAAGTGTTGTACTCCTGTAATACAGGAGTGATGTTGCTTGTTTGCGGCCTTGCTCACTCCTGCCCTCATCAAATACTGCATCAAGCTTTATTTTAATTCTGCATAATAATGAAGCAAGTAGACACTAACTTTATCTCTTCATTGACCTGCATATTATCCCCACAGGAAGTGGTCAGAGTAGCTAGAACCCATGTTGTTTACCAGCTTAAACTCACTAACTGAGAGAAGTGCCCAGATGTTAAGATATTACCAGTATTTGAAATACCCATATTTATTGATCTATTCAATGTTTGAAACTATTTTACCCTTTAAACCTCCTCCCTCCTCTAGAAAATGAATTCATATATGACTTGAAAAAAATCATTAGCTGCTAGCTTTTAATAAATCCGATCCATGCCTCTTCCTTTCCAGCCTAAAATTCATCCCTATTGGCTAGGGTTGCAAGTCTTCATTTACTTCCTGCTGTCCCATGGGATCCTGTGAGATACCATTCCCACTGGCCTTCTGTTGCAGGCCCAGTCTCAGTCCCACAGCCACGGGCACACCTCATCACCAAAGTTTCCTATCACTCAGGTTCAATTCCTGTCCTCCAACTCTTGTTCAGTGTCTTGGAGTACCTTTGCCTCTCCTGGTTCCTCATAGTCCATAGGATATTATTTGTCCACAGTTCCACCACATTTTTTATCTTCAGACTTCCTTGTGAAACTTGGTTTCAGTCTTAACATCTCGTATTTCTTCCCCTGACTTCTGACCTGTTCCTTAGCAATTGGAATAGCTTTCTTTTCTGAAAGTACTATCGCTTTCAGCACATTGCAATTAATGGAAAAGGGGCAGATGGAGGATGTCTCCATAAGGATCAGCCTCATATTTCTGCATATAGGAGTGAAAGAAAAATTGTAGCTCTAAAAACTTCAGTCCTACTTAAAAAAAACCCCCAAACATTATAACCACTGCAGATAAGTGTAAAATTGGGGGGAAAAAAAAAAAAAGATAGTGTTGACCATGAGAAACTTTCAGTCACCAAATTAGGTGAACAGCATATTAAAACCATGAGAGTTAGCCAATTGTTCCCATTCTCAGGCATTCCAGGGAGATTACAGCCTTGGAACAGCTATACTTGCCTGGATTATATGGAGGCTATAATGGAACCCATTTTTGTACTGAGCAGCAAACGGCGTAGAAGTGGAGAAGGTCTCCACAATTCAGGAGCCTTTTTGTGTCACTTGCACTTTTGCCACCTCCCCCTCGTGCTCCAGATACCATGGTGACACGCTGCTGCCATGATGAGGAGGGTGAGCGGTGTCCAGGAGCCACTGGGATAACGGCCTTTGACAACAGATGGTTATAATATTACATTACACTCTTGGCACCAGGGCTTACTGACTAGACTGGTGTAATCCCACACAGAGTTTTGGAGCTTTCTTGGGTCCCCCATCCTCTGTTCATGGTCTGCAGTAGCAAAGTGCTGCTCTCATGGCCATCAGGAAATGGTGATGGGTTTAGCAAAAACGTGGTGCAGCTCTCCTCTCCCAAAGCCAAGCTCGTTCAGGCTCATCTAGTGTAATAGTCATTGTATTTAGAATCATATTTGAAAATGTATGGGAAATTAAAGGAAAACTGCAATATAGTATTTTTGATCTCCCAACCCTTTTCCTCCTCTTTTATAAAACAGAACTTCTTGTACAAATACCACAAGTCCAGAAAATCCTTTGCATTAAGAAGTTGTTATGACACCAGGTAAAATAATTTATGGCAAATTACTCTCAAGGCTCAGCTTTCCCAATATTATCCCGCTATTTCATAGACATATATATCTTCTGTACATTGTGCAGGCCTTCAGAATCTGACACTGTTCTCAGAAAAATAAATGGGAAATGAACATAAGCATTTTTACTGTAATATATACATTTGCCATTGCCTAACAATAAAGAAAAATAGGTAAAAAACTGAAACTGATAACAATGTCCAGAGACTCTAAGGTAGAATATCATTGAAAGGAGCTAATTCCAATGATGTTGCTGGAGCCATTCTAGGAATCTACTGTAGGTTCAGAAAAAAAAAATGAACGAAGTTAATATATTTCTATATGGTGTTACAGAATAACACAGACACACTTTTTTGCTTTCAGATGCTATTTGAGAATCTTAACACAGTCCTTAATCGTAGCATTTAAGTGCCTTTGTTACTCCATTGTGTGCTAAATAATGTCATTACAATTGTTATGCTTACACACCAAGTTTTGCCAAAATCCCCCACTCACTGCTTCTTCATTAAATAACAACAAACCGTGAGGGTTAGTTCTGCATCAGCACTTCAATTTCCTCATGAAAAATTGGCCTTCTTTTTTCTTGGCTTGTGAGCACCCCAACCAATATCACTCATGCCTTGTTATACAACAAAAGGAAATAACGGCGCCTGCAACAGCAATCCGGCTGTGCCTGCCCATGCTCGATGCCATTTTGACTTGAGCAGCCCAGGCAGTGTGTGTTGCTCCCCCATCCCCTCTGCAGTGACAGGGCTCAACCTCCCAAATCGACTGTAAAGGGGATGTTATCCGAACCCACTGGCTTGGTGGGTGCAGAGAAGTCTATGTGATACGAATAGGTGTGGAAACAATCATTGCATTCCTTTTGCACCCACTTTTCCTCGTGAAGAAGGCAAACAGAAAGGGATAATTGGCAAGCACTGAACGTGCATTATATGCCCCTTGCTGCTTCCCAAAGCAAGGTGTAATCATGCAGTGAGGTGAGTGTGTTTGGGCTTGGCATCTGTCTGTCTCAGGAAAATCAGTAGGACCCAGTTTGTACCTCCACATCTTGCTTAGCAGATCTGTTTGTACGCTAATAAGGAAACAGATAAGTCACTGAAATCAATTAATGTGTTTGCAGTTCCAGCAATTAAAGACATGCCTCATTTAAAGCACTTAGTCACTTGACTAGAGTGTCCATCCAAAAAGTCCTAACCTTACTTGAAATTTTCCATCATTAGATAAGCAGTAATTGGTCAAAACAGCTCCACTGACTTCAGCAGCACTGTTCACACACCCACATAAGCACAGATACTTTACTAGCTCTGGACCAAACCCAAAGCCTGTATTGCAGCTTTACTGTGAGGCACCACCCGGACTCTGAGAGGTGTTAATGCCATGTGTTCCTTTAAAGTTGGGACCCGTGAGACCAGAGTGATACCTGAGAAGTGCCAAAAGCCCTCAGCTCCTCGCTGAGCAAATCACTCCACCAGATCACTCTCGGTCAACGTGGACCCGCACCAAGGATGTCAAAAGAACAAGATGTCATCAGCTACAAAGGAGGCGGGATTGGGCCAAAAAACAATTATTTTTTGTTTGGGCTGTTACCCAACAAAAAGCAGAGGGAGATTTTCAGTTGAATTCCCTAAGTGGAGTTGGTGACAAACACCTTTCACACATTCCTTTTTCTGGCAGGAGTGAGGGAAGGTGTCTCAGTGGCTCACATGCTAATCTTCTATTGCTGAAACTATAGATCAGATGGCGGTTTGGTAATTTTTAGCATAGCTCTTGTTTAGCTCAACACAGACACAGAAAATGAAGCACTCATTTGCTGACTAGAAAATCACAGTTGAGGTCGATTGATGAAGCAGTGCAAAGAAGCCTGTTCTGTCCCCAGCTTGTGGATAAACAATACCAACCATCACCCTTCACTAGTTATATATTCAACTCTTGAATATTTAAAAATCCAGCTAAGCTACTATATGGCTTACCAGTGCTTTTGTAGGGAAAGTGTCAGATTATTTTACATTTAGCTACACTCGAAGCAGCTGCCCTACGTTTCTAACACAGAAAAAAAAAAAAATCATTACGGGAAAAAAAAAAAGGGAAAGAAAGAAATCCAAGCAATACCACGTTAAATGATGAACCACGGAAGTGGATTTTCCATTACTCCGTAAAACCTTAGGAGGCCATGAGTTAACTGAAGCAAGCAGAACAAAAAAACCAACAAACCAACGACGAAGCAAGGAAGGTACCATAGCTACTTTCTTGAAAACAAAACCAATCTTTTCATTCCTGCCATTTGTTAGAATTCTTCCTCCAGGCAAGCTGGACAGCTGCACTAGTAGGTTTTTTAGTCATGGGTTGTAAGCCCCACCTGGCTAGATTTGTTTAGCAGACAGCTGGCAGAATGAAATAAAAAGAACAGGGACATACAAACTGCTTCCAAAACAAAAAGCCGAAAGAATACTTTTTGGATGCTTTCACTGAGTTTATTTGGTATATGGTTGGGGGAGATTCTTCCCTTGGTTTTTACCGTCCCCCATCTCTCTGCACCCAAAAGTATTAAAAAAAGCCAAAGAGAGACTGCAGGCTGCATTAAACAGATCAAAAAGGAAGGGAAAAGCCCCATCTCAGCCTATTTATTTTGTAGATGTGCACACATATATGAATACACACACTCTCTCTCTCAATTATGGTTTACAATTCCCCAAGACTGACATTGGTTTTAAATTAACTTCTCTTCTTATTCCTTTTTTTCTCCTTTTTTTTTTTTTTTTTTTTTTTTTGTTGGCAACTTTCTTCCTCTATTTTCTAAAGCCAATAAGATAGATTTTCTTCATCTGGAATGTTCTTTCTAGCTTAAAGATAAGAAGGAGTTTAAAATTGTGGGAATGGCATCCCTCCTGCATCTGTTTCTCTCACAAACCTATCAAATATCTAATTTTTGGCATTACTGCTGGCTCCAACAGGGGATGACATAAACCAGCTTTGTGGTTACATGTTTCACTTTTAATCTCATGAAAATGAAAATCAGTGCTGAAATGTCCCTTTACATGTGACAATGTGGGACTCTTTTCCAACAACCAAAGGAAAGGGGCGTTACCCTGGTTAAGCTTAATATACAGCATATGTATAAATTTGCTTTTAGTTTGGATTTAGCTCAATGCTAGCAGAGCCATGTCGGGATTTTTTTTTTTTTTTTAATCATTATTATTTTGTTTTACTGCAGAGATTTTAAACACTTTTGAAAGTATCACTGCACAAAGGGAGATGCACAATAAACGTAAGATAGTAATCAGCAGATGAGCAGGCTGTTATGTGACAACAAATCTTCTGCAAGTAATATCATTTTCCACACAGCTCTATGGTCACATTCCCATAACATGTTTCTGTAGTTAGTGTGAAGGGAATCTGGTTTTTGCATGAGTTCTTTATTAAGAGCTAATGTAGTAATACTGGATGTACGACGACAAACCAAGATGGCTTGGATACTGTCTTGATTGGAGAAACTTTATGAAAACAAACTCCAAATGTTTAAAAATAAAAATCTGCCTTGACTCTGCTTGAAAGGGAACATGTGAGAAAAAGAACGTTTAAGCTTACGGTATGACTGGTACCTATGAAACCCAGATGATCTGAGGTTAAAAGAAGCCTGAAATGCAAGCCTACTCCTATTTTCCGTGGAAAAGTAACAAATATTAGCTAAAGGAAGGCCCTGAAACCAATCTAAGCCATTCCATAGCACAGCACTCGCCCTCCTGAGCGGCAGCCGTTCTTGGCTGCCCTCCATCTCTGCCTATACATCTCCACGGAGCGCAGACTCCACGGAGCCTGGTGGGATACGTGCCTTAGAGAGCCCTCGCCACACCAGAAACATCGATATCGATATCATATGCCTCAAACAGGAGGAGAAGTCTGTAGGGCTGAATCCTCTGGGCTCAGGGAAACCCAGCAGCTTCCCCAGGGGCAGAAGGTGGTGCCTGTCCACACTTCCGTCATGCACAAAATCCATCTCACAGCCAGCAGGCGAGCTGGGAAGTGGCATTTGGTGGGGGTAGTATGGGTTACTCAATGTGTCTTTATGGCCCTCCTGGTCAACCATGTCTTTGCAATAGGTCCCTACTCCACTTAACGGGTAATTTGTTAAATACGCACCCAGACAGGGCAAGGACATGGAGTAACGGGTTCAAACTGAAAGAGGGGAGGTTTAGGTTTGATATCCGGATTAAATTCTTCTCTGTGAGCGTGGCGAGACACTGGCAGAGGTTGCCCAGAGGAGCTGTGGCTGCCCCGTCCCTGGAAGTGTCTAAGATCAGGTTGGATGGGGCTTGGAGAAAGCTGGGACAGTGGAAGGTGTCCCTGCCCATGGAATAGGGTTTGAATAAGGTGATACTTAAGGTACCTTCCAACCCAAACTATTCTATGATTCTATGATCTATCGAAAACTCTTTGCTTAGAAAATACCCAAGCATGCATCTTTTGAGGTTCTTCTGTTGATTTGTTGAAGGCCAAGCTCATGAAATCCTCTGTGATTGTCCCACACAATCCTCCCAGGCTCCAGTTGAAAGAAGAAGTCACTAATTTTGTGTATCTCTCATTTCTTAGGCTAGCTCTCTAAGAGCTCACCCTGCTCTAGATGAACCCGCAACTCAGCCAACTTCTCCAGTTAAGAAAATTGATTCTTGTTCATTCCTTTCAAAGAAGAAAATAATGATGACTTTTAAAAGGCTCACCCCCCACTGCTAGAAAATCTCCCCCTTTTGGTTGCATGAGCTTTGAGTTATATAAGAAAGAAATGTCTGCATTTAAGAAAAAGTCAATGAAGAAGAAATTCTGGAAGTTTAAAGCTCATTCTTAATCCTTGGCCAGACATCCATGTTTCTTCCTGTGTACCTCACCTCAACAAACACTTTCTGTACTATGAGACTTGCCTGTAAATTGCCCTTTGCATTTTAGCTGGACGACTAATGATGGCAAAACAACTGAAAGTGTTTCATATTTATGTTGGAAGATTAACATAACTCATTTCAACTCTGTTGAATGGACACATTTTACTCAGGAGAGAAATACTAAAAAAAAATCCCAACAAAACCCACAAATGCAGAGGGAAAAGGGACATCAACTCTTAAAAATATTTCCTGGTATTACCATTCGTATGGCATAAACAAACAGGCAGAGTGCATACATATGGGCCCCAGTCCTGTAATTTGGATGACAAGGGAGATCCTTTTGCCTAGGCAGTGCAAAACTAATTTCACCACACTGGCACATAATGCAATGTGATTGCTCCCTCAGTTTTATATTACAAGGTCACTGGAGCAAAAATTTTTGTGGTTTGTACAGTACCAAGCACTCCAAGAAAACTTATTATATAATGATGTTATATTTAGTATAAATAAACCCATACCTACAATATAACATGGAGGAAAATATTCTGTCTGACGTAGAGAATCTGCAAAAACGTAAAGGACAGTCTACAGAAAAACAGCTTTTGATTGAGAAGTTCTGCTCATTTCTTATAATCCCAATTTGACTTTTATTCCCCGAGAGCTCACAAACATTTGGAAACTTTAAGCTGAAGTATTTCCATACATGGATTAGTTTTTTTCCCGGACATCAAAGACCTGAGTCCAAATTCAACCTTTAACAACTCTGACAAACAGAACGTTACAATCTGGCTAAACCATGCAATATTGCAACCCTATTAATGCTAACTCTTTAATCACTTCAACAAGCAAGAGACCTTGTCTTTCCTTGGCTCTTCCAATGAACAGCATCATCCAGACCTCTGCTGAGATGCTTGGTTCAGTCTTTCCCAACACAGAACTGACTTGAAATTAAAAAAAAAGAAAAATATATGAAATAATGAAGTTCCTTCTACTTCAGTTCTGAACAGATCTACTCAACATCACACAAAACAAGCTCTTTTTATTAAAAGTACTTTCAAAACAATTACAGAAGTTCTGTCAAAATGTTTATTTACCAAAGCACAAGCCAATAAAAATGATGGGTGCTCCCATAACCACCTCAATAATAAAAGCTCATGTTTTCCCTTTACAAAGCTATGCAACAACAGCAAACACTGATTTAAATCCTACTTTTTCCACTCCAAGCGGAGAGTTTTATCCAGCAATAACAACTGGGCTCCCTTGCTTCAGCACCTGTATTTTCTGAGGAGCCAGTAAATGAAGAATTGGTTCAGCTCCATGTACGAGGTTTAAAGTAATCTCAGCCTCAAGTGTTGTGCCTTTGGAACCAAAATAATTTCTTTTTAATTTTGTCTCATATGCTTAATACCACCACAATTAAATCCCCCAATGTTTTATTGGGCATACAGAGCACCAGGCAGCAGAAAACATGACACACTATGATCTAGACTTTAGGACTGTAGCTGAAATTGCTCATTCATAATTACAGAAGTACCTGGAAACTTCATCTGGCTTCTCTTTTCCAGCTTCATTTTACCCCAAATAAACCCAGAAAAATTCATTTTGAAATACCTTTCTGTGTCACTGCTTAGATACTTCATTTGTTCAGTAAAAGTAGTTTAAAATGGTGACAATATTCATAAAAAACTGATGAGACACGCAATGTAAATGGCCAAAATGAATATTATCAGAAGATAACAAATTATGGAAATCTTGATTTGTGAAAGCAAAGGCTGCCCTGAAATCATTGCAACTAAACTGCTCAGGTTCTAAGTAGGAACACAATTGCTGAATTGTGTCCTCCATCGTCTCCACCTCACAATTTTACCTGAACCATGCTTCATGTGATGAAATCCTACTTCATGGCACAACCAGGAGACCCAGGTCAGGTGCTGGGATTTACTCTCCCAACAAAGAGTGTGCAAGGGGATGCTGAACTGGGTGTTTACAGAATCTCTTCCCAAAGCAAAGCACAAAGCAGCTCTTTGCAATAGACCTGTCCAAGAGCACGGCGCCAGTGTCCGTCTGCAGGCATCACCCATATCAATGGAGTAATGAGAGTCAAATCCCATGTAATTTACACATTAAAAGGAGAGAGCAATGCATGAAAAAATCAGTTTGGCTAATGAAAAAATCAGTTTGTCTAATGAAATTAAAGTCCCTAATCAAATATTGGCAGGAAAGATATTTAGAAACTCTCCTAATGTCATCCAGCTAATTCCCCCCTATTCTAACTAGAAGGGAAAGCAGTTGACTTTTATTCCCTGCTGAACCTCCCGCCCTCAAATCACCAGAAAGACCCTGTTCTGAAGAGTATAATTAAGGCAGATTAGGGCAGATTTAGCTGTCAGCTATACCACTATAGCACAGGTAATTCCTTTTCCTTCAGAGGTTGCATGACAGCTCCAGGTAGGTAATGTATCTACTGGAGAGGATTTCCTTGCACACAATCTTCTTTGAAAAGTAATTCTTCCTGACCTGATGTGTCCACCCATAGCAAAACAGATACTGACAGACTACCAAAGTACAGAGGAAGCTGTACTCCTGGGTTGCTACCTCTACTAGGTTAATTTGCACTTTTAGCTTCCAACTTTTTAAGTCCAGAAGATTTTTATGGAACTACGCAATTAAAGTGTGAATTCATAGAAAGGAAGAAAAAAAAAAAGAAAGAAAACAACCAAAAAACCCACCACCACCAAAAAAAGTTCTGGAATTTTTATGTCCTAAAAATCATTAATTTTCCCATCACCCACCAGCCTGTACTAAAGGGACCCTCTACTCCTTCTTTATGTCTTATCCATCTGCCTTTCCTGGTTTTGTTCTTCCAAATCCCCATCCATCAGCCACTCGTTTGTGCTGCCTTCTGACTCTGGAGTCACCACTGACCCACACCATGCACCTCTCACACCACCATCCCACACATCAACAAGTTTTGTATGAATATTCCAATAACAGGAGAGAAAGAGGTCAAACAAAAGAATAAATAAAGAATTACCATTGGCTGCCATAGCTGGCACCATCTTGCTGGGCTTTATTTAGGTTGCAGTTTTGATGATGGCCTTTTGTTGGGTTTCTTTTGTGGTAACACTTTATTTTAAGTATCTTATTATGAATTCATTTAGTATTGATTGCAGCAGCTCTGATCGTAAAGAATTCATTTGGCATGCCATGAATGTCATATGCATTCATATGAAAAAAATGTTTTAATTCAAGATTAATTAATATGATTTTTTTTTTTTTTTGCTTTTGTTATTTCACTGTCTTAATAGACCTCATAGTTTGGAAGCCCAGTCTTGGTACTTTTACCAGAGTTTCTCCATTTGTACATTTTTTTAAAGAGGAACTAGAAGCCTTTTTTATTTAAGCTTTTGGGATTATGATGTAAAAAGAACCTTCCCAGAGTGCCTAATGTTCCCAGATCTCATGCATTTATTGTTCTAAGTAGACTAAGCAAGTTTTCATACCTATTTGATGATACTGCAACAAGCCAAGGGAATTTAAAGCTTGCATTTCTCCCTGGTCTGACAGAAAGACTTGTGCCTTGAGTGAGAGCTGGCAAACACAGAACAGGATTACCTGCGACTTCAAACCCTCTGTAGATATGTCAAAATACGCTCTGAGCAAATTGAGCCTTGACTAAAAGCAGGTATGTGCTTTGGATGCTATGTCTCATTGCATCTGTTACAGGCAACGTGTCAGCCACGTCTCCATCCGGCTGCTCCTGACTGTGATGCAACATGACACAGTTTGATAACAAAAGGATGTAATACACCATAATGACTCCAGGCAGGCAATTGTAACGTGATGGGATGTGCTGCCGTGTAGTAGCAGGTGACGTACCTCTTCAATCAGTCACGGACTAATCGGCAAAGCCTCCAGTTTAGGTTCGTTTTGGAAAAAATCCCAAAGTCTTCTTGATTATTTTCATCCGAACGTTTCAATATTGCTTCCTGCTGCGCTCACCCTGGCTTCCCCTTGCTGTGGCTGATTTTCCAGGTAGCAGCTGAAGCTATACCAAAAAATAACTAACCCAACACCCAATAAATGCCTGGTATCCAGGCTAGTCACAAGCAGATCCTCTTCGCTAGGGACTATGCATGCATTCACCCTTAAAAATTAACAAAGAGAATGCTGCAAAGGTAAGAGGCGATTCTTTATTTGTGCTATGGAAAGCAATAATGGAGATTTACAGTTCTTCAATAGAGCAAAGGATTTCCCAGAATGCTGGCTAACTGAACCACTCTGTACTGTATTGATGTGCCAGCTCACTGAAAACATCAGTTTATTAATAAATAGCTTGACTGAAGAGTCAGATGTAGAGGGAGTCTGCAGAAAGACACTGTCTCTACAAAAAACAGGGAAGTGTGGGGAGGAAAAAAAAGAAAAAGCACACTTACTGTATGGGACTGAAGAAATATGATCAGGAGATTAACTTTAGGAATGGGCAGAGAAACTGAAGTGCCTGGGGGAAACACGGAAGAGCACAGGGAGATCTATGGGAGGTCTGCGCCTGCAAAATGTTTCCCCTCCTGTTTCTGATTTGTGTAGCTTGAACCATCCCACCATTTAATTAATTTCTTTTGTAAAGAATGTCACACATGTAGAAATCTACTCCTAAAAACCCCCAAAACATGTAAAATGCCAGACCCAGGTTGTGTTGCAAGCAGTGTTGACAGAAAGTGAGCTCAGGGCCACTGGTAGGGGTGAGCTTCACTTGTGCCTTTGTGAGCTTTGCTGTTCCCATGTCCCCAAGACATCCTCTGGGCATCACACCTCACACCCAGATACACACTGGAGAGGCTTCTCCGGTACAGAAACCAGCAAATTTGGGGGTAAAGCCACCCTCCCTTTCAGCCTGCTACCATTTTGCCAATGGACTTTCATTTGCTTCTGTCTCAGCTGCTGGTACTTAGCTCCCATTGCTCAGTGGGACTCTGAGCTAAGTGAGAGGAATATCAGGGGAAAACATCCCTTGCATCTTTGCTTTCAACTTCAGGCAGTGTGGGGAGGGGTATCAATGTGTAGCAGATGTGCTGAGACCACAGTGATCTCTTCCTCATGATTACAGTTGGTTATACCTGGGGATGCGCAATTTAATTCAGGCACAAATGTGCAAAGGAGAGTGGTACTAAAGTAGAATAAGTGGTACTGAAGGCTTTGTTCTGTGCACAGTAATGCAGTGCTTTATTTCACTAGACCTGGCTCACACATAAAGAAAAGAGGCACAGTTTGATACATGCCTTCTCCGATGAGCGCTGCTAAGTAAGTGTGTTTGTTCTCAGCGTTGTTGTCATAAATATCATGAAATTTCTTATTTGAAGTTGGGAACTAATGATTCTTTCTCCTTAATGTGCCACAGTGACTCTGCACCCCATTGTTTTCCACCATTTGAGAATGCCCAAGGATGTCATTATAACTTCATGTATCAATATTAAACCTTCACAAACAGCCGACTAAATGAGCAGTTATCTTTGTTTCTGAAAATAGTGTACTTTTTTTAGTTTTTTTTTTTTTAACTTCATTTATCAGTAACTAGGTGTAGTCAATTGCTCTCCAGTATTGATCACAATATCTATAGCAGTCACAGAGTACCTTTGCTCAAGGTCACTGTAAGGTCGAGTTATGATCAATATGAATTGACTGTCTGCAAATAAATTTAAGTAGCTGACATAACTGAAAGGAGTAACTATTTAAAGTTAAGGTGGACCATGATTCCCTGGTTTAGGGAAGGCTCAGAGACCATATGAGCACAGCAGTGGCACAAGCCATCTGAACACGCACCACCAGCCCAACTGATTTTCCTGCAATTAGAGGTGCATAAATATGGATCTAATCCTGAGTAGGCTTATTCTTGGGAATAAAAAAGAAAAACCACAGTCTTCCTTCTTAGTCTGCGATGAACTGACTCACTTGGGATCAGACTCACTGCCTTGAAAGTAAATAAGTTAATATTAAAACAATATATGCAGGGTCTCTATTGCCATGCTCCATTTCCCACAGGCTTTTTGCATTCTGTCTGTAGAGAATCCAAAGAAGGGCAAACTTTTCCAACATCAGTATCTACACCTTGTCCTTCAATAGATATTTAGACATCCATATCTGTGGGCAACCATATTAAAATACTTTACATTGAAACCAGCAATCTAAAACTTTGGGGAGGGTTTTTTGGGTTTTTTTTTGTTAATCAGTAGATTTCCATAGTTGCTGTTTTAGAGAAGATCTACCTGAGGATTTGAGAACCTCTCAGACAAAAAAACCCAAATCAAACCAACAAAAAAACCACTGAGTAGAATGAGTGTATTATACCTCAATGGGCTCGCATAACATTATCCAAGGGAGAGATGTCCCAGGTGAGACAGGTTCTGGGAGAAGACCTGTGATCAGGTCACCGGCCACTGGATGTCACTGCTGCCTACCCAAAGGTAGTCCACAAAACACTTTTGTGACTGCAAAAATTGTGGCTGTAGGAAGCAGTTTTGCTGGAACCATTCCACATAGTTAGGCAATTTCTAATTTCAGAAAAATAGGCTCATAAAGCTCAAGAAGGCAATACCCAACTTCAAGAGTAATTAGTTTCATTTGTTTGCTTCAGCTCGAGCTGAATGAGAAACACTAATAAAGAGTAAGTTTGGGAGTCACAAGGAGTTACAGAAAGTTGCAACCATTGGGCTTTTTCAAAGGATATCTTCAACAGAGGTACTGCTTTCCAATCTCCTTCAAAAGAACAAAACCAAACATGCACCTTGGAAGATTTTCCTATTCCTATCAGTAGGAAGAGCATATTTGTTTAGTTTTCCTAAAGGAGGTACCACCACTGCTCCCGACCATTGCAACCAACTACTCACCGTGAGCCTCACTGAGTCAAAAATAATCTGCTCGACACCAAGGAAAGATCTGGCTCACATCTGAGAAAAACCGAACTGAAATTATTTTCTATATTTAGACTGTAGAGTCTACATTATTATTGTTGTTATTAATTGAAGCCATTCATCTGGGTTCATCACATTAGTGGAGCAGCTCTACGGGTGGGATTTATGTGACCAAATGCAGATGTCTATCTTGCAGACATCTGAGCTGGGCTCTTCTCACAGTCAGGCTAGAAAAGGAGATGCCATTAATGTGGGATTAACCTCATCCTAAACTAGATATAAAACCAGGCCAGATGAAACGCATTTTGAAGGATCCGTTTCTCTCTGTTGGTTTAAAGGAAGGCCCAGTTATCTCTGATGTAGACTTCTGAAGCCAGGTGAACTCATTCTCACTCCCTCTGACTGAGCTAAAAGAAAGCTGCTAAGGAATAGAAAAACTGGATGTTCCAGGTGTTCGGAGAAGGAGGGTCAGAGTTCTGTGTTAATTCATGCCTCCAGAAGCAAGCCTTGAGTCTTCCCATGGAATACTCTAGAAGAAGGAGCTCAGACCACAGGGATATCAATAGTGTGAGGCTTCCCAAGAGAGCTGAGCCCTCATAGACTGCTCCTGCTAGGGGTCTAACTCAGCTCCTAGTCCCAGCCATGTGTTTCCAACCCTCCTTGCTGGGTTGCTTTTCTCAGAGCTGTTCATGCTGAACCAGACCACCAAGGGTGGTTGGACACAGACCAGACCTCATGCAGGAGCATGGGAATGCACAGCCAAAGCAGGCAGGGCAGCAGGACCAACTTTTCCTGGCAGTTGTGAGCCACCAGACCAGATCAGCCATCTCACAAGACTTCAGGGATGCAGAGCAGACATCACGCTGGGAGGAGAGACCACCCAAGCTAGGCAGGATCTCTCTTAGGATTCCCAGTATGCCAATACTTCATCAAACCCCACTCCAAGACTTCAGATGTATCATAAATTTGAGCCCCAGCTGCATTTCAGGCTTCAAGAACCTCAAGCTGGATTTTACGGTTGATGAAAGTGATGCTGTGCTAGAAGTCACACAAGATAACCTAAATCCTTCCCTATCCATGCAAAAACTGTTTCCCTCAACAGAAGGCAATTCTGTGTGCACATGCCTATACAACTCCCATGCAGTCTCTCCTTCCTTTATCCACTTGCCCATTTTGACCCCATATAAACAGGAGCTTTTCCAGCCTGTCTTGAGACACACATTAAATGATGCTCACTGAGCATCCAGAAGTAATTTGCTTGTTTTGGGAACCAACCAGACATTATCAGCCAGTTTTTGAAGCATCAAAACCACGTGCTTCAGCTCAGATGCCATAATCACAAAATTTACACGGACAACATCCATACCTTTGGCCTCACCTCTTTACAATGAACAACAAAAGCATCTGAAATAAACTCCACAAAGGAAGTAGAGGTGAAAGACCTCTCTCCAGTCACTTTGTAAAGCATTGCCAACCAGGCCTTCTGGGACAAGTCATCTTTAACTGAGATATTAGAGGGCTTTCCTAATAAAAAGATACATCACCCATTAGCTCATATATATAACCCAAATGACATCCTCACAAGTGCAGCAGTCTTGGGGCCCAAACCATTCAAGAAGCAATTACAAAATCAATAACACATGCTGCGGTGATTACATTTGATTAGAGACAGCGTGGAAAAAAATAAGAGCAATATTCACCCACACCCCATCCTTAAACAATAATTCTTTACTGTGATGGTTCTGGTATAGAAGTTTCCTCTTTATACAGAAGGAAATCAGGCTGCTGTATTACTAGCAATGCACACAAATCAAGACTTTTGAGCGCTAAATTTAGGGAAAGAATGAAGCTGTAGCCATATAAAATAAGGCCTTCTCCTTCATTGCTGGGCCAAAAGCCCATATCCCTTGACATTTTCGATGCAGAACCACATGTTATGGTTCGGGCCCATCCCTCAACACCAGCTTATCTGTTTATACTATATACACCCACCAAAATACATTAGATTTTAAATCATCTATTGATGATTGACTGCTTTTGCAAATATTCTTACTGCAAGTTGACAAACGGCTTAATATAATAAATGTAACTCAACAGACTATGGCTCACTCCAAGGGAAAATTATAATAAAGTTACCAGTATGTTTGGGATTTGACAGGGCCCACACAGGCCAAGCTAGGAAGCCAATACAGTAAAGCAAGGAAATGGGAGACAGAGAAATGGAAGGGATCCGAGTGGAAATCAGTTGGTGAGGCCTCTCGTGCCAGAATCTGCTCCAAACCAGCAAAGCCCCACGTGTGGTCCCCTCATCAGCACTCCTAATGTCTTGCAGCACGAAGCACCCTCTCACTTGCTCATTTGGGGGCCTACATGCTCATTTCCACGTACAGCTGGACTTTCTGGTCCTGAAGAGCAAGCCAAGTTCCCATCTTCTGCCATTTCTCATGGATGTGCAATATGCATACCTGACATCACGCTCAAAAACTCCCTCTGACTGCAACATCATGATGAGTTAGGGCTTTCTGAACTAGAAAAAACATATGAAACCCACTCAGAATGAATATGTTACAGCTCAAGGTAACAGGAGCACCACGGGAGGCTGAGAAAAGAGCCAAGTGCTAGGCTGCATGGAAAGGGCTGGTCAGCTCCAGAAGGTCCTGACCCCAAGTTTGAGCCAGGAGGCTCCCGGTATGACCCATAGGCTGTGCTGGGACAGTGTAGCCATGGCATGTGGGAGAGAAACTGAATACAAGGGTTTAATTTCCCAGTCTAAAGCCTTGGTAGGTAAACTGTGCTGCCTCTCTAAAATGTATCTTTTGAAGATAAAAATTAAGCAGCTTGTTATGCAGTCGCTATTCAAGCAAACCCCTCATGCTCAAATATTTAAAAGAGTCCTTTTGTTTATTTTTCCTCTCTCCAGTGGGCTGTTTGCTTGAGTCAAGACTGCCAGATTTGGTCCCATGGAACATGATCTAAATAAACTGCAGGAAGTGAACGGGAAAAAAATCTTGTATTGTTCTCTCATTGCTTGAATTGCCTGAACTGCATTCAGGTAGCCTGACCTCTGCAAACATCTGTTAACATGCACGGGGCTCGCCTCCCTCCAGTTTGCAAAACGCAAACCTGATATTAAAAGCATAAATATTTCCTCCCTCCTGCAAGTAAGTTTCCACCTTAAATAAATTAAATTGTGTTGCGGCAGTAGCTAAGGTGGTCAATGCAATTAAATTCAAAACCTGAATGTATTGAACTTTCTGCAATTATACATGGGTCATCTCTGGACAATATGTTGGCCATCTGGTAGCATCTGTGCTGTTCCCACTAATAGAGTTCCTGCTGTGGCTCCAGGCCATGACAGGCAGCACTAAGCAGGTCACATGTTGTGTCTTTCAGCCATATTTAGGTCACAGTTTTGGGGGATGCAGGAATAATCTCATTGCACAAAGGCAATGAAAATGAATAACCCCTCTCAGGTATTTTGAGCATCACAAAAAGTTAAAGGAATAGTTTTCAGGATTTTATCTGCTCCTTAGCCCCAGGATTAAGAGCAAATAAGTCAAGACAACTATTGCATTTAAAACTGCAAAGCTAACCCAGATATCTTTTTTCTCATCTCTTTAATAAGGCTCTCACAAACAGGAACAGTTTGTTGGTCTGCAAGAATAAGGTACTGAAAACATAATCTCTATTTTTTTTTGAGAAATACCTAGTGGCTCCTTTTTGTGTTCTGTTTTGGTCACGAAGAGATGTCCCTGAATAATCCTGCTTAATGCCTGCTGCACAAAAATGGCCCCCCAAATTCTGGGTAGGCCCAAGGAGGAGACAGAGAGGAAGGGAGAGACATCGATAGTTTTGCAATAAATCTACTAAAACTGAACGGCTTTCATGCCATGTTTTTTGCTACAAGCCATTTTAGCAGGCAGAGTAATAAAGAATTATTCAGGTTGTCTGAAAGAGCATCAGTTTTCAAACGAGGGAAAAGGCTTCCAGCAGTTCCTGTATCACACCTGTGAACTTTAATTGCTTTAAGAGATGTACACGCAGTCGTATGCACCAAAGATAGTGTTTTAAAATAATGTACTACTGATGTATCTGCTGCAAAATTAATTTAATATGGATTAAAAAAAAACAATGTGCTCTGTCTCTTGACCAACATAAGCAATTTCAGTTTGACATCAATTAGTGAGTAGCTTTTACTCTTATAGACATATTTATAATGGAAAGGAGTGCATTTAGGCTTTAAGGTCCTGCCAACTAATCAATTTGATGAACTAATTGATAATAAATGTTAATTGACAACTAACAGCAGTCAATTAATTGCATTTCAAATGCAGCTCCAGGAAGCTGAGTTGAACATTATTCTACCTCAAGCTACTCAAATAATAGCTCAGCAATGACTTTGCAACAGGCTCCAAAGGTCAACGTGGGCTACTTTCCTATTTGTCATAAGATCTGGGAACATGTGTTCATAAAAAGCAGTGACCTGTGCACATGCCTGGTTTGCACTGTAATTCCAATATGATGGCTGCTCACAACACTTATCAACACCCCATTCATAAAGCTGAGCTGTGCTGCAGCTGCATCAGCACTTTCTCCATAAAAACCTGGGTTCAGACCTAAATTTCTCCTGGGATGACACATAGGACTCAGGTCTTCCAGTCAGAAGGGACATTTTTTTGGTTAAAGCTGATACTAATCAAGGGGGTTTGTGTGTAGGGTGAAGAAGAGGAGTTCCTTTATCTTGGCTGGGTTTCATTTCCTTGAAATATTCCCTGTTCTTAAAATATTTCCTTGAAATATTCCCAGTTCTTTTGAACTAATCTCTTTCAAAGAAACATTTTGGCTTTTTAGCAGCAATAAAAATAAAGGACAGAGCATAAATTAGATAACGGCGTGCACAGGTAGGATGATTGCTGGTATTTTCAACCTAAACACATTTTAAGAAACTGATAACTGATGTGGTAAAGTGACCAATCCAGTGATCTTCTTCCATATTTTACCTGGATTTTGAGGGCTCCTAGATGTACAAGCCAAACATACATGCAGTGAAAAATCAGTGCAGGATTTGACACAACACAGGTATTCCAATTATTTAATATTTGCCTACGCTTGCTGTGCAGCACTGCCTGACTTGCACCTTGCCTCTCCCCACCTGCACAGCTGTGCAACACATCTCAGACTCTTTAATTTCCTTTGCCACATCTCCTTTAAAACATCATCTGCTCCCTCACCTTGAACTGCCACGGCTCGGGCAGTGTTTCAGAAACCCATCTCTCTGCACATAATACTTTAACCACTTTATTACAAGTTCCCCCCCGTCCAAAAGCAGGCTACTGGAAGAGATAGCACCCATCAGGCTCACAGAGCCCCTAACCTCTGTCTACACCCCTGGACTTTGCCAATCAGCTTTTTAACCCAAACCACGGTGCTTCCCTAGTTGAGGGATAAGTAGTTACATCTAAATTGCCTAGAGCCCTTTCAAAACTGAGCCAGAGCGGAAAAAAAAATCAGCAGGATTCATGCATTTTTTCCAGGATAGACCCCTGAATGTTACAATACCCCTTATCTCTCCCGAATTACAGTCTGCTGGCTCTGCTCAGGATCAGCTGCATCTCGTCTCTAATCCAGCAGCGAGATGAGACCAAGAGGGGCAGGGGGGAACCGGCGGCTTCGGTGACAGTCGGGCTCTTACAACTCCCAGCTCCACTTGATGAGTTGCAGGTATTACTCAACTGATTAGTATCTAAGAGAAATAAATATCTAGGTGAAGAGCAGCTGGCCTTAGCTCACAGTTAGATAAGAAAGAAATGGCAAGAACGGGAAAACTGGCAGGAGCAATAATTTCATTTTTACTGAGTAGTGCTCGTTTAAGGGTGCACAGGAAGGTACATGTTCTTGCATCCAAGCTGGTTTATGGACTAGAGCTGGCAAAATTAGCCAGATATAGTGCAGGTTTCAGTCCTCGGGGCAGATTGAAATTCTTATTCCTGCACTCGATGCATGTGTCAGAATTTCTCCTTTCTTCCACTGAAAGGCTACCACAATAACAATATCTCTGAGGGCTACAGGGAAGCTCCTGGCAGCCCTTCTCCACCACTAGGATATCACAAATACCTTACTGATAAGCTGCCCTGTGGTCTGCACACCCAGCCCAGCCCAGATCCTGCCCCATGGGCACCATCTGCTCTCTACAGCCCCTGGGAGCAGCTGCACCCAGGCAGGTCAACTGCACAGAGTCTGTTCCTGAGAGGTGAAGACACCTTCGTGGAAAACCTCCAGCTGTGGAGATCTGCCACTGTAAGTTTTCCCGATTTTAAGAAAGATTTCCTTGTTCAGATTTACCTTTCCTGAAAACAGAAGAAAATAAAATTGATTTTTCAAGCTGGAAGATCATACCTCTAAAAAAAATCCATATCTGCACAACAAGAGGCAGTGGAAGAAGGTTTAATCCCTTCTGTGGAGCTCTAACTTTTCCTCAGGAATTGCACAACCCTTCACACTACAGCAGTGAGCCCAGCAAAAACAGAAGCCCTATACTACTGCTACCTTCCTTCCAAACTGTGACCTGCCAGTAATTTTCCTTCCCTAAAATTTCCCTCCTGTCATGACAGATAAAGTGGCAGGGTCTACCATCCCTAATCGCTGGCCCCAGCTCCTGCTGAATTCCAATACCATGCACAGTTTAGTTATGGACTTTAGGCTGCAATTCATAGCCAAACCATGGAGGAGATTTAATTCAATAGTGGCTGGGGTCACAGGAAGAGGGTGCCAAGAGTAGCAGACCCTGTAGTAAGATATCCTGAGAAAGACAGTCACTGGAGGCAGAGAATGTACCGGATGGTTTTGTGGGAGCTTACAGGAACTGCAGGAGGACAATAATCAAAGCCCTCCAGGAAAGTTAATGCTTTAGAGAGGAAAACGGTGAAGGCTGGAGGGTGGGCTGGCAGCCTAGAGGGAGAAGTCTCTTGGTTTGAGATGGGTGTTCTTAGATTTCAACCTCTCCACCTGAAAACAAAAAAATGGACAGAACTGGCTCATGCTGGCAAAACGGGGGTAAACTGCATTAAATGACACCGAATCCCCTTGCCTCCAAATTTATTAGCTCTTTCTAGAACTTAATAAAAAGAAGCAGCTTCATAAAATGTTGCGTGATATTTCTATGATATTTTCGTGCTGGGAGATGCTAAGCAAACCAAGTCCAATTGATACAGGTGACTCTTTAGAAGAGGAGAAAACTGTGTTCGTGGAAAATCCAGGATGAAAGCATAATCCAGTGAAGTGCCCTTCAATACCTTTTTCACAGTGATTTGCCCGACTTTACAAGGATAGCAAGGAGGGCTGGGAGGGTCTGGCTTCTGGGCTGAAGGGTGTTTCTGCACAAGAGCAGATCATTGAGGGTGGTTCAGGAATGAAACTACCATCGCTTGCAGGTACTTGCACTACGTGCTCGCTGCTTTGCACAGAAAGGTTTTCAATGGAGCTTTTTAAGCGTTTACTGTAATGTCGGAAGTCATTTATTTTATACCATGACACAGACCCTGCATTAAAACTATCACTGCCAGGAGTCCCTGCGAATGTAACTATTTTTATGGACCAAATGTTGTGGGTCAATGTTTTAACACAGGCTTGTTGTACAGTATATTGCTCAGTAAAGTGTCCCTCCACTGCAGGCGTTTAATAGTCTGTCTGTTGCGGAGCCCATTACCACAATTCTGCGCTCTTTCTCGGGTTTATTAAAGCCCAGAGAGTCAGAGATGCCCGTGGGTGGCACAGGGCTCAGAGACTTTTCGAAAATGACCTGCAAATCCTCCAGGTTTAAGGTAGAGAGTCCCAGCCCACGACCTTCACCACACCGAGTGGCTGCGACTGCACAGGACTCCCCTCTCAGGGCAAAACAGAGAAAACTTCAACAGTTGAATTTGGTTTGTTCGGGTTTGTTTTTTTTTTTTTTTTTTTTTTTACATAACCTGGGGGCACTGTCNGCTGGGGCCACTGTCCTAGATTTCCCTGGCAAGCAGTCAAAAAAGGGTTCTTCCTCCGTGCCGGGGAAAGCCTCCCACCCCAGAGCTGGGATGATGCTACACGAGGGGTCCTGTCCCCATCCCGACGCTTCCAGCCAGGCGTTCATTTTTGGCGAGCTGCCAGAGGAGGGTGCTCTGTTGTTAGATGAAGACCCTCCAAACTGGAGAGGCAGACGGAGAACAGAGGAGCAGGAATCCTCTGTACCTTACATCTCCCTTCAGGAAAGAGACACTCTGGTGCCTGCGTTTTTTTCTTTCCTCCCCCTCCTTTTTTTGTCTCATTCTGTCACTCTCTGGTTCTTTTACAATAGCAACAACAATGATCTTGTCTAAATGATTTCACAGGCTATTATTCAGGCACTCAACTTTTAACATTTCAATTTTGTCATTTTGTTGCTACACAAAAGGTGCACTTCTCCAGTATAATGTTCTGAGAATTATGTCAATGAGCAGTAATGGCTTTTAACATTAACTTGATCATTAACAACTACATTATCTTTGGCATAATCAGCACCTCAGTCTATTGTGTCATATTACTGTACAGATTTTGGAAATGAAGGCCCAGTCTAAGCAAAAGTTCCCTACATTACACTGTGATTTGTCTTTTAACTGAAATGCTTTTAAAACACTTAATTTTTTTTATGAATACTTTAAAATTGGGGGTTATGTCAGTTTGTTTTACCTCTGGAAATGGGGGATAAATTTTTTTTAATTGTTTTAAGAACATTCAGGCTGGGATTTGAACTAGGTCAACTAGACAAGTTTATCTAAACCAGCACAAGCTGCAGACCAATTCCAGAAAGAGTATCTACTTTGAAAGTTGCTCATGTCCAAAGCCAGCTCCATTTTTACATGAGTTTTACTCAATCTGTTCCATGAATTTACCAACAGAAGCTCTGCAGATGTTAATGCTTTTATATTGCTAGACAGAGGGTTGCCAATTTTAATTTGCCCTTGCTAAGAAGTCAAAGGTAACTCGAGAGTTTCTAGCTCATTTTCCATGTTTCCTAAATAAAACTGCCCTATGATTCACCTCCATGCATCCTTCTTGTTTGTAACAAATCCCACAGCCCATGGTCTTTTGTTCATAAATTCACGGTCTTGGGCACAACCTTTCCTGGGAGAGAAGGATCAGCATCCCTAACTCTTCTTACATACTAAGGACCAGTGGTTCAACTGATGGGAAAGCCTTTATCACTCCAGATTGAATAAATCTATTGATTTTAATTGAGCTATGCTGATTTACTCCAACCAAGCACCTGCCCGACTCCCTGCACTTCTCCAGAGCCTCCCATTAGGATCTCAGACACAAATGTTGTGACCTCTCATAAACCAGGACGTGGCGTGGCAACCCCCCACACCTGACACTTATACCCCCCACTTCTTCCCAGACAGGAAAACAGCAAAGCCATGGGCAGGGAAGCAACCACCAAAAGGTCACACGCGAGGCAGGGGCCAATCCAGAATCCAAAGTTAGTTCTCCTGGCTCTCACATGAGCACTTTATCTATCAGCCTGTGTCTGTCCATGTGTTAAAGATGAAGTGCCATGGACTTGCTGGTCATTATGTGCTCTGCTGCTTACACACCTCATCAGCTTTTATGGCCCTACTGGTCAGTGCTCCACCACCCAGTGGTTACACCACAGCTCTGGTGTCCAGAGGATGTTTCCATGCTATTCGGGTCTACCAAAGGCAAATAAAAGGGAAGACAAATAGGAAAAAGGTCCTAAAACTTGATGGAAGCTACTAAAGCACCAATACCCATGGAGATTGTATGGAGTCACACACTAAGGGATCCTTTTTTAGAATGAGCACATGTGCCCACATGGAAAAGGGCCTCCTGAAGTGAGAACAATCATTCAGAAGGCACCCAGAGTGGGCAGACAGTGGTTGAGTGCCCACCATGCAGTAAAAAAGCCCAAAGCAGCTTCACTCTGCTGCAATGGCAAAGGACCCTTTATCTGCCATTTTCCACTTGACATGTTCTGATACATCCTGAATGCACAAAGCAATGGGAACATCAGGTCACAGCCACTCCCAAAGATGGGCAAACCTGCAGCTTTGAAGAGGATGGGTGTTTTGTGGCTGCAGCGCACCAGTCTAATGCAGCCAGGAGCTGAATAGCAATGAAAATAATCATTTAGCTCTATGTGTAAATAATTTCATTCTAGTAACAGTTACAATCGTAACAATAATGAAAACAATCACAGAGACTCAGAGTAGCATTAGAAAGATGCCACATTTAATTTACAGAGTTAGTTAAGCTAAGTCTTACATGAAAGAAATATTTTTAATATAGTAATTAGATATTTGTTGAAAAAATTTTGCCTTATTCTTCAACCAGTTTTGCACTGTGGTTATTTTTAGATGTTACTGTGGTTTCGAGTGCTCATAACACCTCTGGCTATGGGCTCAGAGATGTGCTTGGGCTGCTTCAGTGCTACAGAACCAACATCAATGCTATTGCTCACCACTGGGAGAGAGGGATATGGACACACTGCTGTATCCCCAGGGAGCAACAAGGAATTCAGGTCTTGGGCTGAAAAACTTTTCTTTAGAAACTGAAACTTCTAGGCATCTAGTGAGAGTGATCCAAGCAGAGCTCCTTGTGTTTTAGGACAATTTAAATTAAACACTGAAACAAGATAAAATATTTTTTGGAACTTTATGAACAAGCATGAGTAGGCACGAAGTCAGCTTTAAAGAAGTTGGAGGCATATGGGTGCCTGGGCAGCTTTCCAGCTTGGAATGTCACAGTGGTGCCACTGGGATGTGGTTGTACACCTCCACGCAGGAGAAGGCTCAAGTATATTAACATTTAAGGCCACATGCCTGAGGTATTTCACCCTTAAAAGTGCATTTACCGCAGAAATAAAAGCTTTGCTTTGCACACTCACAATGTCATGTCTTTGTTGTTAATTTTTTTTCAGTAATTCCATCAGCACAAATCACAGGACTGTCAAATACCCCAGAACTAGGAGATCACAGCCCAACAAGCAGCAGATGCCCTTTTGGAGGTTTTAAATAACATTCATTCATTTTTCAAATCCTACAACACGATCTACCTACAACTTATCCACAGCAAAACCCAACACAAAGCCTCTAAAAAGCTCCACCCTACCTTATTCACTGCTCCAACTAATTTTAGTCCAGGGACTATCTCAAGAAATGAGAAGGAAAACCTGGGAGGTTTCACACAAGCTGTTTGTGTTTACGGACAGAAGTTTAAGCTTGAATACAACATAATTATGATGTCATTGAACACAGCAAAAGCTGCAGGCACACACCGTGTTTTCATCATAGCACCACTCTGCAGGCACATTTGAAACACTACAGCATCTTCAGACTGTAATTATAACTGTCATTGTTTCTGTGGTTTCAAAGGCAATAGAACTTGTTCATAACATTTCCACAGTGCCAATGTGCTGCATGCAAAACACAGACTCAGTGTCACAGGCAAAATATTCCCATCAAGATACCTGCAGACCAGTGGGTTATGATTTAATATTATTGTGAGCAGGAAATAAAAATGCAGCACTAGAGATACAACCCCCAAATCCTTCCACCTAATCAGATAAACCAAGATAGACTTGCCTGGTTAACTGAGGGACAGACTCAACTCTTGAGAAACAGTTCAAAGGCCATCTTGGCTTGCATGGTCTCATCAGCATTCCCCAACAGAGAGCCAGCATGAAAGAAGAAAAATCTCCAACAGCAAAGACAACTGACAGTAGGGAGGGGGGAATAAAACCATTTACCAGTGCCCATGCTCCCCACCCTCCTCCCAGCCCATCTGAGGTGTTAGTGGTGTGGTGCCTCCTCATCCCACCACAGGGAGCTCACAGCTGTGCCTCCCCCCAGGTGTTGCAGATGGGGTTTCCAGGAGGTCCTTCCAGTCAGGAATCACCTACAGCTGTTGTACAGAAAAGGAGAGAGTGGATCTCACACAGTTAATGGATAAGCTCGCTCATCTTCACCACCTTGCTGTTCAGCTTCACCCACAGAGGTGCAAAGAGAGGCAGATGTGGCATTTGGCAAGCTGTCAAGACACATCTTTCTTTTTAAAAGTAAGGTGCACTTCCCTGGCTGCTCTCAGCCCAGTCCTTCTGTCTGTAACAGCTCTGCTGTCAGCACTGAGGATGCCCTTTTCAAACATGGGCAAGGAGGAGTTGGGTGATACAGGGGCAAAACAGCCATTTTCTCCAAGAGCAACCCAAAATGGAGGCCTGTACTTTCCGCCTCACTCTAACATTGAGAACTGCCCTCAATCTTTGCAGACAATTCCTCATGGAGGTTTCTTTCACCAGACACCAGACAGGCCAAATTCACCTCCCTGGACTTACCAGCCATGGGTGCAGCCATCCTGCCACACAGAGGGTCTCATGCTGCACCCGTAATATGACACAGGGACCAGATGCCACCACCCTGACATCAATCATAGGCAGAACACATAAACTTTCCGTTTTAGCAGCGGTGTCATTTTTATTGTTTCATCCATCACGCTGCACTCCTCGCTCCGCAGGCAGTTTCTCCCTCTTAGTATTTCTTGGAGTTGTGGAGCCCGAGGACAGAATTGAAGCTTTGGAAGTATCATAAAGGTTATTCCCATTGACACCCACCACAATCTTATTGTCTCTCTAGCTAAATAGTAAGGGTCACTTGAAAAGTTAGTGGTGATGCTGCTACCAAGACTCCTGTGATGCCTGCACTTCCTGTCAGAACAGCACTCAAAGTGACTCTGAAATCAAAGTAGACAAAGCTAAAGTTCTGCTTATGAATGTCCTGCCCAGTCATGGCAGTGTTGTTTCCTTTGATTTCAAATTCACTTTGAAACTCTCCAAACAGGAGGCGCAGCTCAGCCTTGGAAGCAGAAGATGCAAAGTGGGAACACCACCCGTTTACTTCTCACGTGGCTGGTGCTAACAGGTGGAGGATGCTTAACAAAAACCATAATAAGCCCCCAATGCCAATTCTGAAAGGGAATTATCTACCCACATTATCCTTTGGTGCTTGTGCTTCCCGGCATGTGCGTACAGGGCTTTTTATTATTCCAGAAACCACCAAGCGCAAACGGAGCAGCTCATTCCAGCTGAACCGGGACTTTCTGCATGAGCTGACATTTTGGAAAGTAGTTTCTTTCTTGGAGCTGAGATGGGATTTTTCTGGCTTAAGCAAAGTGGGAAATTGTCCACAGTCCTTAACTTCCACTCCTAGCATATTTTCACTAAGTAATTTGCAAGCAAAACAGTCCAGAAAATGCTCAGTCAGAGCAACAAGTTTTTATAGCCACTTTATTTGAAAGAGCAGAATATTTTTGGTAATGTAGTTGGAATGACAGCTCCCTATTTTTTCAATACACCATTTGCTGCTTTTGCACATTTATACCTTTGGATCTAGAGATGAAATTGAGTAGCAACTGCACCATGAGTGGTTTCAATCCACAGTCAGGAGGCACGAACAACCTTCCTCTCTCCAGAGTATGGGGGACCCAATAGACCCACCGGAATGATAGGAGAGGACATTTTTCATGGGGACTGAAGCTCCCAGAGCAAGCCAATTCCTGCCTTCACAGTGCTACTTCTTTCCTGATGACACTTAGCTGGGAGCTGGGAAGGGCAAAGCTGGCAGACTGGAAGATTGCCTAATGTGCTGTGACTGACATGTAATCGAATATTCAACCACTGGTCCTCATGTCGGTGGTAAAGTGAATATGACACCCTTCAGCTTAGTTGTGATCACGCCTCGTTCTTCTGCAAACAGTTTCATAAAGGTGCAGCCTGGCTCCTTGATGAGGCGGATGTGTGAGATGGGAGAGCAGTCACGGAGGTCACCTGCTGCTGGGAATGTGCCGAGGACCTGCGAGGGACTGACCTTTAAATGCCAACCGCATCCCCGCCGCGCCCCCGCGCCTCACGCCAAGGTGGGACCGCCACACGCTTTGCTTTCACAGCCACCATCACGCTCAATGACCTGGATGAGCCACCTGTTTGACATCAGAGGGGTCTTTATCTCTCGGAGCCTTTCTGGATCTGTGAGTGCTGAGAAAAAAAAAAAAAAACACACCCCCCGACACTAAAAAAAAAAAAAAAAAAAAAAAAAAAGAACATTTGGGGGTGAGAAACCCCAAGGGAAGGAACTCAGATGTTCGGGTCAGGCCTTAGAAAAGGTATCAATTCTTCTTTCCACTTAGCACAGCCTGCTGCCTGCCCGGGCTCTTTGTCTCTGCCCTCTTCCCAGTACAGAAAGCATTTCCCTTTTAAATGACATCTGAGCGCTGACATGCTGGAGGCACCCATCCTGCATCATCTCTGGCAGATGGTGCAGCTGGCCACGATTTTCGGGATTGCTTAAATAAAACCACAGTGCCATATCAAGAAATGTAGAGAAAACGCTCAACAGTGCTTAAGATGTTTAAGCATCACAAACTGTCTAAGACTTCAGCTCGCTGTACTGCGCATTTTTGGTGATGTAACTGTTCTTATCGACGGTAAGAAATCTGAAATCTCCATCATGACTCACTTCATTTTCTTTCTGGGAGGCAGAGGCAAATCCTATGATATTTCTGCTCTGACCCAATATTAGATTCTTTCACCTTGCTGTGTTAGGAAGAAGTTTGGACAGATGTAACAACACAAGTCAAACGCTTGAGGTTTTTGGAGAAGGGAGCTCCACTGCTGCCAGCATCAGATCTGGGGTGTCCTGATGCCATCAGACAAGAAGATGACCTACTCCCACGGCCCACAAAGCCAGAAGCACCTCTGCATGGCTTTCACAGACATCCAAGCAGTTTTAGTGCAAGCAGTGATGCTCAAGCCAACATAAATGCTGTTTTTCCTTTTCCCCTACGGTTTCGCTTGCTTTGAGCTAATTAGCCTGATGGCCATTTCCCTGCCCCCTGGAGATACCATGTTTAGTGGTATATGTATTTTGGGAAAAAAGCCTTTTAAGTGACAATTGTCATTGTTGTATCCAGGAGTCACGTAGCTCTTTCCAGCTCTAAAATAAGTCCTCAGCTTTTCTGTTAGTGATTAAAATTAGGTGGGATAGGATACTGGAAAATGGCAAATTTAGGAAATTTTTAGTCACAACTAAAAGAAATCTGGTGCTGTGAAAGTGAAAAAAGGGATTTAATTTCAACCTAGAGTGGCTACCTTGAAAGTTTAAGCCCACGTATTTTGGTAGGCCCCAAAATACATGAGATAACCTTGCAGCATTTGTGACATTACCACAAGAGAGCCATTACCTGTAGGGTTCAAAGGAGACCCCTCACATCTGCACTGCAGAAAGCTACTGAATCCAGTGATATCTGGGAATCTGACTAAAATTTACTGCACTTCCCAACAAGAGAGGCACTTGGGGTGGCACTAACATTCCTGAAACAAATGAAGGGGCCTAGGTTTCGTTCTCCAAACCCTCCTCAGTGTTATCTTGCCTCAGGAAAGAGTGCCTGTCACGGCAAAGTGGAGCAGCTTGCAAAGATATTCAGAAGGCTCAACATGAAGCCAATCCCTGAGAAGCTGAGATGAATTCCCGTGAAGTTGCAGGCAGGTATTTATTTACTGCACATATTGACTGGCAAACCTCGAGACATTTCAGAGCACCATCACCCGGGGGCATCACCCCAGCATCCTCCTCACATTGTCTTTCCTCACAGTCCCCAAACTAGCTGGGAAAGCAGCCGGGAAAGGGCAGGGAGCGCACTCCAGAGCTCCTCACACATCTCTCCATGAGGGCAGAGCTGTGAGCACGGGCAGCTGGCCGCCCTCCACGGGGACCAGCACGCGGCTCCACCGCGCGCAGGCACCTCCGGCCGCAGATGTCGGCTTTTATTGCTCAGGTCTCCTGTATCACTGGGCCACCTGTACAACATATTTAACATACAGCAGTTATTCTGTTGCTGTTCGCGCTGAAATAATCTTGGCAGGAAATGGCAGTTAAACCCGGGCATAATTTTTTACACCGTGTGTAATGCAAAAATCACCTCTTTGGACAAGTAATGTACTCTTGTTGCCTTCTTGGTGGAATATAGTATTTCTTGTCCCATCAGAAATTGGCCAGAATTGGTATTTAATATCTGAATGTCTCTATTCCAGGCCCAGATTGCAATTCCTGAAAAAAAAGAAGGGAACTTCTACAAACTCTGGATTTTAGATGTGGGGTATTGTTGGCCCCTTCTCAAATGCCAAGATGGTGAAAGGCAGCCCCATCACAGAGTTAGGTTTGAATGGAGGCCTCATATTCAAACACAGATCCAGGATTTGGATGTGGCTTTTGGATTTAATCCCATTCCCAGCCATATCCATTTGATGTAGCAGAACAGGCTATCACACTGGTTGAAAAAACACTTGGAGCATCTATTGCCTTTTTTTTCAAGCGAATTTTGAATTTTCTTTGCCCAAACTTAGAGAGAGGTGACACGACTGAATATTCCAAGAACATCATTTTCTGCTGCTGCTGCTGTTGAAGACATACAGTAGGTTTTTTCCCTCTGTTTGCTTTAAAAATTAGGTTGCTAATGATAATGTTTCTCTCATAGATGATCTTGTACTTTTTAATGATACCCATAGTTTTCCTCCACATAAATGACTAAATCCTCACAGAAATCTCTGTCTTGATTAGCACTCCTGCTAGTAAAATTTCACATACTAAATCAGTACCAGCTGTAGCAAGAAAGAATGAAAAAGGCAAGTGTAAATGTTCCATATGCCCTACCAAATTGGCATCTGTGTCAGTAACCCTGTGTTTTTTTAAACAATTGTATACATACATTCTCAGAAGTGTTTTGCTCACAGGATTCTGCAAGCAAAATTTCCTCTGTTGGTACATCACTGAAATGTCACATCTAAAAAAACCCCAGCAAGGAGTTTTGCTGCTTCTCCTCCCTACACCCAACCCCAGCGCGCAATTCAACGAGTTACCTCGAGTTTGCCGCACCTTTCTTTTGACGCCTGCTCCCTGTAACCTGACTCCGGGACACTCCAGCAGAGCTGCTCCACATTTAGCACTCAATTATTAGCAGCACCACCGAAAGCCAAAGCTACTACGGCGCTGTAATTATTTCCAAGCTGAATTCAGAAACAAGGACTCGAGTTCCAGCTCGGCTGCTGGGGAATGCTGCTCAGATGAGCCAACAGCTCGTCTTTCGTGTGACTCATGAGCGATGATGATGCAGGAGGGAGCTCGTCCCGGGGACAGCCCAGAGCTCCGACCCAGAATGGGCAGTGACTCAGCTCCATCCTGCAAAATCATGGTTTGGGTGCAGGGTAGGTGATAGTTTCAGCCTCTTGGACCAGCCTGACAGTTGTAAACCGGCTGAGCACCACCTGCTCCATCGCTCTGCTGTGCAGCAGAAGAAAGCCTGGAATACAGTTCAATAAATACAAGCACACTACAACTTAAAAGTTACCAACTATGTCCTCAGCAAAAACACTTGCAAGTCAACTTATGCCTATCCTGCCACTGGAATTCAATCACTATGGCAGAAGGGACTTCCAAAGTTAAACAAACACTAACTAGAGCTCCAAATGGGTAGCAAATGCCGCAGCCTCCCGCAGAAAGGCGATATGGAGCCAGACTGTCCGCTGGTGTAAGTCAACCTCGCTTCACTGGACTTGGGTGGAGCTGTGCTGATCAACACCAGCTGACTCTGACCCACTGCAAACCCCAAAGCCATCCCCTTTCCCTGACATGGGATGATACAAAGTAAACAGGAAAAATTAAGAAGTAGTTAAGGGCATTAATAGGATGTTTCTGGGAATAATAAAATATTTCTCGCATTTCCAAAAGTCAGGAAGACCCTCTTTCCTCACACTCTTGGCCATGACAAAGTGGTGACACTTGTTCTGATTTTTTTCCAGTGCAATGTGGAGTGTATATTTGCACATCATGTCATGCCTGTCCATGGTAATCAGAAGCCATTATTTCCAAAAGCTCAAAATTCCCTCCTGGACTCTGGTATGCCAAGTTTTACTTCACAGTGATTTCTTTTCTTTTCTTTTTTTTTTTTTTCATGGTTGATTTATAATTGCTGCAAACAGAAGTTTATAATGGAAATGCTGACAAAACCATAACTACAGTGTCACATTAACGCTACCATTGCTGCCTCTTTGTCAGACTTTCCTTTAACCCTATGATCCAAGACTTGGATCAAGTAACAACAAAAGCCCAGAATACACAGGGCATAGGAGACAGAGTGGAGAAGTGGAGACAAAACTCCTGGAATAAAATCCTTGCCTCAGTGAAATCAAAGGGATTTTATCCCTGGTGTCTGGTCTCACTTCTGCCAGACAATTGCTGTGCAATTTGGACAAATTTATCCTCTGCAAAATGGACAGGAAAATATGTTCTGCACTTACCTTACAAGTGTTGTAGCATGATTAGCAAATCATGCTATTAAAGGAAGCAGGGGAAGGCTGAGAATAAATATAAACACTACCTACATATTTACAAAAAAAAAAATAGGCAAATATTATTCTAGGAATCCTCTATGCATGGAAGGTGGTAGGATCTTTACTGCTCTGCCTGTACGTATTTACACAGAGATATCAATATAACATTTCCCTGCAACACCCTCATTATTTGGGTCTTCTCTCATGTTTGTGATTTTCAATTTTATTCCTGGCTTAGGTCTCATTCCTGACATTTTTATGTAGGTTTTGTATGCAATAGTATACATACATTAGATGGTGTTGAAACCATCAACCCGAATTACTATTTTTAGCACAGTGCAGAGGATGGGACAGAGACATAAGTGACAATTAAAGAGAATATATTCAGAGCTGTCATCAGCAAATATTTTTTTCTCTTGCCAGGAATCCTGAGTGCGTAGAAGGGCCTCCTAGGCAAAGTTTTTAAGGCAAAACAGTTGGGTCATTCAAAAAAATGCCAAACAAACCCACAAGTAAATGACATCACCAGGAGGCTGGGCTGCTCCAAGGTTCCCAATCGCCGACTTTGCGAGAAAATTCTTATTTGCTCCCTCAAATTGCTGATCTGCCTCTTTGCTTCTGTACTACCCATGCACAGTGCCTGCAGATGTATATAATTTACAGAGCTTTCCTCATCAAGGGGATTAGGCAGCCCTCTTTCAATATGTATAAGAAGTACAAACACACACTTACCCACTATGTTTTACGCCTGCCTGCAACAAACAGCTGAACAGATTGTGATGAAATTCAGACATTGACAATCTGACAAAAAACTTCTTTTTTCCCTTAAAATCTGGCTTCCAGAAGTTTTGCAAATCTAAATATTTTATTTGAATACTGCGAGGGCCCCAGTCTTATGGAAAGCCTACGAAGCAAACATGGAGATACGTGTAGTTAAGGAGGGGGGAAAAAAATAGCACATACACAAAACACATCTATTTGGTGCAACTTGCCAATTTTCACAATGACTCGGGTGCGTTTTCTCTGCCTGGCTCCTGAGACTGTAACTAGACTCCTCTAATAAGCACTTTTTGCCCACCAGTGTGTCAACGGTGCTTTAACAGTAGTTTCAGTGTCAAATTGCCCTTTCCTCAGCAGGGATTGTTAAGCCTTTCTGTATTATACTTCCAAGACTCTCACGAGCTGGAGTTGGGAGATATAATATTTTCTTTGAAGTTTGCGTTTCACAACACACTGGGATGCAAACAAGCTCCAGTTTCTCAGTAGTCAAACAATTCTGGCACACAGGGACTAGGACTAAATATTGTACCAAATTTTCTAATTACGTCTTTGTGATATTTACTACACGATGTTAGGTGAAAGCAGATCCTAATCAATATAAACTCCCTTGTCTAAACAGGACATCTGGGCTTTGAAATATTCTGTTTGTTGTCTTGAAATTACCCTGTAGCAAGCCACTGTAACAATATAATATCTTAGTCATGGAAAACTTTGGAGTATTTCTGATAAACTTATCATAAACAGATGAGTGCTTTCTCTCTTTCAGTATTAAGGTGATGTAAAAAGTGAAGATAAAAGTCAGCTGTATGCATAAAATCATAGAGTCTTTTGCCAACAAAATGCTGTGTTTACAAGTTTAAAAGATCCAAAGTCTGAAAAGGCAAAAAATTAGGATTCTTAAAGTAACACTAACTCAGCCACATGGCACATCCTGGCAAGCACATTTAGCAAAATAAACATTAGCATATTCATATACACATTTCTAGAGCAACGTATTTTTAATGTGGCCAAACTAATTCAACAATGGGAATCTCAACTTTTCTCATTTTAAGGCCAGATTCTCAGCTGGCAGAGACATATTATTTCAACAAACCGACATCACCGACAGCAGCGAAGCAGCAGAGCCACCTCCTTCTGAGCAGGCAAGTGCCAGAGTCTGATGCGCTTAGGATGACAAGTCTTTCTTTCTGACTTCATTATCAATATTCATACAACAAGATAGACAGATGTGACTAAGAATCAGCTCCTCAGATAGAATCCTGAGCCTTCCACTACAAAAACATTCATGAGAGTCACTTTTCTGCCTGTATTTTGTCACGTAAGAGAACCAGGAGGGATCCAGCCCCCCTGGCAGAAGGATTTCACAGCACAAGACATGGGCAGTTGTAATTCTTTGGCCCTGAATTTTGGATGATGCTGATTTTTTACTGATTCTCTCGGCTTTATCTGACAATTCCTTGATTTGTTCTTCCGACAGCAACAAACCGCACCGGAGAGGAGCATCTTCCCGCTCATCACAGACATGTCAGAGCAGGATCCATTCCCACATCCAAGCCTTCCCACAGAGAAAGTTTTCTGCACCGAGGACGTTCTCTGTGGATAACAAGGCAGATCCGGGCTCCCAAAGCAGCTGCCTCTGCAAAGCTGGCTTATCCCGTCACCCCCGAATCGCCCTTGGTGGAGAGGATCTCCGGATGGCGCTGGGCCAACCGCACCGGCCCTTCTGCCATCCCAACCTCCCAGCACGGGTGCCCTCCCATCACACCAGGGCTCCACAGCCTGGGATAAGGGGATCTAAAAATGACACAAAGCCCCCTTTGCCCCACCTTAATATGACCTATGCTAAATCCAGCTTGGCTGGGGCTGAGGATCAAGGCCCTTAGACACTCTTAACTTAATGCTCCAGGTAGGAATATAACTCCCCCCCATAACCCGCTGTTTATTTCTATTTTTCGAGTGATCAGGGTCCTGGTGAGGACTACACACCTAGAGTGACACACTCTATAAGTATGGAAAAACCTCAAAAATTCTCAGTTTAAAGAAAGGTTACATGGAGAGAAGGCAGCAAGAGGCAATTGCATGCAAGTTGTTTGTATATATTATGTGCACATAGTTTGTTGTTTGAATTTTTTTTTTTTTGCCAAGGATCTTGAACCTCACCCAGCTGGACTTGGAGGCATCCGGAGCGAGTTGGTTAATTGCTAACAGCCTTCATAGAGACACACAGGGAATTAATCCTCAGATCACCTCTTTTCCCCTTTGCAAGTCACCAAAAAAAAAAAAAAAAAAAAGCCAGAGAAAAGCTAGCTGTCCGTACTATTTCCAGCAGTAAATGTTGCCATTTCAGATTTAGACATGGAAGGAAAAACAACAAAACTGGAAAGCACTTCACACCTTTGAGCTCTGTAGCCTGTTAACAAACTGGAGAGATATTGGCAAAGAGGTTCAAAAGTTAGTAGGGGCGACAGACAGAAGAACAGACAGTGCAATTGCTTCATTTCCATAAGCGCCCATGCCAAAAAAGTCAGATCTGATTAATAATTAAAAAACAAACAAACAAAAAACCCCATTATTTTGAGAATCAAAAATAAGTCCTGACTGGAAAGTTCAAAAAGGAGTGAACATAGAAAAACAAAAGGTTATAGTGCAAATCCCAAACCTGAGGGTTTTTTTCCAGCCTTTCCACATGAGTTGGATGGCTCCCATCCCACAGGGACACCAACTCTCCCCTGGGACCCTCAGCCAGGAGCACCCAGGCCACAGGGTGGCAATGGCCACCCGAGGGCCCCGGGCCAATTTCCCAGAGACACCCCCAAGTGTCTGAAGATCTAAAGATCCCCTGAATAATCCTATTCAGGGAGAAGAATTATAACCATGAAGGGCAAAAACGGGGGGAAATGGGATCCTTCCTCAGGCCCCTGGCAGACACGGAGAGGACAATGGGGAAATAAGAGCTAGCACAAAAGTTTCCTCGAGTACGTCCTCAGCCACTGCGGTTTCAGATGAGAATTTCCAGAGGCAGGAACTAAAAGAATATTATGATTTTCTTTGGGGGATTAATTACTTTGCCGCTTGTTACCTTTTGTTAGAGGCACGACACCCATAACCTTGTTGCACAAGGCACCAGATGTCCATTTAAATGTCAGTTTTGAACGAAAAAATATTTGTTTTCCCATTTGAGTCCACAAGTTATTTTCTTTCTGCTAAAACCCCCATGCATTTTAAGGCGAGCAGACACCAAAACGTGCTACAAATGATACAGACGGGTGCTGAGTTCTCTGGGTGAAAATAAATAAATAAAGGCAGTCCTTCCTCCTGCTTGCATTTGCTGGGGATGCGTATCCCCTTACAAATAAAAAAAGTATTAAGAACATGTTATGAAAAATAACAAAGAATAGCAGAGAAATCAAAAAGTGAGTGGCACTTCAGATGGAGTTTAGCAAATTAAGTCATTGACCTGAAGAGGAGATTAATACCAAACAAGGTGCCCCTTCTTCTGAAGTAATGAATATTCTTCAAACAGCAAGGGAGCACTGACTGCTGTTTGATGCTGATGACATTGAAAATTTAGGAGAACAGAAATTCCATCATTTTTCATTTGTATGCAAATGCGCCTGTTCCAGAAATTAACCCCTGAACCCCATGTCAGTTTTCATCTGGAGGAATTCTCTTCGCTCGCATCACACAGCGCAGCCTTGCTGCTATCCTGGGGTCACTGGGGCTTCCCCACACGCAACAACACAAAACCCTAAAACAAAACAACCAAAAAACAAAAAAGGCCCCAAAAAACAAAAAAGAGAAGAAAGTAGGGTGGGGGAAATTGGCCAAATCATGCCAGGCTTTGTTTCCCCCCATTAATGGGGTATAAAGGAGCAATAGAAGCCAAAGCCTGTTGTAAAATGCACATCTCTAATGCCTGGCTCTGGGTCCTGGCATCATTGTCATGCAAAAGGCAGCTCTACCTCTTTAGGCAGAGCAGCACCCACTAATCACTTCCACTGGTGTTAAGGTGAACCTCGGGCCAATATACAACCCATATTACTCTTCCTTTCAGCTCGGGCTTCCACTGTTAAAAAGTTCCTTTGTCACTTAGCACCTTAGACAAATGCGACTATCTGCATCTGAAGGGGAAAGAGATGATGGAGGTTTTTTAATTGATGTGGATTTAATTATGCTAATTTAGACAGCTGTAAAGCCTTTTCAGTAGAGCTGCATAATGGGACCAGCAAATACAGGTGTCCTTCACTGCAGGCGCTTAATGTTTAACCTCAGTCGTTTTGTAAGGAAGGGAAAATGCAAAGTAATGGTTAACCAGCAGAAAACTCTATTTCTTGAGGACCTAAAGAGGACACTTCACTTTGATTCTCCCTACAATCCCATTGAGGGCTGCAGAAATCCACACACGCTGAGCAGAGCACAAATACTTTTCATTGCAGTGATGAAGATGAGGCTGAGGCAGAAACAAGAGGGTTCCGGTCTGCCACAGACTTCAGCATTCTGCACAGGATGTCCTTTGCTTAATTTAGGCAATCTCTGAATAAATGCCTAATTTAAGACAGCCCTTTCTTGTCCTCTTTTTTAATCTTTTGTATCTGGCCACCTACATCACCAGCAATGATTAAAACCAGTCAGTAAGGTATTTTCTCCAGGTGTTTTCTTGGTGTCTTATCCAGACCCCTCTGAGGCTGCTATGCTTCTACCTTTCCCAATAGTCCTTATCCCACACCCTATATCCTTTCTCTAGGCTGGGGCTGATACCTCCAGGGACCATTTGGAGATTCATTTCCCAGATTTGGCTGGGAGTTTGGCCAGTTTGGCTCCCCAGAGAGGCCATGGAACATCGGTGCTGCTCCCAGGGAAGAGGGCAAATACTTGGCCAAAGGTGAGGAAGGGACCACTGAGCTTTTTAAATATAGAATGAATGACAGCCCCAGTGTGCCCGTGGGTGTTGGAGCCAGATGATCTCTAAGGTCCCTTTCAACCCAAAACATTCTATGATTTTACGATTCTGTGATTCTTTGACTGCCAGAGGCAGCCTCAGTGACCAGGTACCATGTGTCCCCTTGAAGTTCTCCTGTTCAGTAGCACTGTCTTATTTGCATCACCACTACTTTCTTTTTTTTTTTTTTTTTTAATAGAAATTGCTATTTATTAACCACTTATTAGAGTAGGAACAAAATCCTTGGCATACAAGTTCTGGTAGACTTCACTGATGCAATTTCAGGTGTTACTGGCTGATTTACACATCACTCATTGCTGGTGCAGCAAGCACAGCCTGCTCAGGAAGGCGGGCTTTGGGCTGTGCTTTCCTCTCAGAACATCTCTTTTTTAAAGGAGTGATGCCAGACTGGTGAATATGCTGGAAATATGCACTACACCATCAGATGGAGTTGATTTGGGTAAGGCAGGAGAGAGAAGATTAAATCCAGGTGTGCAAAACTATCCACTGCTACATCTTCTTTAGGTCTCCTGAGGCAAAAAGAGATAACGGAAGTGCTTTCCCATCCCATGATGCAGTGTGTAGTGACACTGGGAGCTGCTCTGCATATCTGTGTCTGTCTCCATCATGGTGGCACACTGCACTATAACCATTCCTAAAGTGCAGTAGAAATGGATTTGTATCCCATTTTACTCTGTGTTTATACAATTTGCCCAAGGTCATTGGGAGCGAAGACAGAAATTCAGATTTTTACTTTTTTTTCCATTGTTTGATGCCCCACTGCAACCCCCTCTTTCCCCACCTTTTCCCTCCCTGGCTGCATTTCACCTTCCTTGCTCCAGGCACCCCCTATGGTGATCCTCTCCATTTTGGCAAGAGTTCCTGTTCTGGGAAACGCTAACGATGGGCACTGAGGGGTTAGCAAACTCCTGCACTTCAACCGAATTTCCCAGCTTCCAAGTCTGCAAATTCTGCTGCCTAGATACAGATAATTCTCCCCAAACACTAAGTGCCCTTGTCCCCTCAGCTCCTCCTCAGGAACCCCACGTGCAGAGCGCTCCATAGCTATTATATTCACAGCCATATATTATAAGCTTTATCTTGACGAGCTCAACGGTGACAGAGTCAGTCATCCTTCACTTCACCCTCCTCCTGTGGTCCAAAGCTGGATTCAGCACCTGTGGGCCCATGTTGGGGTCTAAAGGGCCAAACACCAGTTAATCTGGGAGACAGACTTCCCAACAACCACACCTGACCTCCTGGGCTGGTTCCCCCAAAGCCTCCTCGGTTGTTCTGGCAGCAGGAACACCAGCAACGTGCTCAGGGTTGGGTTGAGTTTTCCTCTTGGCTGCTCTGAGCTCTTTGATGCCATTTTCCTTGACTCACCCTTGATTACGGTGGATGGTCTCTATTGCATTTTCAAATAGCCTGATATCCACACAAAAGGCCCTGGGGTAGGTTTTATTTCAAGTGTTATCCGTTCTTATGTTTGCCCGATGCAGAAATGTAAGAATTGGTGCTAGAGCCAACCAAATCCTGGTGCTTAGCCCAGCAGGAGATTGAATTTCTTCTGCATATCCAGGATGAAAATGCACAGGCTCCTTACCAGGGACAGCCAACATACAACATACCAATGTAAGCACTCTGCTCTGTATTTTAACAGATTTTAGGAATTTGTGGGAATTCTCTTTAACACTGCAGAGGCAAAGATCTGAAGAAATGTTCTAGCAAAAAAATATACAAATGGGTGCTTTGATAACTATAAAGTTGCTTTCTTGGACCGAGAGCCTACATTAGGAACCAAATAAAATATTTAAAGGCAAAAATTCTGTAAAGTTTCCTCCTGCGAAAGGGAAAATATGTTCTATGCTATACCAGACCTTCCTTTTGCAAAATCTGTTTAGGAGTTGCCATGAAACAAGCAGGATTCAACAAAGAGCTTGACAATTTCTGTTAAAGTTGTATTTATATATATTTCTAGGAATGGTTGGTTTGATTTTTCTTTAAAACCAAGTGTCAGGTTGCATTTCAGACCACATATAAATATAATTTTGCTCTCACATAATGCTTTTGTATCTGGTGTAATTCCATTTACTGCAGTGGTGTTACCTTTCAGTTACCCTAATGGGAACAAGAGCAGAATTACACTGATAAAAAAAGCTGCTCAGAGGAAGAAATACAGAAAGAAAGAACACAGGAATAAATATTTCCTCTGGCTTATTTAATATATTTGTTTGTCCAAATTGTAGCAAAGATATTTATTTCAAGGAACATTGTTTGATCAGCAAGAGTAAACACTGATATGTCTTAAACTCCAACATGCAGTTTTTACAATTCATCAAACGACACCTAAGATTGTTTAGCTGGTCAACTAAAAGAAACAACAAAAGGTTTCAGGTCATATAATTATACCCTTCTGTTTCCCAACTTTCTTAGAAATCTCTGCCTAAAAATAATCCCAGCATCCGGATTCCTTGCAGAATTGGCTTATTTTAAAACATATAAAAACTCTTATTGCAGCCTTAGCCATTTTAAGGTCTCGGTGCTGACACGGAGTAATAATGCTTAGCATTACTATATACCGCTTTCCATCCCCAAAGCACTTTACAAACATTAGCTAATTAATCCTCACAACACCCCTGTGAGGTATGTAGGTAAGTATTGTCATCCAATTAGGTAAGTATTAAGCTCTGTTATCCCACCAGATAAGTATTAAGGTCTCCCATTTTACTGGGGAGCCTAAGGACAACAGGTTAAGTTGCTTACCAAAGGTCACAGGGGGAGCTGGTAGAATAAAACTTGGGATGCTTTGGTTTCTTGAGGGCTATTCAGGCATCCGGGTAGCATCCGGTGCTGCTCCCTCCACAAAGGCATCCCTCGCCATCCACATGGAAATTAGGGTTTTCTATACCCCTCCAAGACACAGAGTGATGGGTACGGCATGGTGGAAAAGATGTGCCTGAGGAGCACAGCTTCCCCCTTTTTGGGGTGGGCAAGGATGATATTGCCCAGCCAAGTTCTCAGGAAGTTTTTAAGAATAAAGGTTTGGATCAGGGCATTTTCCTGTGGGCCCACACGGACACGCGTTCAAAAGTATCATCAGGCCTTGCCAATCAAAAGCTCCTTCTTCCCCTCTCAATTTACCTTTCTTTCCCACTATTTTATAAAGATGGACTCATATTAAAGCTTCACATCTATGCCATAAAGATATAAACTTTTCCATTGTGGTTTGCATCTTCTGAACATAAAAAACTCCAATTTGAAGCCACAGCTCAGAGGCTTCCAGGTTTGTAGGGAAGCTTGAATCCCCAAATACACTTGGTGGGACAAGCCCCTTTACAGAGTATCTACAGAACAGGACCAGCCCAGCACGCTTTGGGTTTAATCAAGTCTCAACAGATGTCAAGCTGGTGAAATAACATCATCTGTCCCCCAGAGACAATGCCAGCGTTCACATCTGCTTCCAATTTCACTTCACTGCTGGAGAAAAAGTGAAAACTCCTACTGTAACTCCACTTGGAGCTGCGGCTGAAAGTTAAAAGAGTCCTGAACAAAAGTCTAAAGGTTGGATTTGGTGATCTTGGAGGTCTTTTCCAACCTAAATGATTTTGTGATTCTATGATTGACTTGGAGTCTGATGGGTTTTGTGACGCCATTGAACTCTAGACCAGTTTGAGAAGGCCCCAAAACATGAAAACCCCCCCCTGAGTGAGCCTGCAGAAGGTGCAATCCTAGGCAGGGCACATTTCAGGGTCTGCCCAAGGACCCATCACTTGTGATGGACAGTCAGGACTGTCCTCTGCTCAGCAATTTGGCACTTGACTCGTGGCAATGTCATCTAGCTCTTCTTCTGGAATGCAAGGCACCAGCACAGCGATGCTCCAGCTCAAGCTGGAGCTGAGGCAAATCCCAAGTGTTAAAAAAAAAAAAAAAAAAAAAAGACCTTTACTAGATTTCAACTGTGCTGATTTATGTTTTCAAGTGGAAGGCGGTTTTAGCCGAAGTAAACTACACAGTTTTTAGATCATTCAAAATTCATGGCAGTTTGATCCCACAGGACGTCAAACAAACACAAATGATTTGCCAGGAATCCCTACAAATTGAAATAACCAAACCACACACGGCTCCAGCAAAAGTCTCGAACCAGTTCTGAGGCAGGAAAAAGTAAGGATTAAAATAGAGAATTTTTATTTTATTCATCTACACAAAAACATCTCCAGTGCAACGCACATCCAAATCAAATGCATACAAAGAAGGAGCACAAATATAAAATGTCTTGAAACTCTAAACTCCTCCAAGCCACAAACCAATAGGAAATAGACAAATGAAAATAAGAGTCATGAAAACAGAAGGTACATTTAGATTCTCTTGCACTCTCTGGAGTGGTTTTATTTTAACATAGGGCTGAAATAGAAAAGGAATTAATCTGAGAAAGCTTACACAAAATTCAGGTAACAGACATATCACGTGTGGTACAGTTATGAGAAAGAAAACAGACAACCAAAACTGTGACAAGAATGTGCTTAGCTATTATATTCTTTCAAGCTTGGTCTGCCAGCATTTTTTCCTTTTTTTGTTTCTTTTTTTTCCTATGTACTGGTCATCAGTGTCTGCCAAAAGACTTTTCATGGATTTCTGCAATTCCATTTCCCCCCAAACGGAGGAAATGATGTTTCTCCACAACCACAAGACCCAGCTGGAGGTTTTACACCACGATTTGTAGCTGTAAACTAACACAGTCACATGCCCCTGCCTAAATAACCAAGACCAAGCCAGTCGCAAAATTTCAGTGTGGGTTATGCAAAATGAAAGGATTAAAAAATGAAAAGAGCATTCACTTCATGTTGCTCCTTTAAAACATTATCACATAGCTCTTTTTTTTTTTTTCTAACCTGACCTTTTTTTTCCCAACGGTTTATCTATAACTTAATATAACTAATTCTTTTGAAATAATGTTCACAGTTAGCATAATTGGTGTTATATAGTTCTAATGTACATTACGGAATATTCTGTCACTAGACACTAAATTGAAATTTTAAAGAAAATGATAGAAATAGCTGTAAGGGAAAAAGTACCCTTTTAAATCTAATTTGCTATGCACCGCAGTAGGGTAATGGATGCAATGAAAGTTCCTTTATTGAGTTCCCATGTCCAAAAGGTATTTAGGTAGCAAAGGATGTTAAGCAGACCCCCTGTGCTCCTCCTTTAAGTAAAGATAGCAGGAAATAAGGTATATAGGTTTGTGTCCTCCTGATTTTTATTTCCTCAGGAGTACAACTTATGCAAAGGGCACCTTAGGCTACTTGGAGGATCACAAAGGGTGCCCTCGACCCCCTCGCTGTCTGCATGAATAGAAGCATCTAAAGGATGGCTGAAGCCATACAGCGAGTTAAATCCTTCAGGTGGGTCTTTTCAAATTCCAATAGTGAGGAGTTACTGGAGAATTGGTAAGGATTTCACTAGGCCCCAGCAGGTTTGAGATCAAAAGCCCTGGTTAAATAAAAGCCTGTTGGGAAATCTTAAAACCTCTTTGTAATGTAACTTAAAAAAGTTAATACAAAGAGCCCTTAGACTGAAGCCTGTAACAGCATGAACAAAGAGTATATCAAAACTGATTCCATTAAGGGAAGGCAGACAAATAAATTCATTTAATTTAAAGAGAAATCAGATATATTACTCTGCTAAAAACTAAAAAGCATATCAGGAAAAAAAGCGCCAAACAGATTTTACAATACACGTGCACATAGAGCTGCGAATAATAGAGATAGATATATATAAAATCTATTTATAAATATCTCTCAGAACAGAGAACAGAACATTATATGCACACATATATGTTTAAGTATCAATTTATCCAATATGTGCATGTGTGTGTGTGTGTATAATTCTAATATATACATATTTTTATCATTTATGAGGCCTCACGCTGGGCTCTCAAATCTGCAGTTAGATATATCTATATATGTATCCAGAAAAACGCAGCTGAAAGAGCCCCTACATTCAAACTGACACAAGACATTTTTCAACCCAATTAATTAAAAAAGATGGGTGCTCATCAGTCAGCTGGCACGGGATTTTTCTCCATCATCTTGCCAAAGTGTCACAGTGTTAGTTGCGCAGCATGTTGGAAACAGAAAATCTGGGACTAGGATTTCTATATCATTTATTAGCTGACCTCTTTCCGAGCAGCTCTTACACTTTTAACTCGTTGGGGGTCCTGCACCGGAGGCGGGAGGGTAGGAAAGGGAAGATGGAGAATCACATGGAACCATTTATGTTGGGAAAGTCCCGTCAGATCATCCTCTGGCGAGATGCTTGGAGATCTCGTGTTGGACGCCCACACGGGGGATCGGGCAGCATTTGCTCAAAGCAAGCTGTCCTGAGCATCCTAGGAGCAGGGGAAGGCTGTGTCCCTGGGGGACCACAGATGGGGGTCCCTCACTTGGCACAGGGTGGGGTCACTTGGTGCTGGATGCTCTGGACCCCGTGGGAGGAAGGGTCCTCTTGTCCCACAGCTCACTGTCCCTGCCATAGTCACTAAGAACTTTGCTCCCTCCACCCTCCAACAAAGGAAAGGAGGAGCTGAATTTTGCTGGTTTGTGAAGCTTTTCATTATTATTGTCATGGAGGAGGTGTGGACATCTCCTTAGCTAGGAAGTACATTTCACTGTTTGAGAAATAGTATTTCTCCACAGGCTGTGCACTGGTGGAGGGAGATGTACGTGTGGTATAACTGAGGGTGAACGCCTGTAAAAACTAGTAGTCTATGGGATTTTTAAAACAAACTTTTCTCCTTATATCTAAATTCTGACATTTTAGTTCAGCAGTGCTCATTTATGTTGCGTTTACTGAGGGAATGGGACTTACCCTCATTCTCTAAACCCAGGAAATGCAGACCCTACAGCAGAAACAAATCATTCTGTCCCTCTACTCTTTAATAACATTTCTTCTGGAGATAAGAAAACAGCAACATGTTTCACATATGGTGCCTTTCATCTCAGTGAGCAGCAATGGTTTCACAACCCATACTAGTGGCAATTATTTTATTTTATTTTATTTTATTTTATTTTATTTTATTTTATTTTATTTTATTCTATTTTATTTTATTTTATTTTATTTTATTTTATTTTATTTTATTTTATTTTATTTTATTTTATTTTATTTTATTTTATTTTGGTTTGGTTTGGTTTGGTTTTCTTTATTTTTCTTTATTTTTATTTTATTTTTTTATTTTATTTTGTTTTACTTTATTTTATATTTTATTTTATTTTGTTAAAACCCTTAAATGCACATCACAACAAATCCTCTTAACTATAGGTATGGCTGTCATTTTAGCAACGCCATTCCTGGTGATTTTGGGTGGATTCCACCAAACGAGTGCAGGGACCACTATTTATCAATAGAACATTGCTCTGTGCACCAAATCACTGTGGTGGCTGTCAAAGAACGGCCCTTTGCAATAGAAACCACAGAAGAACGGCAAAATGAAGGATTCCAGATGGAGATAAGACCACAAGGAAAACCCAGGTGAAAGGTATTGGTACTTGGGAACCTCAGTCTCAGTGCTGTGACTCACATTCTTGCCCTAGCAACAAGGATCTAATAATCAGAGGAGATAAATGCCACTTTTGACTCCTTGGTTGAGAGAAAATCTCTCCAAAAAACACCATATCTAATAATATCAAAGGTTGTGGTTGGCAATTTTTAGGCCAGTAGAGGATGAGGTTTTCTGGTTCAAACAGGAATTAATTGAGGGAAGTCATATGGCTTGTGTTATACACGTGACACCAGATGATCCAAATAGTCCTTTCTTGGCCTTATAATCTACAAATAACCTTGTGGAGGTACTGCTCTCCTGTGGATTAGTGGCAAACCAATGCTCCTCTTGCTTGGATGAGTTTTCTGATCTAAATACCACGCAGACCTGCGTGGCCTGCAGGATTTGACTGGATCACGGTCTCAGACGGAGCCATTGCCAATTAATGCCAGACATGAGATAAACCAGGGTAGGACACGCTCCGCTTCAGGTGCTGTGTGATCCTGGAGTGTCATTAGTAGCCACACAACAAGCCAGGTCTGAAGTAAAACAAGTTTGCCATAAAGACACTTATAAGTACTATTTTACCCTCGCCGTCTTCGCATTACCTTGCACCATAAGACCCAGACTGTCAGACACCATGGAGATCTTCAGCTCTGAATTAATCAGCTTCAACTGCAAGAGCAGGGTATAATTGTGGCCTGTTTATAATCCATAAAAATAACAAGATTCCGGAATGCTTTGTGTAACAGGACAACCCATTCCTATATTAGAAAACAGAGCATATGGGGTCTTGTCTATCTTGCTTGGATTACGAGGCAGAGGAAATACCTGGCTGAGCAGTGCTCAGGAATTATCAGGTGGATGATATTACAGGAGCAAGCCGGGTCTTCATTTATTTTCTTTATATGGATGCCTCCGAGTTCAGGTTGTTGGAGTTACGTAATGCTAAGCTTCCTCCTGACCACTCCACGGCCCTGACTGCTCCCAGCCCTTTGCTGTAATCCATCAGTGCAGTTTTGCTGGGAAATCTGTGCCAGGAAAAGCCAGGCTGCACCCCGAAAACCCGAGATGAGCTCAGACTCATTCACCACCCCGAAGTCCATTAGAAATATCTCTTAAATGCAGCTATCCTTATTCCTGTCCCTGTCTCTCACCAGGCCTTGTTTTACCCCTGAGGATAATTCTTGATGTTGAAGGAAATGTGCCATTTATTAAGTCAAAACCCACTTCCTTTAGCATCTACAAAAATTTCTTCTGAGGTTTCCCTTTCAAGCACCAATCTTATTTAGATCTGCAGGCTGAGACAGTAGCAAAAGGTGGAAAAGCTTACAGTCATTACATTGATTAATCAGCTGCTGAAATTTGGCTTTTCAGCGTGACACCTCCATTCTCTGAATGTGTGGCCCTACTGCAATGCAATCAATTTGTCTGTGCAGGCTCCAAAACCCCAGAGCCACACGATGCAAAAAGGCAATCTTCTGCCCTCTTTGACCACAATAAGCAACATTACTGAAATCACCACTCCTGTGCAAGTGTAGCATGACCCCATATTTGTAGGCAGCAGAGTATGACTTCATTAAAAACCATCCTCTGTGTTAGGGAGTGGGAGCAAGACAAGCCAGCAGCAGAGCAGCATATGTCTGAAACTGATAGTAAAATGGGTGATGCCTTAAACCCCACCTCTATACCGTTATTTACATACATATCTTTCATCTGACATAGGCTTCCCCTCCAGCACCTTGAATATATCAGTCCTAAGGAAGAGACTTTAAGTTCAAAGAGTGCCATCCCCAAACCTAAGTAGGGGGTTATCAAGTGAGGTGCGCCAAGCAGTAAGACAAAACATATGCATTTTTAATAGATAGCCTCTCCTCCCCCTGAGGAAGCCAAGAAAAGAGACTCTGTGAAGCTTCAGCTGAAAACAAGTTCAGTGGATTTATACTCAGGCTGCTGTTCACAGAAAAACAAAATTCACAACTCTCATACATGTATTTTTTTTGCTAGATGTTTTCCAAGCATTCTTCAAAGCACACTGGCCCCACCCTGGGTGGTCCTGTTGACCAGGTGAATTCACCTCCACACAGCATTCAAAAAGAGGACAGTGACAAAAGATCATGAAAATGAAATAAAAAATAAAGAGGCCATGAAAGAGAAACAAAAATCTCAACAGGTCTGCATGGAATTTCAGCAGCACTTTATTTATTAATGCATATGAAGCTACCACTGTATTCCAGCTCCCAAAGACAGATCTGTAAGGAATAGGCCACATGCTGATTGACAGCAGCCATAATTCCATACAATGAGACTGTATTAAATTGTTTGATGTGATATGATACTCATCACTTGTAACTGATCAAACACACTGCTGCATCAAACAGTATTACAATACAATCAAGCTGGATATGGTTCCTGCCAAGGCTGTTCATCACATTGCACACTTCTGCATTAAACATATCTATTAATAGCATTGACAAACTACTCCTATCCAAGTTTTTTTCCCCAAGAATTGCAGGACGTGCAATGTGCAAAGAAATCCACAGATAATGCTTTGCAGTTTGAGGCAGTGCTTCCGTTGGCTGAAGCCTCTGACATGAAAGGCTTTCCCGATTTGGGAATTTTATAAGGTAATGCCAAAAGTTGCAAACCTGTGCTCCAAAACAAAGACCTGAAATTCCTGCTTCCCTTTTTCTTCCTTTTTTTTTTTTCTGTCCAACTTTTTCTTTCTCTCTTACATGCAAACAAATTGAAATATTGACTAGCTTTTGACCAAGATTTTACTTTCGCTGTGCTGCTATCTTGAAGGGGGGAGCTGTGTTTGCTAACACTGACCCTTCTAGAGGAGGGAGACATAAATAAAATTCCTTGTCACCACTGCTCCTGCTGCAGACAGTGAGGGTGACACTCTGCAGCCCGTGGGGGACAGGACTGGCTGTGACACGACAACTGTAGGGGCTCTCTCAGATGCAGATTCTTAAATGAGCCTGGGTCTCTAGAGGGCAGAGGTCAGCTGTCCTCAAATCTGTGCGAATGCTAGATTAAGTTTATTAATCTCCCTGCTTTCACTTTAAAAAACAAATTATAGGACGGTTAAATGTTAACGCCCAGGAGCTTGTGAGACAATCAGTGCCCTCAGCTACCTCTGCAAAGGGGGAGCACAAGGTATTCAGACCCTAAAAGTGTGTGAGAAGTTAGTGTGATGACCAGGGAACACCTTCTCCTTGTGAATTCCTGAGGCCTTCATGCCTGGTGCATGTTTTGTTTGCAGTCCTGACACAGCACAGGAGCCCTCAGACACAGCAGGGAGACCCAGGGACTGATGCCTTCGCACCTGGATGTCCTGGATACCCAGCCTCAACCACAGCTCTTTATAAAGGATTTACACCTGTGCTGGGCTGTGATTCCAAATGCCCTTCTCCCTGCACCGACCCCAAGTGCCCAGGAGCAGCACAAAAGCAAACATGCAGTGAACACGGTATTTAACAACCTTCGGAACCGCCTCTATCCGTGTATCTCATAAAACTACTTCAGTGGGTAAAAACAAAGTGATAAATGAGCATGAGGCGTCCACAGAATTCCTCATGGACAGGTATGCACATCATAACTGGACAATCTTTCCTCTTGGTCTCAGCTTGGGAGACCCAGGATCACATAGCCATGGAAAATAGGAAGTCATATGCAGGAATGCATGCCTGGCTCTGTGGAGCTGGCACCAGGTTTTTTTTCAAGCTGGGATTGTATACATTTTACATTTATGAATATTTTTGCAAACTGCAGTGACAGAAGGTGCCTTTTGTCCTGTTTCTCACTCCTGTAATGTCAGTGTGAGCAGATTAAGCTCATGGCACGGTAGCAAATTATCCCTGCTGACGGAACCAGCTCCAAAAAGATGACTTAAGAGAGGTGTGTAAGGCGTTTCCTTTTCCTAATTAAAAATATTAAAGTCTTCCAAGATAATAAACTGTCTCAGAAGGTTATGTTAAAGGCTGGGAAATATACAGGAAAGGGCTGGAAAGGGCTTTCCCACACTGATGGACAGTTTTTAGCACTAAGAGCCCAGTGCAGTGTGTAGAGCTAAAGAAACGGTAACTTTCTATCTGGGTGTAGCTAAGTAATTCAAGATGCTGCAAGTTAAGTGTAACAGTAGAAAGGAAGAAGTTCAAAAACAAAGTCCCAGGCATTTCAGTGCAGTGTATAGTATGCTAAATTGTGGTATTACAGAAATTGCTGAGAGTTTGGCCACAAAACGTTTCATACTGCACCAGCGTTCTGCCAGGGCTGGCTTCCAGCAAGCCCAGACATTTTTCCTTTCACCTGTGATTTTTTTTTTTTCTCCCCTCCTGTTTGTTAACACAAATCAAACACTGTACCAGAGAATTACAGCCCGTGTCCTGAATGTACCTCTCCCTTTATTAAATCAGCATGACTGAAAAGTCACCACGCACCAGGCAAATCTGTGCTTACCCTCCCCGTACCACCTGAGTGCCGCTATTATTCCTCATCCTTGGGGAAAGGACCCCATATGTGAGTTTCAGAAACCACCTCAGTAACTCCAAGCATCATTATCAATAGTAGGATGAACTGCAGCTGGGATGCACTGAGAAGGCACGGTAATACTCGCCCTAATCTCTGCATTCATCTCACTGGCCCTCACTAGGAAGTTTAAGTACATTTACTGGGGATTCTTCAGCCCTTGAAAGGTAGGAAGACATCTATGAGGCTTGACGTACCAGCTAATTAACTCGGGTTTGGGGAAAAAAAATCTTCTTATCTACTTAACTTGGAGACACTCTCTTTGTTTTTAAGCCTGCAGACTACCTTCTCTTTAAAATGCACGTTACGTACCACTCCGTAGTATGGAATGTATTATTTTTAACGAGGACCTATTTTAACTTGGACCTAAAACTACTAACATTTGACAGAGGGTTTTTTTTTAAAAAAAAGCTATTTGCAGAATCAGCTGAATGATAGTCTATAGCCTGTGTTTTGCAAGACAGGCTACAAAATCCTCATGCTTTCCTTCTGTCCTTAAAAACACGGGCACACGAATGTATGAAGCACTTGGAAACAAAGCCCCAGATGCACCCACACCTCCCCGCTCCCCTCAAAACCTATAAAGGAGTTTAAATAAATCTCTCAGGTTTTGCTTCTCGGTCTCTGGAAGTGGGGAATATTGAGGCTGGGAGAAAGTGATTGAATTCGTGCCTGCAGTGGTTGGGGCACGTGAGTGTTTCCCGCAGCTCTTCTGACAGGAACACAGACGTGAGCAACTCCTGGAACATCCCTGCTCGGAATTAAACCACGTTAAAATTTCCTGTGGATGGCACAGAGAGATTTTAAATCCTCACCATATTCCTAACAGATAGAACAGTGGCATGATTGACCAAGCTTTTTTTTTCTTCTTCTTTTTTAAAGTACACATATGATGATGCATCATAGTTATAAACAGATGGTATTTGGCCTCCTTCCTATTCTCAACATTTGGAATTCCTAAACTATGTGAATTAAACAATAATATTTTATAAACATACAAGGGATTTTGCTCACTGCTTTGTTAACATAGAAATTATACAATGCTGACATTTATTTAAATTTTAAAAAGTAAACAAGAGTGTGTATTGAATTAAAGCAAACTAAAATCAACAGAGAGAAATATGTTCTGTGCGCACATTACCTACAACGGCACGGGCCTTTTTCGGGGAGACATAATGGGATGAAGCACAAATTGTAGCTTAGACAGTCTGATCCTTTGTGCTCGAAAGGCTCATTTAACACCTCGCTGTAAACAACGGATATTTATACCATAATTGGCCAGTTGACCATCAGTTGTTCATTTACTCTGTAACCTGCTATTATGGAGTTAAAAGAAGTTCCTTTCTGTTGGCTTTTCTAGGAGCGAAAGTGTGTTTGCAATTTTAGTACCAACTGGATTCAGTCTAACACTTGTACTTAGTATGAGAAACATTTTCATAATACCAAAATTTGGGGGAATAAGAGTATTCCTGCCAGGAAGGGAAGAAGAAAGTATTGGTTCTTAAAAGAAGAATTCTGTTTGCTTGGTTTCCTCTTTCCTTTCCATTTTAACCCCTTTATAGGCTCCTCTCGAGCTCTGCAAAATTGAGAAGCACTTAGGTTTTAATCACTATTCCCAGGTCTGCAAAGAGGTTCTGTGATGAATAAATAATGAATCCGAGATTTTAATCAGTGTTATGATTTTTGAAAAGGCTAATTATCATTGTTTACAGACATGCCTTTCCAACGTATTTCCTTGTTTTGCCTTCAAAGCTCCAAGGGTTAAGCCCCTCGCACGCATCCCTCCCATCCCTCCCCAGCGCCGCGCTCCTTGCCCGGGATTTCTTTCGGGGGCTTGGGGGTATTTTTTGTTCGTTTGGTGTTTTTGGGGGTTGTGTTTCTACTGGAGGAACCGTAGGAGAAACGGGGCCGGGCGGCCGGAGGCGCGCAGGGCTGGGGGAAGGCTGCGCACCACGGGCGGCCGCTCCGCACCCGCGGAAAAGCCACGGCGCGGGAGGAGCCTTTCTCTTTGCTGTCCGTACGGAAGAATCTGATTTTCAAAAGAATATTTTTATTATGGATAATACCGATGATAAAAAGTGGCGGGCGGCGTGTCCGTCCCCCGCTTCCCGGGGAAGCTCCGCTCCGCTCCGCTCCGCCCGCAGCGCCGCGCCGGGATGCGCCGGGATGCGCGGAGCGCACCGCGGGGCTGCCCCGACAGCGACTGCCCCCGGCTCACGCCCCTCGCATTATTATTATTGTCATGATTTTTATTATTTATGATTTTTCCTAAGACAGCTGCCACTGGCCTCGTTTAACCCGGTCTGCCCACACCTCCATCCTCTCGGCCATTCACCGGGATGGGAAAACCTTTTCCGCGGGTGGGATATTCGATGCCAAGGTCCCGATTCCTCCCCCTGTCCCTCCCCTCTTTCCCCGCAGCCGCCGCCGCTGCCCGGGTCCCGCGGCCGCGTCCCGCAGCCTCCTCCCGCTCCGCGCTCGCTGCTGCCGCTGCTGCTTCCGCGGGGTGGGGGGAACAACTTCCAACCCCTGCAGCCCCTGATTATCAGTTTCCAGCAACAGCTGCGAATCTTCGCTCAGAATCTAAAGAAATATCAGAAAATTAGGCAGCGATGCTATTTATTGCCCTGTAATTAAAGTTCTATCAGTGTTTCTATTATAAAACCCTATTTGCAAGGGTTGGTAACTCAGAGGCAAAATTTTCCTGCAAGATGAACCCTCACTAAGAAGTATTTCGGTTAAATAAGGTTAGCCTGTTAGAAGGTAAAATCCCCAAGGACTTTCATTAAGGTGCTCATTTATATCTGCAAATACATTGCCAAGCCCCCCAAATCAAGGATATATAGGAGGAAATTTTTTTTTTTTCCAAAAACCAAGGATTCATGGAAAGGTTTTAATATAATTCTCTGGGAAATTATTCCCATGAAAACAATTTGTTTGAAAGAAAATGCCCTCTGGTCTTTTCCACACAAACTAGTCTTGGGCTAGTACATGAGAACCCAACTTAAAAGTGCCTATGAGCAGAAAGGAGGCTGGTTAATTATTTTCAACTGTCCTTTCTGGAATAAAAAACAGAGTAAACAGCTTGAACAGGGAAAGGTAAATTTAATTTTCAAGGCCCTTTAACTTTTAATAATCTGAGGAACAAGATGGGAGGTACATTCTACCCTCCCAGTTATCCTGATATAAATTCATTCAAGATTTATATTGGTGTAATAGAGAAGCAGAATTTGCTCCGTGATTCCTAATGAACTGCTGGCTCGGTCTTTAAAAACGCAATTAGAAAAATCTAACCACCTAATTCAGAACAGCTTTGAGCTGAGGCAGAGGTCTCAGTGCTGCAAACAGGGATGGAAGCTGGTTGGTGCCACGGCTCCTTGCCGTGCCTGCAGCACCGGAGCGGGGCAAGGAATGCTGGAAACGGTTTGCTAGAGAATTCCCTAGTTGCTTTAGGATTTTCTTTTCTTTTATATGGGAAAAGACAATTCTCATGTGGAATAAACCTGTGTTTCCTGTGATCTCAAATGCTAGGACAAAAGGATTGTAGGATTAGGTGCCTGGCCTGTTACTGATGCAGGAGGAGCTGTCTGGTCAGGGTGCTGCCTGGTGAGGCTGGCACAGAGCCGGGAAAACCCGGCCCTGACTCTGCACTGAAACTTGTATCAAAGCCTTGGCGCTGCTGTATCAATGTAGGTGAAACATCAATAAATATGAAAGTAAGTCAAGGTTCAATTCTCTTGCTCTACTCACAAGATTAGGTGTCTGCATTCACGGCTTACTCATGTGTGTAGGAACAACGGGACCGAGGTCCCAATTTGTCCCTCTGACCTTTTGAAGTGAGGGGTTGAAATGAAGCAGAGCCGGGCAAGAGTCTCGTTTCCTCTGCTGAAACTGAGAGGCAAAACTCAGCAGGTTGTTTCAGTCTGCGGGGCTGAAGGGGACACTCTGGGGGAAACAGCACCTCTGGCTACCTGGAAGTCCTACAAGTATCACCTCTGACTACCTGGCAGTCGTACATCACTCTCTCGACTGAGGACCTCAAACAGGCCAGGGTGGCCCCTGACATGAGGCCAACCAGCAGGTCCATGATGTGGTAAGAATGTGGAATCAGAACGGTTTGGGTTGGAAGGGACCTTAAAGCTCATCCAGTTCTAATCCCCTGCTATGGGAAGGGAAATGTTCCACCAGATCAGGTTGGTCTAAGCCCTGTCCAACCCAGCTTTGAACACTTCCAGGGATCCTTGCTCCAGAGCAGCTGTGCATCTTTGTTAAGAATGTAAAGAAATAGCAGGATATAACACAGCACTGCTATTTATTACCCTGCAATTAAACTCCTCACAGAGTTTTTATTATAAAACGCTATTTGCAAGGGTTCAGAAGAAGGGAAAAATTTTCCACCAAGATGAAGCCTTGCTCACCAGACAGAGCTGGGCATGGCTGAAGTATCAGTGTCAGTAAGTTCAGCAGGGCAGAGCTCCACCTCACCAAGGAGCTGAGTGAGACCTCCTCTGGCTGTCGGGCTGATGAGGGTGTGCCCTGAGGACAGCAGGAGCCTTTGAGTGCAAACCACACAGCTTTGATGTTTTGAGTCTGCTCACCACAAGCCCGAGTGCAGCGTTACAGCATCTCCTCTTCCCCTTTTATTGGTTTGGAGAATGACTCGCTGTGATACTTGAAGCAGTTTGCTATAACTGCACCATGCCTCAGTTTCCCCTGCAGTAAAGCCAAAAAATATTCCAATTTGCTGGTGCAATGTGTGATGACACTGGTGAACATCTACAATACACTCTGCTAGGAGTGCAAGGCAGTCCTGTTCCCTGGCTGTTCCAAGGATGACCACCAGACCTACACTCTTGGGAAGACCACGTCCACCCAACCACACACAGTGCCTAAAGCCAAGCTGGGCTTTGGCCGAGCAGAAAGGAGGACGAACCCGCATACAGAGAGATGATAACTGCAAAATCACAACTCGGCACTGCTAGGAGAATACCCAAACACTTTCCATTGGGTTTCCCTGGGTCGTTTTTGATTGCTTCACAGGGTAATTTTAACAAGAAGTACCACATGCTCTCCTTCCCGCTGAAAAATGACATTTCAGCGTCTTGATGGTGTCAAAAGTGACAAAGGCATGCGTGGGGAGGGGGACCAGCCTGTGCCTTTCACCCTTTTCAGGGAGAGGAGCTGCCCTGCCTGATCCACGGGAAGCTGAGACCACACCTGTCTGCAAAGTCAAATCTTACCAGGCTTCACATCATAACACCTTACCCAGAGTCCTCTTCCTGCTTCTTCCCAGAGCAGAGTTGAAAATCTTGGAATTGCCATAAGGTTTTATTATCACTTGCAAACCCGATTCTACTTCATCAGATAAAGACACAATTGCATTCATTGACTCTGACACAAGGATATGCATGGCGATAAACATACAGATAGATGTACACACTTATACATGAATGAGATATGCTAATTAAAAATTGCAGTGGGCACTTTATTAAAAATTTATTGTACAATCTACATCTTCAAAACATTTTACATCAACAAATATTGCGGCTTGACTGCTGGAATCATAAGTGATTTATCTTTAAAAGACTGTATTTGCAACTGGATGCAAAGATTCTTGATGAACTGCCATTACATTTAAACTACTGGTTTTTATTGGAAGTATTTTGATTGTTATCTGTTTGTTCTCCATCCTTGAGAGAAATAAAACAAGTGTCTCGGCTTTCATTTTATCGGATAGATGGCACCATGTAGCATATTTCCCATGCTAGTTTGAATTACAGCTGTTTATCTTTCAGCTTTCTTTAAGATTAATTAAATGCAAATGTAACTCCACGAATCATGGGATTACCTGCCAGACCCCTTATTAATACCTTCACTTAAAAACCCCTGTGCCAGAGAGTCATTAATTTGCAAAAAAAAAAAAAATAAAAAAAAAAATAAAAAAAAAAAGAGAGAGAAAGAGAAGTGCTCAAGCAGCCCTTTGCCTCCCAACAACCCGGAGATGGCGGCCCAATTAGTCCGGCAGCATTCGGATCCTCCTTTCAGGCCCTGTGGCCCTTTGAGGACACAATAAGGCTCCAATGATAACCTGGCAACCTAGGTAGAAACTCAGCCAAGTGTGAGCGTTTGAAGCTGCAGCTTGGCTGCCATCGTGTCGGCGAAAAGAAAGAATTCAGGCACCATGTCATCCAGTACAAAGGATAAAAACAGATTCAACCGGAAATTCAATGTGGCACCACATATGGGATACATGAGTGCGGTTACACAACAGGCCACATATTTTTTTTGAACAGTCTCCTGCATGTGATGCCGAGGACATGTGTAACCATCATAACGTCTCTAAGAATCTGTATTTAATTTGAGCTGGGGTGGTGGCAGGGATTGGAGATCTGAAGCCGCCACAGGTTTGTGGCAGATGGCTCTGTGTCAGCTATGACAAGCAGCCAGGCTCGGCTTCCTCTGCAGATTTTCTTTTCTCTCTGATCAGGTAAATATGGGCACACTCTGGAAACTTCCACAATTCTGCCTGAGGCTGCAAGTTTGTGACTTAGCCCCATCTGTCACAAATCTTCCCTCGGTTCTGCTGCGAGCAGAGACCTGAATTTACTGCCGAGCGCTGCCCAAGAAAACCCGGCCGTCTCGCCCTGCGAGGAAGCACAAGAGAGAAGCACACGGAACCGTGTTAGAGGCTGGGACACAAAATGCGGGAAGCATTTCAGGAGGGGTGGAAGCCAGTTGGTCAAAGAACACCTCTGTGGTGTTATTTATAAATGGGATGAATTCAGTGGAGTTTTTTTAAGACAGGTAAGCTGGTCATCAGGCCCAGGTTATTGGCTCTCTCTGCTTTACTGGTGGTCTCAGTGGACACGTCAAGGACTGAACACCCATGGGGACCAACGTGCCCCTCTCACCCTCAGACATGGAAGAACCATGAGCCAGAAGGAGCAGGGCCTAGTTCTGCTTGACCATCATCAGTCTGGGCTTTGCTTGAGAGCAATCTCCTTTCTTTGAGGAGTGATAACTCTGCAAAGGGCTGGACACTCATTTTTTTAAGGAATAAAATTCCATCACTATCATTCCATCAATGGTACCTAAATATGTGGAGATCAAAAGAAGCAAAGTTTTCACATAAAGCAGCATCTTCCCATAAAGAACAAACAGCGTAACGTCAGCAGCAGCACAGTATCTTTCATGAAATAATCAACTTGTTTCTAGTGTCCTAAGATCAGAACTGAAGCACTTAATATCTACTCTCCCATCTTTACACTTCAGAGTTAACCTTTAGAATTTAATAAGGAGTGTTCATCCATTCAGGCTGGCTGTTTCAAGACAGTTGGAGTTCAAGCACACAGTATTGATTTAGTGTAGATTTTATGGACTTTTTAAAAAATCACCTTAAGAAAATTAAGATTTAGAAACTAATTTTTCACACAAAACCTGAGATTTGGGAGGCAAGACTAGAATGATTTACAGAGCCAATTTGTATTGGGTCAGATCTACTGTGATCCAGCTCCTTCCCTCTGCAAGTGAGTAAGGGGGAAGAATCAAGGTGGAAAACAATTCGTAGCAATTATTTTTGGAGTTCAATTTTCAAACTCCAAGCACCTTTGGAAACCACCATCAAAACCCTCTGTTGCTGTACATGAATTGGGTGTACTGTGAGGCCCAAGGCAGAGCTGTTTATTACACCTCAGCAGAGTAACAGTATTTCCCTGACCAAGCTGGTCTGTTCTGCAGTTTCTTATATCGGACTTTTAAAACTCATCTCATTTTTGCTGTCTTTAAACAAAAACCACCAAATTTTGGATGCAAATCCATGCAGTACCTTGCATAGGATAGTTCAGAACACACTGACTGACTGTAACAGTGGGAAAACAGTTTCATGCTTTTTTTCTCAAGGTAATTTGAATAAACTGTACTGAAAAAAAGAAGAGTTTTCATGATTTTTGCAACTTTTCTTCCTATTTCCTTTGACCCATTTCTCCATCTACTGTTTTGAAGTGGCTGTGGCTCATCTGCCAGTTTTCATTTGCTTTCTAAAACTCCCCTGGAAGCTATCTAATACTGTCAGAATGAAAAGTTCCAAGTCCTGGTGTTTATGCCGAAAGTTGTCTCTGTAATTGCTTCAGTCCTACTCTGCAAGTGCTGTGAGATACAGGCCAGCATTTGGGGACATGGTGATCATGGAAATGTTGGATTAATGGTTGGACTCAGTGATCTTAAGGGTCTTTCCCAACCTAAATATTTCTACAATTCTGTGATTTTCAGAGAGCCGGAGTCTCCTGGATATTTAACTCAGAGAGCCAAGAGCAAGGTGGGCCTGGGGAGTTCAGGTGCAGGCTACCTACACACATACCTATCTACTCATATATCCATTTATCTGTGGCTGGATCCCAAAATTAGGCAACTCCAGCAGCCTTCCTGCCAGCTCATTTCTCCCACAGTGAGGATCCATGTTACCTAGGCCAAGCTCCCTCTACCACAGTTGCTTGAAGACCGGAGGTTGACCCAAAATGCTTAAATTGTGTCCCACAGCCCAGCACAGCTTCCCACCTGTGCAACCTCCTAAGCTAGAGAGGGATTTCACCTGTATCAGCCATACGCAGGGAATGGAAAGTGTCAAGACTTGAGTCTAACCTGGATGTAATCCCGAGCAACTTAATCCAAGTTTGAAGTCAGAGCCTACTTTGAAACTGGCCCTGCTTTGAGCAGAGGCTGGGCCGGTGATCTCCAGAGGCACCTTCCTCAATTAGTCGGTGATTCTGTGCTCCAAGTAAGTAATGGAAGTTTTCTTTCACATAAAAAAATCCTTATGTTTTACACATTTTACTCAGGATCACGTGCCTAAGCACTGGAACAGAGATGGGAGAGCATGGACACAGCACGCTGCACTCCAGAGCTCCCAGGCTCCTACAACCTTCCCACAGACTCTGAGAAGCAGATCAAGACCACAGGCCTCTGAGAAGCAGATCTAAACCACCTCTGAAACCATTTAAAATCACGTTCACTGGAAACTGAGCAGCTCAAGAGGCAAATACAAGTCTCCCACTTGTGTCTCTAACCTCCTTCTGACCTGCACCTAATGCTAGCCAGGTAAAAGCAGAAATTCAATACAATTCCTTTTCTTTTAACTCTGCAAACATGCTCTGCTAATGAACAGAAAGCCAGCAGGATGGATGGAAATACTTGCACTATTTGCATACCCTATAAAGCTCTGAATTAACTTTATCTGCCCGGGACAGAAGATGTGGAGAACACTGTAAGCAAACATCTGCTCAATATACATTCACCATTAAAAAGTAAACAGTGGGATTGGCTCCATAAGGAACAGGTTGGAAATTATCAGAGTACTACACATCACATAAACTGATGGCACGGCCCAGAATTCTCTAAAGCAATGATCACACCAGCACAAAAACAGCTCTCAAGTGTCAGAACGGCTTGAATGATGAGAGATTAGAATATAAACATGGAATAACATTCACAGGGAGAGACTGAAAAGACTGGGATACTGTAAATGTTTGACAAATGTTTATAAAATAATGGATAGTACAGTAAAAATGGATGGGGAACTCCTGCTTCCAGGTGACCAACTCCAAGACAAGAAGACACTCAACACAGCTGAAGGTGGGGAAAACCTGAGCTAATTAAGGAAATTAATTAAACACCATCATAAACACATCATACAATCATGGAATAGTGTGGGTTGGAAGGGACTTTAAAGATCATCTCGTTCCAAGCCCCCACCATGGGCAGGGACACCTTCCACTAGACCAGGTTGCTTATGGAAAAATGAATTTCTCATGGAGTTTTGCTGGGGATTGGGCAAGGATAAAGGCAGAGGCACCATCCCTGGCTCTCACATGGCCTGTACAGGAACTGTGAACAACAGGGCTGAGTGGCTGATGGGACATGTGGCATCAGGCTCCCCTGCATCCTCACGTGCCCAATGCCCTGTATCCTTACACTGAGAATGCCTCCTGGCATATGGAAGCTGGATCAGGAGCTGTTTTCCCTTCTACATGTTTCCCTGAAATACCCAAGATACTGCTTTATCTCAAATCAGAGAAAAAAGAAAAAGAAAGAAAAAGAAAAAAAAAGGAAAGTTTTGTTACAACTGCCCTATACAGCCAAATCCTGAGACTGGAAACAATTCAGATGTCTACGGTCTAACCGGGAACTTAATTTGATTTTACAGCAGTTTAATCCCTTTGAATTCAGCAGACTTCCTTCTACAGTGGTGTAAGAAAGAAAAAAATCACGCCATGTGTCTTTTCATAGGCAGGTGAGCTTCTGTAGTGTGATGGAAATGAGAAGATGAATGTCAGAAAGTGGGCCAAATTCTTTTCTCTGTTAAACAAGCATGAGTGAGAGTAGGATTTTTCTGTAGGAACTGAAGTTGACAGCATGTCAACCAGCACTCATTCAGCTGGGAGGGCTGGGAGAGATTATTTAAAGTTGTCAGCTCCTTCCATGCCTGGCTTTTGGCAACTCTTCTTGTCCCTTTCCACTGTATACTCTTTATACATGCTGTTTTAAATTAAGAAACTCAAGTGAGGAAACTGAAAGGTAAACTTTAAGAAAATAATGCAGAAACAAATGCTTTGCCTTATTTTATTTAATTTTGTTTTAACTTTAAATCTACTAGATAGGGCACTAACAGGTCCTATGGTATGCCCTGACCAATGCCCTGTTGTTGTTACTTGCTTCATTCCGGTGCTTACTTTGGCAACCAAAACCACCCAGAACTAGAGTTTGATTCCATAAAACTGGAACAGAACAAATAATTGATAACAAATGAGATTTGCTTCCCTCTCATCTCAATCTCCTGCTAATAACTGGCAGAAGGCAAGGTTGAAATGCAAACGAGCCAGCCCTGAGTGCTGTGTGAATACTCAGGGCGAGCAATACATCATTTCGAAAGGTTTTCATAGGTGCTTACATTATGGACATTTTAAAAAGTCTGCCAGCATGAATCTGCTCCGTGGAGTTAAGCTACTGCAGTTTAATGCCTTTGTCTGTGCATTTTCACAGGGATGTTCCCTCTGTCCAGTCCCTAAGCCCACTGCCCTGCTGCCATTTATCTCCTTTCTGCCCCTAATTTTGTCAGCACAAGCATCGAGGATATCTGAAGGAATAAACCGCCTGTTTAATTAGCCACTGTCTAATTATTATAGATATCCTGAGTAATAAAATCCCAACAATATGTAAAAGGATAAGCCAAGGTGATAACTTCCCAACTTGTGGAGCAGAATCCCTAACCAGCAGAGAAAAGCACTATTTGCTTTTAAAGCATTTTTACTTTCAAAATTTCACAGATACTTGATAAACTCAATGCAGAGAGTGTGGCAGGATGGTTTCTGAAACACAAGGAGCTGGTTAGCATCGACTCTTGTGCTGGGATCCCTTTTCTAGTCCACTAAAGCAGAGATAATATTATAGTGATCTGAAAAAAAAGTGAAAATGCAGTGCAAGTGCTGTGTAGCCTTCAGGATTTCACTCTTTTCAGCTTCCTTACAAAGCAGCATCACTCCAGCTCTAATGACCTTAACAGCATAGCTCTGAGCTAGCATTTTCCAGGAGGTTTTGTGGATGGTCCATGGTGCAGGAAGACCAGGTGTACGTGGGTGTAGGCACAAAAGGACAACTCTAACAGTATTCTCCGAGCTGATCCAAAGCCTATTAAAGACAACAGGGATCTTTCCTCTGCTGCTCACAGGTGCTGGATTAGGCTCTGCTTTCCTCATTTTAAAACAATCCCCCACTCAGCTCCATTGCTACCTGTTGCAGAGGTTCAGCTCTGACCCTCAGAAGATCTGAATGGGGCTGCAAACCCCACGCATGACAGGCAGGATAAACACCTTCAGCTTTTGCCTAAAAATCATACAAAGGAATTCTTTAAAAAAGAGAAAAAATCCTTCAAGCAAAACAGCATTTTGCCTACGGGGCTTGTGCACACATTTTCAACCTGGACTGTTTTATATCAGTATCTTTTGCATGCCTTGGCTCAGTGTTCAGGAGCTGGGGATCCACATGTTGGGAGAAGATCCACGTGAATGCAACCATTAGCTGAGCTTGAAGCATTGGGAAATGTCAAGGTAAACGTTTAAGGACTGTTTTCCCTTTGAAGCCCCCATGCCTAACTCTACGATACTATTGACTCAAGAAGTAATGCTGAACACTGGAAGTGTTCAGTCAGCATTTTAAACTATTATGAGCTACCTTCTGAACCATTGCCAAGTTAATAGACAATGAAAGATAATGAGCTTGAAATTGGGTGTTAAATTGCATTTTTGGTTCTCTCCCTTTTTTTTTTTTTTTTTTCCTTGAGGTTTAACTGTTTCCTGCAGAAACAACATCATCTTTGATGTATCATTATGTAAATGCCTATTTTTAGGTCACAAAAAAAGTCAAGGCGTGGGCTAAGCCCTCGCTGCTCCTGCTAAGTGTGTGCGGGAAGGGAGAGAGAGGCAGACAGGACACAACAAGACCCAACACTTTCTGGTCCTCAGAGGGAGGGAGGGAGGTGGAGGCATGAGGCTGGGTCTGTTGGCAGCATGAGACTCCAAATTAGGGAGGAGATTACTCGACTTGCTCATTAACAGTGTGGCTGGACGGCGACAGCCAGGGAACGCTCCAAGAACCGCATTTGTGTCGCGCGGGTTAACACCAGGAGTATATCCAAGCACCCCCAAGCCTTTAAGGGCTTTCAGATGAATTCAGGGGTTTTCCCGAGCTGAAACACCTCTGTTGTGCAGGGGTGATGTGTATCCAACCTGCCCACGGCAGAGGCAGGACAGTAAAAGTCAAAAACCGCTGTAAATGTACAAAGCAGCATGCAGAAAACAGCAGTTATTCTTCTAAAAGCAGCATTGTGTAGTAACGGCTCTTCACAGGAATAATGTAAAATTTAGTGCTCCATCTACATTCAAATTAAAAAAAAAAAAANAAATTTGGGGCCCCATTCTAATTTAAAAAAAAAAAAAAAAAAAAAGTGACTCCCATCAGTGTAAATACAGCACTTAAAACCATGGAAGTCGGTCTAGCATCGAACACTTGAGAAAAACTTGAATGGAGAGTTTGCCACTAAACCTGGACTTTCTCTACCGAAATAACTGCAAAGAAGGGGACATGATAAATACCACTAAATTATGCTCCCAATAAACTTTAATGCTCAACACACCTTATAAAGCAAAGAATTAAAATAATTGTAATTACGAAAATCACTCAAATCATTCCAGAAGCCAAAGAAGTCTTACCTGATACTTGTTACCTGCATTTTTTGAAGATTAAATTAGGATAGGAAGGTAGGCTTATCCTCATTAGTATAATTGTAGGATCTTTCTTTTATTTTCCTTTTAAACTAATGAGTTGCATTAATCCAGGTTCATTTTTATAAGCCTCTTGGGTCCAAATGTAAAGGACAGTCATTTTAGAAAACAATAAATTTAAAAAAAGCATGTAGCATGCATTAAGTGCACGTATTTCATAAGACCTAGGTTAATACAACTGGCATCTAGTTTAATTAATCCTTGTTAGTGTAACGACTAATATCCCTCCCTAGCATGTTTCCTTTAAACATTAGTATGTTAATTAAATGTTGTTTTTTTAAGGGTTTTTTTTCCCCCTTTGTACTTCAATATGGCATTATATCATCTAAAACTATTCCAAACAACTACCTTATAGAGATGTTTCCTTACAATATCTGGTCTCTTGCAGAAATTCTGAAGCCTTTTAAAAAGCTGTTCAGGTGTAGAATACAGATATTCAGCTGCAGGAAAAACAGATACATTTTTAATGAAACAAAAACCTCAAAGCACACACTCGATATTAGTCACTTTACTAATTAAAAATGCATATTGCTCTGTGCCGCCTCGTGTTTTACATTATTTAAGCATGATTTTATAAGGTTACCTCAGCTCACAAGGATGTTTAATGCTAAATAAGACTGTGTAGTTGTGCTGTTTAGACATCTCCTTTGGGTGATTAAAATACATTATTCTAATGTAACACAATGCATATGTGATACATTTAGTGATGAGATTTTTCAAAGAACTGGTACTACATTAGTGTCTATCCTGTACTGCAGTTGCATACTATTAAGTATTAAATTGTTTAAATAATTTGGTGTGATTTTCAGGCCTGGCTTTTTTTTTTTTTTTTTCCCCTCTTCCTTGTATCAAAAAAAAAATCTGCAAACCATTGCAGCATCACTGACCTTTTAACAAAAATCTATCATTATGGGATGTGTATGCTAACAATGAAGAATGCTATTTCAAAACTTGCTTTTGTGTTATCTTAAAAGAACAGATGGCAAATATAAACTTCGTCTAATGTATTAAAACACATAAAATTTGCCTTAACACTAACATGCTGGCTTGCCAAATAAACAATTGCTTTCACTCAAGTTTATTCCCAAACTTTGTATTTTAGCAGGAATCACGTTATTACGTTTCAGCAGAAGGAATAGGCAACAAAGCAGCTACCTGGGAATATCTCTGGGTACACCAAGGCTTTGGGACACAGCGGGTAACAGCCACAATGCACAGCCTCGATCCTGAGGATTAGAAATCACAAATACACAAAAATAGACGTTAGTCAGCCAAAAAACTTATTTCCGTGCAAGAGCCTTGAGGTTGCCTGCATGCAGCAAGAGGGAAACATTTTTTTTTTTTTTCTTCAGCAGCATAATCCTTCTAAATGCCAAAGTTGCTCTTTTTAAAGAAAATTTTATTGATCATATGAATTACATAGAACAGAACAGCGAGCATATGTTTTGTTCACTGAATAAATCAAAGCGCAGCTCTGCATTTTTTTGTTTTTTAAATACTGCTTAACACATTTTATAATCAGCAGACAGACACATGTAACAACATGGTGAAGTATGGACGGCTTTGCTTAATAATGCTGCTGGAAAACAAGGGGCACGCTGGCTACACCAGGGTGTGCTCGCAGACACACACACCACCCTCACCTGGCACAGCAGATATTCCCCTCAGACTTCCCGACTCCAAAGGTTACAGCTAAATATAGCCCACCAACAACTTGCAGCATGCTCCAGGCTGGGATATTTCATCTTATTCACATGCTTTGGATAATTTCCTTTATTTTTCGGGATAAAAAATAGTGTTGTATTTTTTAATAACTGCTGATGAAATTCCTTTGCCAAAGCGCGCGAAGCTTTGTACTTGTGGTTTTTTTCCAAGGAACATTTTACGTATCTCCCGTAACATCAAACCCAAATATTTTAGAATTGCACCGCCGTGGCGCAAAGTTTTCCAGTAGCAGAGTTGTCCTCCCTTGGAGTTCACATTTTAACAGCTGAATGGGTTAAAGGCATCCAGGTTTCAGTTTATTTTTTTCGCATAATGACCATTGATCTGACACAACGTCCCTCCAAAGATACAACTGTAATTTCTGTTGGCCAGAAATTACACAGTGAAATTCGAAACACTTCTTAAAATATGTTTATTTTATGAGAGGCTTTGAATTTCCTCCAACATGTTGACCATACGAGGACTTTATTTTTAACTTCAGTTTCCCTCATTCCCCAGAATAAAAAAAAAAAATCTGAAATCTTGTCAACGTTCACCTTTTCTATTTTCAGTGACAACCCAAAGGCTTTTGCTACCTTCATGTGAATGTCAGGTTTGGTACTTTATTGCAGGTACCCTGAAAGGACTCTGTTTCCTTTAGATCTACTCAAATTTAAACAGGAAAAAAAAAAGAAAATAAAGAATAACATATTCAGCTTTCATGCTAGAAAACTATGCATATCCACAAACCCCAAAGACACATTTCTCTGCAAATGCTTTCGCTAAGAAATGACTGCTGGTTTTTTTCATAAACTTTTAAAATTTGTAATTTATGTTTTTTTTTTTTTTAAATAACATAAGCACTTCAGATTGCATTTTAAACATTAACAGCAATTTCAAAGTGTACATCGTCTAGCACTATATTTTTTACCAAAGGGAAATGTTTCTGATGTGTGATTTAATTGATGATTTCAGTTCTTAAATATTGTGTCATATGTCAAAGCAAATAGATTTTTAAAGTTTTCTTTAATCTAGGAGAAAAAAAAAAAAAGAGTGAAACTGTGGACATTTCAGTAATAGCTCAGATCACTAAGTTATGTTAAAATATTTGCTTTTTAATCATATCGTCTGCATGAAAAAAAAAAAAAAAAGAAGAACAGCTCCCTAAAACAAAACTGCAGGCCAAGATGGGATCTGAGTCATCGTTTGAGTATGAAATTTCCCCTTACGAAAAACCTCTACCAGGATCATGAATTAGTAAAACCAGAATTTAATGCCTCCGTGGTTTGCTGGATAAAAGTTAAAAATCTGGAATTCTTTCATTTGCAAATGATCTTATTTGCATACTCCTTCGCTACCTTTCCGCACCGAAGTTTAGGTGTATTTTCTAACCGGTCCCTACTATGAGTAGTAAGTTTTACTACAAACCTTACACCTTCCAGTTGTCAAGAGCTAAA
>VZRV01001893.1:4112091-4127091 GCA_013398115.1 Falcunculus frontatus
GCACATTTGTCTGAACCCATAAGTTGTAACTCTTCATTCCTTTAGAGACTAAAGCCAAGCTTTAGCACCACTACTGGATATTTGCTGTGTGCTTCAAACCAGCAAGCTACTGAAAAATGGGTATTTCAACCAAATGAATGGTTGCCGAATTATGAAACGTGTTATCCACTCTTTCTGTCACCAACGACTGTAAACGTGACACTTATAATAATGAGAGAATTTGGTCCCATAATCGGAGGGAGCAGAAACGCATTGCCAACAATTTATTTAAAAAAAAAAAACCCCTGCAAAAACCCTCCTAACTAGGTTTTCAATAAAGTATGTGCAACAGGTTTTATTGGTGCTTGTTAGCAATGACCTGCATATGTCATTTGTATGAGTATGGCCCTATCAGATCCACAGTGATGAGACACATTTCACCACGTTGCCCCTTCTATAGACTCTATTTATACACGAGGATGAATGAATTGACAAGACAAGAGGTGCGGCATATAGATTTGATATACTGGCATAAATTTAGGATGATCTACATTATTCATAAGTACTGAAGCCACAAATGAGATATGTAACAACATCCAAAATGAGTGTCAATAGAATCTGTTCCCGCAGCGCACCATCGTATATTCCTATCTGTCACATATTCCTTAGAAATTTCTCCTTCTAAGAAATCTGGTGTGCTCAGTCTGGAAAGCAACGTTGCCTTGGGATCTGTGATAAGGCTTGCCTGGAAGAACAGGCTTTCAGAAAACTGTCTAAAAAGGAAGTGGACAGAAAACACCAAGAATTTCCTGCTACTGAGTTATTACCTCTTTTTCCAACCCAGCTGTGTCTCAGTTGGGGACCCAAAAGTTATTTGGATCAGATCAACTTCTTGGTGTCTTAAAAATGGCAAAATCAAAACTAAACCAATTGAAATATCACCAGTCCAGCAGGCAACAGATATGACAGAACTGACAAATAAACTAATCCCCAGTCTATTTTTACAGACTGATGAGGCCAGGGGACGCAAGTCTACACTTTGGAAAACACACACGAGCTAAAACATCAGATATTTCGACACTCGCTTGTCATTAATGTACATTTTTAAAAGGTTTAATTTATTACAAGTGCACCCAGTACAGGATTTGATTATTCTCTTTATTGCCATAATATCTCAGGCACAAAGCTGTGTGCCTGAATAAAATCTATTTATTTTCCAGACAGGTGAAACTGTTCACTGAGTTGTGGTTCTGCAGAAGCCAAGAAACAGAAGAGTGGTATAAAAATATTAAAGATTAATGACCACTTTCATGCCAGATACAAACCAGAAGCTCTCCACAGCAGTCCTTAACCTCACGTTTGAGAGGGAACTAAGTGTTTTCACCTGCTAAAAATCTCAGTCTGGATTTCAGATGAGTGACCTTGACCTGAAAGATTTTGTTTCCTATCTGAACCATCCAATCACTCACACCTATCTCTCTATTTAAATAAATACAGAAGTGTTACTGAACCACAAGTCATAAATAAGGTCTTGCTCTGCCAAGCAAAATAAAAAACGCTCACTGTCTTTAATAACTTTAATTTTACAACATATCAATATTATTTAGTTTCACAACTAGGAAGATTTTAAGCACATTCTTTCCACTAAGGTAAAAAAATACATAAATGAAAACCACTTCTAGAACTATCTTATTCATGGTAACTTTTTGTAAAGAAAAAAAGGAAAGGTACCTGGAATTTCACTGAAAGTCTCTCCGAGGACGGACACGTGGAAAGGCAGATCTTGCTCTTTCAGCTTCATCAGGACTTTAAAGAAAGTTTCAGGATCTTTGTCATGTTCCCTTAAAACAAACAGAACTTATCTCAGCATAATTTATATTTACTTGTGAAATTATGGGAGTTTTTTTATTTATCAGAATGGTACGGCTCTTAAATTGTACTTTTGGGGACTAAATATATTCAAATAATTTCCCTCTTTGCTTATGGCTAAACATTTTCCTCAACACAGCACTTGGGATCAAAACTCAGTTTCATCAGATTCTTCTCTCTCTCTTCCCCATCTTCAAATAATGCATTTACTCCTCAGATTATCAACTTTGAAAGTGAGAAGGACTGAGCACCTACCTGAAGGCAAAATCCAGTTAAAAAACAGGTAGGAAATAAAGGTTTTAGGGTGGTTTTTTTTCCCTGTCCAAAAAATACGTATATGACTTCCATTAAAGTTCACTCTTTTTTTTTTTTTTCCCCATGAGAAACAGATTAACAAAAAACTTCTCCTAAACCCACAGGATTTCTCAAACTGGAATTTTACGAATCCATGCTATATTCGTGAAAAGCTTCCAATCCACTCAGTGCTTCAAGTAAAGAAAGGAATAAACTACCACAAGGCATTTTCTACCTTTATATTTTTAAGGAGTTATCTGGAGATTAAAACAGAACATAAGAAATTTGTACTTATTTATGATTTCAGTTGAAGATAATATTAAAGGTTTGTATGGGTACGAAACTCACTGACATGAAATGCAAGTTAGGCTATCTAAAAATAAATTAAACCCCCAGTTTTCTAATCTATCTTCTTTAGTAACACAAATTGAAAGGTTCAAAAGGTAACACAAATGATCTAAAATTCCCAAATTCCTTAAGTTATATTAAAAATGGAATGAGATAATTTCCCCACTCTAAGGTGAATATTGTATCTTGCATTTAATTACTCTGCTTTAAATTACTGTATTTCAACAGATGTGCACCATATGCCCTTAAAATATTTTGGTTTTATTTATTATTTAGAAAATTCCACCGTTTTCCTTCCTGTATTAAGGGAAAAATCTATATCTCAGCTGTCCTGGTGTCTTTCTTCACAAAGCAATTTTGTAGAATGAAATCCGTAGGTCTCTCACACTACTATATGAAAGATTAATAATTATATCATTCAGGAAATCTGAAGCCAAATGACATCTGCGACTCTATATGTGTTAATTTCTCATTCAGTCAATATTTTTGGTTTAGGGAATTAAAATAAATTAATCTTATAATTAATGTGACTTCCCTAGGCTAAGAAACCTCCAGGAATTGTGGAGTTTTCAGAATTGGTCGCATTTTCTTAAAATAAAGCCAGACAATAATCACTTTAAGAAGTCCTCCATCCCCCCGATTTGTTTCGTTCCCAATAATAAGGAGGAATGCAACTGCATAAGCCTCGTAATTTGTTTCACATCTGTGAACCAGGAGTTTCCACGGCAATTCCAGTAACCGAGGTGGATGCGAGCACTGGTTTGGAGAGTGGATTTCTCCCAGTTGCAAAGATCCCAGATCTTTGCCCATTAGTTTGCTGCATCCTCACACTTAAAAGAGCCACCTGTTTCTGGTAGGTAACTTCTGTGCAGAAACTTCTGCCAGTATTTAGTTCCCTCCAAATGCCCAGCTCCAAGAGCCAACATGGGATCGCATGGATTCGGATTCGGCTGGAAGACAACATCCCCATGATGAATGCTTGCAAGGAAAACTTCTATAATGCTGGGAGTTGGTGTAACTCATGACAGAATTTCCCCTGAGCCTCAGTTTCCCCTGGATGGGCTCCTGTGGGTGCTTTGTAAGCGATGCCACGAGCCCACCCTGGCTCAGCTCATCCCGACGGACCGGCGCATCCCCGCGCGCGGAGCCGGCAGACTCGACAGCCACGACGCTGACAGGGATCTTTCCAAGCTCTTCACAGTCCCGCTATCAGCTTTGCAGTCACAAAAAGTCCTTCCAGCAAAGGATATGCTTTCCCTCTCGCTTTCCAGAAGAGACCAGGGGTCCCAGAGGCAGCCAAAAGTGGAGGATGCTGTTGGAGCCACATTGTCAAGGAGCTGGCAGGAGAACACGGAGCCTTACAGCTCGGCGAAGCCACATAAGCTGCACATATTTAGGAAAACTGATAGGAATTGGAAGTTGCAGCTTTGTTTAATAGGTGGGGAAGAACAGAAGGAAAATTTGGCACCCAGAAGGAATGCTGAAAGGGGAAATGTTTCCTCTGCACTGGAGCCTGTCTTGTGGGTTTTTTGTTGTAGGTGAACCTCGTTCCATCCCCCTGTATAAAATGTTTCCCTTTTAGGTGATACTCCCAGATTTTAATGACACATTTTGTGAATCTTGTAGCTTTTCTATTTGGGAGCTCATCTTAATCGATTTTATCAGTTCCTGTGACTTCTCCACACCACAACCATTTTATTTTCAGTTAAGACCTCCAGAAACCTTCTGGCCCGTGCACCTACAGACTGCAGTGTATTATTATTCTTGCAGGATACTAAAGGTATTATCTGCTCCTGGTAGAAACAAATAAATAGTACAAGACCACCTCTTCGCTGCATCAAAAAGGAGAGAGCTCTGTTTCTTGGCTGACATGGAGAAAATCATATACAATCCAGTCTGCCTTACTCAGCAACAACTGCTAAACACACCAGATTGCCATAGCAGTGATCGTGGAAAAAGATGAACACAATATGGAATGTCTGTTCTGTAAAGATCTGCTCAAAATGATGTGCACTTTTGGCTGCATCTGTTGCATTTTTGAGCTTTATTAAACAGTATTAATTATATATACTCCATTTCCTGAAGAAGAACTGCAAAACAGTATAAAAGCCTGATATTAAAATGCAAACTTTTCTTTTAAGATATTATGTTTGAGGGAAAATCAAGCTAATGTGACTCCGGGATCTGGCTTTGTTGTTTAGTTGAGGTATTTGAAATGCTTTTGTATTTTCCCTCGATTTGATATGCATCTGGAAAAGGAAAAATAAGAATGGGCATGGTATGAAGATGCTCTAAATTTCATCCTAAGAACATGAAAATCTCAGAATGACCAAACTCCAGCTGTAAATGCCACAAAACAGGCACAGACACCACACCCACACTCAGATTTGAGAGCCCTGCCTTGGAGACATTCAATCTCCATATTCAAATATTACACAGCTACATTTTTTACCCAGGAGTTTTCTTTATCATTGAGTCTAATCCACCTTTTAAGAGAGACATCTGAAGTCTCTCTTAAGAACTGGCTGAGGTTTAGTGATCTGGGTAGGGGGATGTGGCCCAGGGTTCATCCTGATTTAGTGACTTCCCTCTGTAATCTGATATAAAACTTTGAGGAGTGTCCTTGAATGGGGAATGGGAGTGTGGTGGGAGCAGCAGCACCACTACTGAGCCTCCATCATTATCTCTGCCTTACATTTTCTGCTCAGAAAATGGGTGTGACGATATTATTTTTTCACCACAGAAGGATGCTGTCAGGATTAATTGATGACTTGACATCCCACTTTTCAGCCTAAAATGATTTTTAAAAGCAGCTTCATAGCACTACGATGATGTTCCTCAATACAATCAATGGAAACATTCTCCAAAACACCCTTCTGCTCTTCAGGGATTTTGGGAACTCAGCCTGAGCCCTTGAGCCTTACCCATTGCTGGGACTGGAAGCAGAATACATGGAGACCACCTAAACTGGAGTTATTCTCACCCACATCCCTGACCCATGACGGGAAACACATTATTAAAAAAAAAAACAAAACAACTAAAATCCTAGAATTTGGCCCTTTACATTATTCAATGAATATTCATCTCTTGAATTTGGGTGAAATTCAGTAAGAGATCCATATGGTCTTCTCTGAATTTAGTTTAATTTTTTAAGTATATGTAAACTTATCCTACATGGTGATAATTGCAGTTATTTAGGATTTGGAGGAAGACAATTGCGACTTCTAGCAATTCCATTAGAAAGTGGAAGAGTTGTGGAAAAGCATCAAGACTTGCTCAAGGGGGGAAAATAAATGCAGTCTATTAAAAAATATATTAAAACCTGGGGGTAAAGCAAAAAGGTGCAAAAGGAGGGGAGAAAGTCTTAATATTTTAGAAGATACTACATAAAGGCCATGTAATGCTTGTGAAAGACACAGCCCTGTGGTGACATCTCTGTGAATGACAGAATCATTTGGGCTGGAAAGGACTTTTGAGTCCCACCATTAAGGTGCTGCACATTCTGAAAGGGTTACAAATAAGCCCAGCTAAAAGCAATATTAAAAGGGTTGATCTTAATCTTCTTAGGACATTTAGCATGGGAGATTTTCAGCGGGAGAGAATCCCAAATTGTGAGGGCATGTAGTAATATTTCACTTTGTGCAGAGCCTTAAATCCAAGGAAGAAATCTCCTTCTGCCTCCCCACTCCACAAAATCACCTGCACGTCAGATGGGCAAAGGTGGGAAATGGCATGAAATCTTCACAAGTTGAAGCAGCACTTTAATTTTACATTTTTTAAAATTTGTTAGGACATACAGCAAGTGGTAAAAGATGGATTTCTGCCTGCCTACGAGGATTGCTAGAAAATAGCTGTTAAAAGAGGCCACTGAAGAATCACTCATTATCTACGAAGCTGGGCAGCAATCGGGGAGATCAAGGACTGGTGAGCCAGAAGACATCCTGGGAGAAAAGAAGGGGACTGGGGACATCAGCCAGGAAAAGGCACAGCTGGAGCAGAGCACAGGGGCTCTGTGTGAGGGGCTGGGCAAGTCCATGAGCACACCATCAGTAATTAAAAATAAAGGAAATGATGTTTCCAAGACACAGACCTTGACGTGGATAACATTGATCCTTCAGTTCTGGGGAAGTGAAATAATGAGAAGTGAGTTTGGCAGCAAACAGGGCAGAGGCGATGGGCAAAGCAATTCAAAGGAGAGGAGAACCACAACAAGAGAAAAAAAAATATTAAAAAAATAGAGATATTCCTGGTGAAAACTAAAAAAGTATGGCATATCCAAACCCAGGGAGGAAAAGGATAAATACAGGGTAAATAGAAGACCTACACACACCCTACAGAACTAAAACCAAGGCTCCACATCATCCAAACCTAATCTAAAGAACAATATCAGGGATTTTTTTCACTCCATTATACTATGCACTGTATTACACTTTGATATTTCACATTAAATCTCGAGCTCAGAAAAATTTGCCTACAGGTTTATTATAATCAAATAATGTTAGAAAGTAGAAGTGTAGCCACAGAAGATAAACCTGGACTTCAAAATGGAGAAGTGTAGAATTCTGGTCTTTTCCTGACACTGACTTCCCACAAGACAGAGCTGCCCAGGTTTCCCCATCTGCAAGTTATGGTCTTAGAGGAGTTTTCATTTACAGAAATATGGTGAGAATCACAGTCAGTAAATACTTGAGGAGAACAATATTCTTCTTAAAGTAAGGGGACTCATGTTACAAGCCTATTCAATATATCAAATGAAATACATTCTAATAATTATTTTCACAGAGGACAGAAGACTTTCCTAAATCAAATGACTTTAATATACATTTTCTATGTTCAGATTAGGAGGGGAAAAACAAGGTACAAAAAAAAATTAAAATTCTAAAACCAAATTCTGGTAACAATGTTCATGATAACTGCAGAAGAGGAAATATTACTGCCAGGAAAGTGCAATTAGAAAAGAAACAGGAAAAAAAGAAATAACTATGAAAATGCAAACATGAAGGAAAAGTTAATTGCTTTCCATTTACTCAATTTATCACAGTATTTTTCCATCGTTTTATATTTCCAGGATGAGGTTGAGGTAGACTGTAAATATGTAGTTAAGTCCAGCGAGTTTCCTTTTTCAGCTGATCTGCTCTACAAAATGTCTTTGCTGTAATTGTGCCTCTAAACATTGTCTGGCATCATCAGCATCAAAAGTTACCACAATATCTAATACCCCCTCAGTTCACAGAAAATGGAGTCAAGTAGAAGAAAATGTTTCTGTGTGAAAAAGGACCCTACAGAATAAATTTTAGCTGGCAATTTGTAGGTCCTACAAGCAAAAAAGGGTCCTGATCCTTGCTTGTGCTTTCAGAACACCTCTGCAAGCCAAGGAATTAAAAAATGGCACCGGAGAGGCAAAAAGCAGCCAAACAGTACTGGCAAATACAGGGTTTTATTTTCTATTAGAGCCCATGATGTATTTACAGTGAGGAGTGTGTATTTTACCCTCTGATTTGTTCAAATTGCTGGCCTGAGAAAAATGGGTGGCATTTTGCTTTACGCTGGAAAAGCACTTTCTCCTATCTCCTGTTATCTACAAGAGATTCATAAAAAAAGAAACAAGAAAGAACCTTGGGAGTTTATTGTTTAGATTCTTCTTCTCCCCTCACAACTCATGAAGAAAAAACTCAAAATAAAATATTGCATGTCCCCTAACCAAAGAAACCTCAGGATCAGCATCAGTCATGGAGCCTCCTGCTTATTTCCTAAAGAGAGATTAAGCTTTGAAGACAAAGACCAGCATTTGGTCTCAGTTACCTTGGTATAAAAATCAATGCACTTTCATTCCAGTGCTTTTCATTTCTGTTACTCCAGCTTGGCCAGCCTAGCTGTTCCCAAGTAGAGGATTCAGATAAAGAAAAATAAAAACCAAAAACCATTTTATTTCAATTTGCAACAAAACCTTGTAACTCCTATGGACTATCTCAAAGAGTTTATTTAAAAAAAAAAATTAACTTCCTTTAGTGTTCCAAAGGTAACACAAGAAAAGGTTTTCCTGTTGTTTGGATGACATAAAATATCTGAGTGATCCTGACAGCACTGATAACCAAAAACAACATATCCTACTGCAATTCAACTATAAAATACTGTAAAAAGTCATGCCATGGCAATCATAAAATGGTTATGAATATGGTAATAAGTGGAAAACAGTCTACTCAAGTGGTTCCTTGAAAGAACAGAAAATGTATATAAGTATAAATTTATATATAAATTACTACATAAAAACTACATTACTACAGATTTTCCTGGGAATGGTGATCCTGCCATAAAAACCCCTCTCTGATTTCCATGATGGAGTCACATGACCAAGCTACAACCCCTCAAAACTCCACCAGATGCCCTGTCTGGGCCAAAAAGTACATCCTGGTCTTTACTGAGTAATACCCCGAGAGGAATTAGCTCAGGTACACGAGATAACTCATCCTTTTGGGATCTCCAAGGAAGAAGCTTCCAACCAGGAACTTTCTTGGCACCAAGGCTTGAAACTCATTATTCAACAAGATTAAAGTCACTCCAAAGCTCAGTGCTTTCAGAATGAGGAATCAACTCATTGCATTGAGTCAGGTTTGCAAAAACACAGCTGAGAAAAAGCAGTGATTAGAGGACACAGGAAGGGGGGAAAAAAGCAAGAAAATATGGAAAAAAGGAGAGCAGGGAGGAGAACAAGGGAAAGAGAATAGAGATGAACAGTTGCAGTGTGGCAAGAAGAGGAAACTAATTAAAAAGAGCTTTGAAGGAAGAAACATAACCCTTCAATTACTGGTGAAATTAAGGAGGAATATTAGATCACTTGCTTATGAAATACTTGATTTTTGTCTCTTGAAGGTTATTCCCATACTTTGGTCCAGGGTGCTGTGACTTACAAAGGGGGCTGGTGGCACCATCTTCTAAGTTTGCATTACAAAATCTCTTCTGTCCTTGCCTATAATGTTTCCCAAAACTGAGGCTTATCTTGGACTATAATCTTCTAGAAAAATCCTGTCCAAAGTTTTCCAGAACATATGAAGAACAAGACGAGAAAAAAAGCACAAACACAACACTACCTAGTAAAACTGCAAACTCTATCTTGGATATGTTGCAGAAGGTTCCTTGCAGAGACAGGAAGTGAAGTGATGGAGACAGAGAAAGGCTGAGGAACTAGAGAAGAGTGAGATGCAAATTTGCTGCACAAGACCATGTGTGAGGAGATGCCCAGGGAAATGAGCCTGGCTGAGACAGAAGGATGAGGTTTGAAAGGCCAAAACCGAATTAGGTGAATGGAGTAGAAAAGGATTGCTTTGAGAGCCACAGGTGGAAAAGCCTTGAGAGGACTCCTCAATCCCATTGTTCACGTGTGCTTCTGCTCAAAGACTTGGATTTCGCAGCTGTACAGAAGGAAAAAAAAAGCCACCACAAAACAAATTTCCTGTCCTGGGAAAAGGGAGAACCAAGCTTACTGGAGCTCTTAGGGCAAACCATGATGCATCTGTTCCAAACTTTATTCTTCAGCTGTCCAGGTGATGCAGTTGTAGCCTTACATTAACTCAAACTCAGCTTCTCAACCAGAATTAAAGCATTTATTGTAACAGGCTCTGGAGGGTGGCACTAAAGTGGCTGCTTTGTGAGCATCTGGATAGCACAGAGGGAATCACAGCATCACAGAATCACAGAATGGTTTGGGTGGGAAGGGACTTCAGAATTCATCTCATCCCAACGCCCCTGCCATGGGCAGGGACACCTTCCACAAGACCATGTTGCTCCAAGCCCTGTCCAACCGGGCCTTGAAGGCAAGTTTCTGTGTGGGATATTTCAGGCAGAATCCTGATATTATTCAACATTTTTATTATGTTTAAGAAAATAGGTGCATCAGAGTGTAAAACCATCTCATGCAGCTCAAAAACGCTCACGGGGCTTTTACCTTGCTTTTGTTACAGGGAGCAATGCTCTTCCCACCTGACACAATGGTTCACTATGTGCTGCCCCTGGTAAGTCGCTGCTTCAACCTTGACTTTACAGGAATGGAAAAAGGTTTTACACCAGATTGGTCTAAATACAATAAGAAGCAGCATTGGGCCACAGAGCTTAAATACAGAAAAGACAGTAGAGTGATTAGTAGAAGTGAAAGAACCAAGTGTATTTGGGGAAGCAGTGAGTAAAAAAATAAGTTTCATTTTAATATGATTCTTTTTCAGCCTATTAAGTTCTCCAGTATCAGAATGAAGCCTGCTAAAAGTTAGTAAATAAAGGCTTTCAGGAGAGCTTTATTAAATCACTTATGACTTATCAAGTTAAAACTCCCACTCAGATATCTTAATAAAACTTTCAGAGAATATATTTAATTTTCCTGGAAATCAGAAGCCAATTACTAACTACAGGAGTTACTGTTGGCTACGCCACTGATCAGCTTCCTGTAAATAGAATATTTGCCAACAACTTGAATTAGTTCTCTAAAGTTTCGGTTTCTGAAGGTCAAATAACTATGTAACTGCTTAATAAAGAAGCAAAGAAGTACCTCTAAATATCTCCAAGCTCTGATGGGCTTATATTCTGCTCCTTAGGTGAGGTATTAGCAAAGCTTATTTATTTTCATTTCCAAGGCTTTTATTTGCTCATTCCCTTGTGGTAAAGCTGATTTCCATGATGATTCCCTTCTTAATTTTAATACCCTTTTTACTCATCATATAGACATAAGAATTTTCCATAAAATAATGAAACCCTTCCAAACGAAATGAAGACAACTAGGAGAGGAAAGTAAACTACAGCTTACTTCTTTTTTTTTTCCTTTCCCAATTAATTGATCCACTGTCATATGCATATATGAAAGGTTTTTTTTTAATGAAAGGAAAATAAGGTTAATTAACATAAAACCCCTCACTCCTTGAGATGTTGAATTTTGTATTTTATCCATGCTGCCTTAAGTGCCTTGATTTCCCAGTAATGACCTAGTTCTCCTAATGAGTAACATTAACCCCTGGCTGTAGCTGTCCAGGACTTAATTGTCAACTGGAGCTGAAATAGGAGAGTTTGCCGATCAGCAGGTATGTGGTATATTAACTCATGTCATTTCAGACCCTAATAAATAAATCTGTTGCTAAGGCAACAGGAACATCAGCTGTATCACTTTTTTCTTCCCCCCTCCCCTTTTAAAGGAAACTGCCTTTCACACTGAGCTTTTTTAAAAAAGGAAATTAACTACATGTAACCGTAATTAGAAGAAACATCGTTTCTCATCTCAGAAACATATCTACATTAATGAAAAAAGGCATTCAAAAAGAGGGCTGCTTTCTACTGTGACCAGGGTAACTGAAATTATTTCCCTCGACTGAGGGAATGCGATTTGAAGGATACATTTGAGTGGGAAGAGATCACAAAATATCTCAGCTCTTTGTATTTCTGAGATAGTTCTCCTCTCCTTTCGTACACTGCTGATGCCAATGGAGAAAACGCGGCTCTGACGATTAATCAGGAGCCCAGGCAACTGAAATCAGGGAAGAAAAAACACCACTCAAACCAAAACACCTTCACTGCCCTCTGTGGATCTTTCTGTAAGATTGGCAAACATGCAATTTTTTTGGAAAGCTAGAAGATCAGAGAATCACAGAATCATTTAGGTCAGAAAAGCCCTCAAAAGCCCTTGAGTCCAACCGTTCCCCCAGCACTGCCAAAGCCAACATTAACCCATGTCCCCAAGGGCCACACCCACACGGCTTTTAAATCCCTCCAGGGATGGGGACTCCACCACTGCCCTGGGCAGCCTCTGCCAGAGCTTCACAGCCCTTTGGGTGAAGATTCTTTTCCTAATATCCAACCTAAACCTCCTTGGCACAACTTTAGGCCATTTCCTCTCATGGTGTCTCAGTGCCTCACAGGTCAACATTACAGTCCTCACTTAAATCCTGCCATTCTATCACAGCACAAAGTATTTGTCTTAAAATTTTCAAAACTGAATTTTTTTGTTTGGTTTGTGAGTAGAGGATGGTATTTCTGAGTCTCTAGTTACCCACATCTCACTCAGGGTGCAGGTAGGAAGGAAACTAAGAGATGCTCCCAAGTCCACTTATTGCTCTTGGAACACTTACTTGAGGCTCTGTCCATACTATAAACACAACAAACTACTCAAAATTCTATCTGACTTCTCAGCTGAAGAATGCAAAGGTAGCACAAAGCATGTTTTTTTGCCATTATTAGAATTGGAGATGTTTTCTCCTCTGGACTATAAGCTGCCTATTGCCCTTTGAGAAAACACGCTGTAAGAAAGAGGGAGAAATTGATGCTGAGATGTCCACTATAGCAGAACTTTCACACCTTCAGCACATGCTGGACTTTACTACAAGCTCTTAAAAACAGTGATCAAGGAATAACACATCTTCCCCTGGAAGGGCTCAGTGCCCCAAATTCCCTTGCTGCAGGAAGACATTTCAAGATTAGACACCACTGAATGAGCAGTGAAAGAATGGGCACTTCCAAATTACCTTTCCATTTAAGGCTGAACTTCTGAGATTATTTCATTAACTTTTTTGTTTATTTGTTTGAGTCCCCATCTCTGGAGGGATTTAAAAGCCATGTGGATCTGGTACTTGGGGACATGGCTTAGTGGTGGGCTTGGCAGTGCTGGGAGAATGGCTGGACTCGATGATCCTCAAGAGGTCTTTCCCAACCTAAATCACTCTGTGACTCTAAAAAAGTAGTATCTGCTCCCAAACTTAACTCCAGCTTGCCTGAATGTGAAGTTAGACTATTTTCAAGAGTGCAAAAAGGAAGGGTGCCAGCTTCTATATGAATATCTCCACATGTTCATGGCAAAGGTTCATCCACCACACGCCATCAGCATCACTGCTCCGGTGAGCGCCATTTCCTTAGACACTACTCAAAAGTTCCCATTTTGAACTTGTTATTTTACATTCTATGGGCTTCTAATCCTACCTGGTACCTTCTAGTTAACACTGTATAAACACTTGTATTTTAAGCCTTTGTCTTCAGTCTGCCTTATTTATTCACCACATCTACTTGTTTTCTGCAGGCTGTTCACAATGTCGAGGATGCCTGTTGAGCCTAATGGCATTTCTGGGTACTCAAATGTGATTTCTAGATGGGTTTTTATCCTGTTTTTCTGTCTTGCCACACCTGCATCTTGATGGGATAAGCTTTGGTCCAAAATATTCAACAGCGTGAGGAAAATACCAGTCACTGTATTCTCAAGTGTCTCTATAGGAAATAGTTTTCAATTGTGAGTTCAAACAGTGACTATACAAATCTTGTATTGTGCTGCCAAGAGGAACAAGTTACTATTCAATACTTGGTTTAAATATATATACATAAAATGTGTTATATATTAATTATCTACTACAATATATATGTATTTTATATATATCTATAAAATAAATACAAAATACTATTAAAAATCCCTTTCCAGGCTCCTCTCCCTCACAGCTTGCAGAGGACTTGTGCTCAGCTCACTGATGAAGAGCTGCCCCATCACAGAAGGCACAACACTTTCTGCTTGTCCCCATCTGGGACAAGCCCTGTCCAAGCTCTTGCTGCTGAGTGAAGGAGAGCAGGGCCCCATTTTGGGCAGCCACATGTTGGTACAGCACAACCTGTCCTCATGCACTCATTTCTCCATGATACTCTACATTAAAACCAGATAACTGGGCACAGGACTATCTCTGTACACACCGGTTTCCCTCAGACCAGAAATCTTCAGATAATTTTTGCAATCTAGATTTGGGGTTTTTTTCCTTCTGAATTTACTCATCATGACTTCCACCACTGTTCCTCCTGCTCCCGTATCTCCTGCCCCATATCCTTCCCCACGCTCTTGTCACACACTGGTAGGTTTGACACGAGATAATGGCCTTATCTGATCTTCCATGCAAATTGACAGCAACTATTTGTTTGCATGTGTGTGTAAATTCTTGCAGATTCCCCATGTGATCTTTTATCACACCCGTGCAATTAGGGGAAGAAGAATTGATTTCTGACAACTTTCTCGTATCAAATCTTTTAACTGCTTAGATGATACAGAACATACAGGGAAAAAGAAAAAGCATAAGGTTTGGGTGAATGAGAGGGAAGAATGGATGTATAAATGCTGGTGGAGTAGTTTTGGGGGAGAGACAAGGATCATGCCATACTGGTCACTGTCATCTTCCTAATACACTCATCCTTCACCAAATATGAATGGTTTGAGTTGGAAGGGACCTTAGAAACCATCCCATTCCAAGCCCCCTGCCGTGGGCCGGGACCCCTTCCACCATCCCAGGTTGCTCCAAGCACTGTTCAACCTGGCCTTGGACACTTCCAGGGATGGGGCAGCCACAGCTTCTCTGGACAACCTGTGCCAGGGCCTCACCACCCTCACAGGGGACAATTTCTTCCCAATACCCCATCTAACCCTGCCCTCTGCCAGTTGAAGCTATTCCCCCTCATCCTGTCCCTCCATCCCTTGCCCAAAGTCCCTCTCCAGTCCCTCTGCTGGGTACTGGA
>VZRV01001893.1:4132091-4233436 GCA_013398115.1 Falcunculus frontatus
ACAAGAGGACATGGCCCCAAACTGTGCCAGGGAAGGTTCAAGTTGGACATCAGGAAAAATTCCTTCATGGAAAGGGTTGTGAAGCATTAGAATGGATTGCCCAAGGAGGTGGTGAAGTCACCATCCCTGAAGGTGATCAGTAAATGATGAGATGTGGCACTTTGGACCATGGTCTGGTTGGCAAGGTGGTGATTGGTCAAAGTCTGGATTTGATGATCTCAGGGGTCTTTTACAAACCTTAATAATTCTGCAATTTCTGTAGTGACCAACTGAAGACAATTAATTACAATTTACAAAGGAAACCCCAGACCTGGGAGAGAGGATTGAGTTGTACATCCACTCACAGGATAAAACCACTGTGGTTTTTCACGGGTGTGAGTAGTGAACACTAAGATGGGGAAACTCAGGCAGGGCTACTCATGACCTGAGGTGCCACAGTCTGTATCAGACACCACTGCTCTTCCACTTGATGTCCATGCTGTAGAAACCCCTTGCCAACAGCAGGATGCACTTGCACAGCTACATGGAAGCAACAGAACTCACATATTTTAGTACGTGAAATTTAACATTTTAAGCAGATCCAGTTTTACTATTTGAATTAAAGTAGTAAAAGAAACAGGAAACACTTGAGTGAAGCTCCTTCATTCAACCATGACCCTTCTAAATTAACAGGAGTAGGACTCCAAGCATGGCCACCATAGGTTCTTCAGTCTAAACAGCTGCCTGTACCTCAAGTTAATTTACCCACATATTATTTACTCACATGCCTTTCAGTGTGATTATGGTTCTCCCAGATAAGTAGAGACATTTAAATTTTTCGTTTCCTTTTAATTTCCAAATGTTTACGGACTGTAGCTTGTTCATTAAACCATTTACTAAAGCCAACACTCGCTCCACTTTATCAACCTCCTCCACAGTTCTTCAGAGTTTTACTCCATCACAGCTCCTTTCTGGGCTGAGAACAAACCACTCCCTTCCCTCTCTGTCAAAACAAATATTCCTGAAAATGAGAATCATTCACCTCACCCTGCAATGGAGCACCTTTAAATGTAAACAGACCCTTTTTTGTCAAAATCATTACTGAAATACAAACGCATATAGACCATGTGAGCTTTACTGCAGTTGTGCTCTTGACTAATCGCTTTGAGGATTTTCCTTCAAACCCCTAAATCTCCTTTCCCAAGTCAATACACTGTGTAACCACTCCATGTAATGTGTATTCTTTGATTTGGCTTGCTGTTCCTTGGTATATAATTTTTGTTTTATCTACAATAAGCTGCATTTTCAAGCCACAGACTAAATCACCTTTGAGATCTGCCTTTTTTCCTACTGCTCACCATCATGTTTTGGAGCTGCTCTGGAGATAAAACCAGAAAAAGTTCAATTACATTAAACATCTTCATCCATATCCACTACCTGTGTTACAAACATGCCAGGTTCCCAAACAAGCCTGAATTAAACCATTCCCATCTCACGGCCTTAGCCAGACTAAGATTCTCTGAGTTTAGAAGTACAAATTTGGTATGGCTGAATTCCATACACAGGATTATAGAATCAGGGAATGGTCTGAGTTGGAAGGGACCTTAAAAACCATCTCATTCCAAGCCCCCTGCCATGGGCCGGGATAACTTCCACCATCCCAGGTTGCTCCAAGCACCGTTCAACCTGGCCTTGGACACTTGCAGGGATGGGGCATCCACAGCTTCTCTGGACACCCTGTGCCAGGGCCTCCCCACCCTCACAGGGAACAATTTCTTCCCAATACCCCATCTAACCCTACCCTCTGCCAGTTGAAGCCATTCCCCCTCGTCCTGTCCCTCCATCCCTTGTCCAAAGTCCCTCTCCAGTTTTCCTGGAGCCCCTTTAGACAATGGAAAGGGCTCTAAGGTCTCCACGGAGCATTCTCTTCTCCAGGCTGAACAATCCCAATTCCCTCAGCTTTTGGTCATAGACCTAAAACTGGTTGGTGGTGGGTCCTCTGAAGAACAGACACAGCCCCCTCAGGATGTACTTTTAAGTATTTACACGTGGGAACAGCTGAAGGAGAAACAAGTTGAGGGATTTTCCCTAAACCACCAAGTTGTGACTGCATTGAAAGGACTGATTTACCAACCCAAATTTAACTAAGGTATTTCAAAAAATCACTGCTGTTAAGACAAATTGCTAGAGGTGTGAGAGGTCAGGCTACCTAGGCAGGCTGTATCCCCCTGCCTGTCTTTAATCTCCTGGCCAACCATCCACTCACTGCACCATTTCTGTTTCTGAACAGGTTTCCTCCTTAGTTTTCAACCCTTATAAATCTGATCCGTCATTGCAGAATTCCTAATAATGTTAGATAAAACTCCACCGATTTCTCTCTGGAATATACTATTTAATATCTTTTATTTAAGACATGTGTATGCAATCAATTCCATGGTATTTACTTGTATTACACACACAGTATTCATCATCTTGACAATTTTTAAAAGTTTTAGAACACCATTTCACTTAACAGTTTAAAAAAAAAAAAAAGAGATTTATTTGATGGTTAACTTTGGAACAAGTTATCTGCATTAACTTCCATTGTTTTGGCATAAAGTAGTTCTGTATATTTTACTAACAACAGTGGAGACATGATAAAAGACGTAGGCAGAGAGCCATAAACAGCTCTTGCTGCAATCCATGGTGTTCGTGGAAAGGCATTAATTTTTGGACTTTGATTGGGAGACGTCTCCGTGCTCAGCCACTTGGATTTTGCTAAATACAACCACGAATAAAACCTTGTACCTGAAGAGAACAATTTCTACGGCGGAAAGGCCGTTGTAAATCATGTGCAGTATAAACTTGTCCACATGATTGGAATGATATAATGGATATTGGAGTCCCTAACCACCAGCTAATGTTCTTTATGACACTTAAATAAATGACCTGAAAATAAACTAATAACAACACAAAGTCATCTAAACCTGTTCATGTGCATTTCCCAGAAGCACGCTGGGAAAAGACAATGTCTAGTTAGTGCATTTTCTGTGTTTACATTTTCTCCAGAACATTTTTGCTCCTCCAGACTCACATTAATTCTTCTTTTCTGCCACCTTCCAGAGGTATCTCTCCATCCAGTACCTACCCAGATCTCAGTCATTTAAAACATCAAGAGCTTGCAGGACTTCTCTATCACCATGATGGTTTTGGAGAAACAAGGCTGGAGCAGGAGCAGACACAGGCTTGAAAGACTAGATATAAGAAAGAATGTTTTAAATTTCTATATTTTTTATCATGAAGGTGGTAAAACACTGACAGAGGGTGCCCAGAGAAGCTGTGGCTGCCCCATCCCTGGAAGAGTCCAAGGCCAGCCTGGATGGGGCTTGGAGCACCCTGGGATAGTGGAAGGTGTCCCTGCCATGGCAGGGGGTGGAATGAAATGGTCTTCAAGGTCCTTTCCAACCCAAACTACTCCATGATTCCATGACATAAAACCAGCTAGAGAGCTACCACAGCACAGAAGTGGTATTTAGTTCTCGAGAAAGACATACCGTTTTTCTCAATCTTAGTTACAAAACACACCAGTCACGCAAGAAAAATGCCACAACATTCTATTTTAAATATGGGAGAAGCATTTTATTATTGTTACTAACTTGTTGTAGTGAACTCTTGCACATGTGAAACTTTCCAGAAAAAAAATTATCATCAAAGCTCACAAATATTAACACTTTCAACAGATTCCACAAGGTACTGTCCCTTATATTTAAAAAAACATGGAAAATGTTTTACTTTTATGCATAACTCATATATATTTAAACACTGAAAGTTCAGAACAAACAGCGAGGACTTAGATATCTAACTTTAGTATCACAACTTGTTTTCAAATTTCTTTTATTTATTTGGATTTTTGAGGCTCTCCAACACATTGAACAGTCAATTTTAAAACTTTATGAAGGCTCTATAAAGCCTTGAAAACTTTCCCTTTTTGCATACTGAGTCTAGATGTTTAGTTAAAAAGATGGGTTAAATATTAAACTAAGTTCATATGTAATAAAAATTAAATATCCTGAAATTCAGAGTTTCAATCTAAATATTTGCTACTGTGAGTAACAGATTTTTTTAACTCACAACCTATATATTATGTATTTTCTTTTCATTTATGCCATGAAACCCTGCTTTGAGGAAATATATGTACTTTTCCTTGAGGCAGACACGTGTTTTACCCACACACGTTTCTTTTCTGTAATATGTTGCCATGTTCCACCGTATATGTTTATTCACAGCATTTTATTTGTCCTAACGAAAAGTTATTTATGGGGATTAATTTCTTTTCCACGGCACCAAGAGTCACTTTGTGCACCATTTCATTAAAAACAACAACAAAAAAAAGGATGGGAGGACCATGATGTCACTGCTCGATGAATAGAAACCACATTAGAAAGATGAACTGGAGTGCTGGTTTAGGTTAGACCAAATTACACAACCGTTTCAAGAGACTGTAAGGATGGAAGGAATAAATAAATTTTAAAAATTAGTTATTAAAAATTGGCCCTTCCGTAAATGTAGTTACATTTGGGTACAAAGTTAGAGGTCTGAAAGAGCAATATATATATATATATACATATATTTTATATTGACATTAAAAAGTTTAAAAATAACAGAATCATGGAATGGTCTGGGTCGGAAGGGACTTTAAGGATTATCCCATTCCAATCCTCCTGCCTTGGGCAGGGACACCTTCCACTAGACCAGGTTGCTCCAAGCCATGCAGACATATTACTGACCAAGCACTGTACAAATATGAAAGAAGTTTTTTCAAAACTCAAGAATTTTGCTGATTCTACTCTAAGAAATAAATTAAAAAAAAAAAAAATGAAAGCAGATTTTTGGGTGCCAAACTGGAACAGACAGCAACTCCATTAGTGTATACTTGATTTATTTATATATAAAATCATACATTTATATTTTTATCTTTAACATTATGAATCAGCTGATAACAGAAAAACTGATGCTGTTTATATTTAGCTACTTCTCAAAAGATTACAAGAAATTACAAAACTGGGTGAATAATCATAGTTCATTTCTTAATTTTTGTTTTTTCTCTGCAACTACTGTTACATTTTGCCCTACAGCAAAAAAGTGTTGCTGAGTGTGGTCAGGTGTCCCAAAGCTGTACTACAGTTCAAACCTAAAAGCTTGAAAGAAGATCCCCAATATTCAGGGAATTTGATATTAGGGTTTATTGAAGTTGTCACATACTTTCGGGGATCTAATTTCACTTTCTGATCTTCAGCAATGGCTGTAATTCTTCATTCAGAAGAGGGAAGAGATTACTTGTCAGCAGTAATCTCTAACACAGATAATGCCATATAAATATTAGGGGCTTATAAGCACGGACAAGGATTAGGAGCAAAGAGAGAGAACAGAAAGAAAACTGAACAGAGCCAAGATTAAGCACTGGGAAGGGCATCGCAAAAGAAAATCCAAGGTCTGCAGCTCAGCTTCTCTTCCCACAGCAGAATGTGTCTTTTCCTGGGTACAATAAGTATGGTTTACACTGATTTCCCTGCTTGCAAACTGCAAGATGTGGAAATACGAAATATTATTTGAGGTGTGATCATTATCTCCTCTTTTCCAAGACAGAGGAGAAACTCAGGGAACCACTGAGGTTGGAAGGCCCATGGAGCTGGACAGGTTGCTCAAGAGCCTCATCCAGTCAAATTTTAACTCTCAGCAAAGGTCGAGAATGGAGAATTCACATGCAGACATTAAACAACAACAGCATGGGAGAGAGCTAAAGCTGACCAGGACATCTTCCCTCCTGGCCAGGGAGAAGAATTGGTGCAAAACCTAGACAACAGACAAACCAGGGAGGGATATCACAAGGTCTGACTTCTATCACACAAAACAGCCAAAATAATGCTGTTTTAGTAACAAAGCAGCTGAATGCAACAACTCTGACGTTCCAATGGGTGCCTGATTAGCAGGCAGGATCTTAAGGTGGTCCTGGAGAAGAGAGGCTGGATCCAGAGCAACCATGGGCAGTTGGCTTGGACTCAACTTGGTCCATTCGAGTGGGGAAGGAAGATGAGGAAAGCAACAGAGATCCCAATAGTAAAGAGAGAAGAAGGCCAACAGGATAAGTCTCTTTCCTCAAATTGTAACTTCCACCTATTTTTCCAAATAATTCCTGAGTGAAGTCCCTCAATATCCAACATCCACATTTGACACTGTCAAAAATGCCCACTTCTAATTAATATTTACACTCTTCTTTCCAATCTGTTTAATTCAACAACACTCCTGTTTTTTAATGCTCTAAGATGTCATATCTGTAAGTAAATCTAAGGAGGATGCTCAAACTGACCTCTTAACTTTCCCCTCAATGTTACATTTGAATTTCTAACATTCAAGGTGCACTGTGAAGCCCACATCCCAGAGGACCAGGATTTTTACAAAAGTGTTCTTCAACTCTCCTTCACAGAATCACAAAATGGGTTGGAAGGGATCTCAAAGCAAAGTTCCCATTCCCTGCCATGGGCAGAGACACCTTCCACTATCCCAGGCTGCTCCAGCCTGGCCTTGGACACTTCCAGGGATCCAGGGGCAGCCACAGCTTCTCTGGGCACCCTGTGCCAGTGTGTCAAAAATTATTCCCCAAAATCCATGCAAAATGCTAGCCTGCAGTGAAACAGGCAAAGTGAAAGGCAAAGTTCTCTTTGACATCAAATGAGACTGAGTTTGACCCTAAATATATTATTTCTGACTTCATGTCTTCAATTCCCTGAAATCCTTTCACACTAAATACAAGAATCCGTGCAGTTATAATTTCTATGCCCATCATTCTCCACAAATGGAATGATGATAATTTAAGAACTCCTCAGAAAAATGGTAATGAACTAAAATACATATTTTATAGTGCAGGTGAAAATAACTTATGTGTTTTTTTTGTGCAAGATATGAATACATGGATTAATTCCTAGTTCAGAAAAAAAAGTAATTTTCTCTATAATTAAACACTATGACCATGTAGATCTGCTGCACTGAGACCACAAAGTAACTTTTGGAGCCCTAAGAGTCCTTTTGATAACCACTGCCAGAAATTTAGAAATTGTTGACTTAAGTTCTGCTTCTGCAGAAGTTCAAAAGAATGAATTGCACTATGGGGAAAAAAGGTTAGGCTTCTGAGAATTGCAAGGTTTTTAAGGCTCTGTAGGATTCTAAAGGATTGGTCATGTTCATTAGTGTTTCCTTAAACAGAAAAAAAACTAGCTCAGTTCTCAAGTGCTTATTTAGAGAACACAAATTTCACAAAAGAAATTTCACAAAGAGCTCTACACAATACAGCATCTCCTCTTGCTGAACACAACTGGAAATGGGTGTTTGAAAACTGATATCACACCTGAACTTTTTTTTTGTTTTTTAATTAAACTAAACCCAGGATCCTATAACATATAATTTCCTGTTTTGTGGAACTACTTCTAATCAGGATCTACGGGATGAATGTCCCCTTTAACCAGGCTGCTTTGCAACATACGCAATGCAGAAGGGAGTGCTATCATAACACTTCAATAGTTAAGTGACTTTATGAGAAAAATACTTCCAAATGTTTCCTAAAACCTTCCAAACCGCACCAAAGAACATTATCGTAATATTATGTTTCCCCATGGCCTCCAATATTTAGGCTTGCTATTCTCGAAATGATACTTGGATAAAAAATATAAGTTTATGTAATGTATAAATTGTTCCTAGAAGTAAAGTTGCCTTTAAAATTACTCTGTATAGATGTCAGATATTTTACATTTTCAATAGACTTTCTGTATTAATTGGAGAAATGGCCTGCTGGTGCTTTGGGCAGCACGGGAATAATCTGTATTTCAGAACTGAGCAGTCACCCTGTGATCTTATTCTTAGCAAACACTGAAAACAATAACTGTCCTAACCGATTACATATCATGTTACCCTTAATAGATATCCATATTTCTTGCACAGTATACATAATCCATATAAACTGTACACCATATATCAATACCATATTCCAGCGAATCCACCATCAAAGAGTTCATTTATAGTAGGTTTTCATTTGACTCGGGGTTGTAACGTTCTGTGCAATCATAAGCAAACCATTTCAGGGATTTTGCCAGCAAGCTGCTTTTTGGCAGATTATTGGCAGTACATATTGGCAGCAAACTGGTGCAACTAAGCCCTTCTTATAACTTACAGGTAAATAATGATTTTAATAAATTTATGTAAAATGTTCCACTTGCTTACATCTGGTTTTGATAATTCACTCGCCTGCACAAATGCAAACTTCTCTGTGTTTCTCAGGAAAACACATACTTCACCTGAACTATTTAAGGTTTTCTCAGGTACCCCATGAAATAAATGAGCAATGAAGCCTGCTTTCACATGAAGGCTTAACTGAAAAAAGCTAGGGAAACTAATTAAAAATAAAAATTCTACGGACACCAAAATTTAAACCACACTTTGTCAATAATACAATATTCAAATAGTAAGAAAAATGTATTTTTTGTCTGTTGTGGAACTATCCCAGCTACAGGGCATTCAAACTGGATGGTCCAGTCAACTGGCTCTGGCCCTCAGGACCCGCTAATGCAGAGACTTTGACCTCCATTTGAAAATGTCTTAGTATATTAATTTGCATTTTGTTTTTGTACTGCAGCTGAAGTTTAAATGTGTAGCATGGACTAGAGGAAACTCCACGTTTTAATCCCAGCTTTGACAGGTCTCAATCTCATTCATTGTTCAAACACCAGAAGTCTCCAGTCTTGCTCTGAAAGGATCAAGTTTTTGTCAAAAAACTCAAAAAATATTACCACTACTGGCAGCATTGTCATTACAGGGGGAAAAACCCCACAAAACCCATGGACTCCCTTCTTCCGGCATAAATCAGGATGACAGCGATGCTGATCTATGATCCCTGATCATCTGGCTTTCAGCATCTGGGTGCCAGAAGAATCCCTGGGGAGCCAGTCCCTGGAAATTCTGTAAAATGATGATGGCCCATCACTGAGCTACGTGTGATGGTAAAAACTGCACACCAACTGTCCGTGTCCCCTCTCTTTGTGAATACGTTTCAAAGTTATATTAAATAACTGCTTTGAATAGGGCCTGTAATGAACAGGGAACAATTAATTAAGCATCAGATTTTACTCATGCCCAATTCAGCCTAGAACTTGGTGTTTCTGAGTGTTTATTCGCTCGTGGATTCAGCATTAGGATTTAGGATTTTGTAAGGCTTGACAACGTGGTTAAAACCCCCTCAACAAATTCTTGTTGAGATCTATTGGACATGCTGCTACAACTTGATGTTGCTATAGTGGACTTGCTTTTAATTTGATCTGTTTCAAGGATTCAGTATCCTTCCAGCACGCTGGAAACCCAAGGGCATATATTTGTATTGTTTAAAGGCAGGAAATTCTGTGAACTGAAATGAGAACATATCCCTTTTGCCTTTATGGACTTTTGTTATTTTCTTTTCCTTTTGGGGTTTTTGGAAACAAAACCAGTGAAAGCTGAAAGTTTGAACAATAGAAAATTACTTTCAAGGGGGAAAAAAAGTAAAATACCAAGTATACTTTTATAACTTTATTCATACACTTTGTATATATGTAAATTGCATTTATCCAAGCATCAGAAAATACCATTCACAGCAGGGCCTTATATTGCAGCAGGATCATACTGGTTTTGTCATAAAAGGCTGTGGACTTTGCTGTTTTATTCCTTTAGTACCCTGTATTAACTTGTACCCCACTGACTTCATGACAGAGCTGACTTGTTTCATGCTAACCACAGAACTAGGGCAATCATATTCCTATTGTAGGGAGGAAAACTACCCATCTTTGTAGCTTTTTAACTCCTTGGCCAGACAGTCTCACAACCTTCCTTTAATTGATGCAAAAAACAAGGTCTGAATCCGGGGATAGGAAATGAGAACTGGTGGAAGACGAACAGGGACATATAACCTCCTAAATTAAGATTTGGGCAGATACTGCCTTTTAGGATAACTACAGCAGCAAACTTTCCTACATTAGTTGTGTACCGCTTAGGGAAGGACTGGAGGCAGAGTGGCTGCATTAGCATGGAGACCTGATCCCAGCAGGATGCCTCAATCCTAGTGCAGTGCTGCACAAACACATCCTTGCTGCTTCTGGTGCTCAAACCAGCTCAGCATCTTTATTGCACACCATGAATTACACTGCACTACTTTATAAGAAGAGGGTTATAGGTTATAGCCATGGTTATGGCTCTCTGGAACACTCCTGCCTTGGGACAGAGTGCAAAGAGCCAACTAAGTCTGCAAAAAAACTTGCTAGAGGACAGCTAACGTGCCACAACCTCAAGTGCAGCCATTTCAGCAGGAGCCTGAACACTTTCCCAGCAGTGTTCCTCACAGGCTGACTGCTTCTATCACACCAGCTTAGCAGCTAAATATAAATTACAGAGGGATATAAAGCTTGAGAGAGACATTTGACACCCAAGACTCTGCCTGGCCACTGGATCTCTCCTAGCTAGTGTTTCTTCACTTGTTAATCCCTCTTCCTGGGCAGCACCAATTATGACACTGGCGAACTGCAGGACTTGGGTTTATTTGCTTCCATTTGGCACAGCGCTTCGTGCCCAGCTCTTCTGCTCTTGGAGGTTACAACGACTGAAGCAGGGATCACAATCAGTCATCAGAATAAATAGCTCAGCTGCTTCAGGGGAGTCAAAGAGAAGAATGAATCTTACTAAGAGATTTCAAAAAGCATGAGCAAGCTGCTTTACTCTAAGTGCTCGCAATAATGACTTCCGAAGGAACGTTCCTGACCATCAGCCCTGGGGAATAAAGAGCTGAAGGGTGCTCATGTTCATCCATAAACCCTCTGACTCCCACGTAAAACTAAAGGGATCCATAACTACCAGGTGTAACACTTCTGTGCTCTTTCCTGCAGACATGGGCAATGAAGAGAAAGGCTTGGCTACCACCCAGACATCACAGGGCCCATCACCTCCCTGATGGAAAAAGCAGGGATCCTGAAGCTAGCACCTATGAAAACCACCATTACTCCAACTGTTCTTCCTCCTCAAACATTCTCATCCAGCCTGCACTAATTCAGCAGTTTTTCCCAAGTGCTCCAAGAACAACTAACTTTATACTTTGAAACACTGAAACATACAGATGTTTAAATCATACATTCAACATGCATATGCACAAGCCAATAGTTTACAGGTCCTGTATACCTTATTTTAAATTCTTCTGAAAGTGTAGTTAAAGATTCTTAGGGCAAAAATGACGACTAAGTTCATGAACTGCACAGAAAATTGGCTGTGACACCACTTATTAAAAGTTATGATAACTAGAAGGTCCAACTAAAAGGAGCAGATGCACTGTTTGCTAGGCTGGAGCTGCAGACAGAATTTTGGGTGCCGAGATCAAAAGAACAAGGTGTTCATATAAATGGTATTTTATTTTGATCCTATTATTCTATATGAGCTCAAGGAGAGATCAAAGGAAAAAGCACCCAGGTTTCACTATTAACACTTAACATAACTCCAGTTGGAAAATCCTTTCCAGATTGTTAGTGCAATTTAAAGCCCAGCACATTTTTGTTCCTCTGTTAGGTTAATACACCTGAAGGCACGGGTTTGATTCCTTGACCACCTTTTCCATTGTGGAAAATTGCTCCTGTTACATGTAATTTCAGTTATTTTCGTTTTTATGGCAGCAAAGACACCCTAGCTTTGGGGAATGGCCTGGTCTGGGTTGTACCCTCTGTCCTGGAGAGCCAGGCTGCCCTGAAGTGGTGACAATATATTACTGACTGTGCACGACAGTCAGGAAATCCAACACCATTGGAGTGAAGTACTAAAGTGTGGTTCAGCCCCTGCCAAAGCATACCAGCTTCCACTCAGAATGTAAACAAACCTAATGGGCCTTTCAAATATCTAAAAGTTCCTCCTGATAGCTGGCAAGAATTAATGTGCTTTAATATGTTGTATTGCTTATTATGACATTATCCAGGACTACCACTATTAATTAATGGTTCTATTGCTGCTTTTAGCAACCAGCGGTGTTGCATAAAGAAAAAATAATAACATATTGTATTTCCTACAAAGCTGAAGTATGCTAACAAATTTTAATATTCAAGCTTTTAGTGGAAGCTTCTCATTGATGATTCAGTAACTTAGGGCAGCTATTTCAGCATTTCATTTCCACTGAATGTCCTTGACTTTGATTTCTAAGTGTGCAGAAATCTGCTAATACACAGGTATCACTTATCAGACTAACTCTGGAAAAATCAGCAATCAAGGAAAAAAAAAAGTGCATACGTCCTTCCCTGTCTTGCCACCCCCTCCTCACTTGTTATTAAAGTGCTTTTGTTAAAAAGTCATTGCAAAGTTTATTTTAAATGCCAAAAAGTGGGCACTAATCCTGCAGGAGCTGGCTCAGCTACGGCCCACCATCTTGAACATATTCATTTTATCCAAATCTGTTCCAAGGAGGGAGTTTTGGGTAGTTGTATTGGGGTTGAGCTTTATTTTTGACTTAATAACAGCAAATTGTCAGAGGCGAGGAGGTGGAAATGACTTTGGGAACTTGCACAGTCAATGCTAAATACCCACAGGTGAGCTGTGGCCTGGAGTGAACACAACAGTTATGGGCTAAACGAGACAAAAACATGTCATGCACAGTCAGAACATGTTCATGTTACACACAGCAGCCAGCTGGCTATAAATCCAAGAAGTAAGCTGGAAAGCTTTGGAGTTTAAATGAATGAATACAGATAAAAAGGGAAGAACGGTGGTTTGTCGCCACATGAATGGCTTTAACTGAAAAGAGTGGATTGCTTTCACAAGGGTTTGCCAAAACAGCAACCTTGTTGAGATGAGGAAAAGAATAAGTATGATGATTGGGACATTCCATATATTTATATTTTCTATTTTGTTTCAAGGCAGAGAAGTCTGATTCAGCGTGCCTGAACAATTATGACGTGCCTTTACATACAGGTGTTCCAGTGAATAGGGACACAAGTTCTTCGACAATACCTCTGCAGCTGATGATCCCTAAACAGGATTAATCTATTAATTTATTCCAGATTCAAATCACATGAGCTGAGCTGTGAGAAGCAATGGATTATTTTTCCTTCCACATTTACAGCTCCAAGTAATTGCAGGCTATAGCCTTCTCTACTCCACCTATGCATCACTGAACCTATCATCAGCAACCCTACCTGTGACAGATCCACCAACACCTTCCTGGCAGGCACAGAGGATAAGAGAGGCCTTTCAGAGACCCTCTTAACTTTTTATTAAATAAAGCTGACTAGCAGAACCTCCCGGATTCTAAAGTCAAGAAATTCCCTAGGAGGTTTTCATAAATGGATGAGCCTGGCTGACTTGGGGTTGTCCTGTGCAGGGCCAGGAGTTGGACCTCAGTGACCCTTGTGGGTCTTTCCAACTCAGGAAATCATTCTGTGACTTTCTAGAAGTCTAATTACCCCATTTGAACATTTTGGGATCTCAGCAAGATAAACTCTTGTTCTTTCTCCTCCTAAGGCAGATGTAATTCCCTTATGAACCCAAAACCAGAGCTCTGGCTCTTACGAACTCAAACATGAGCTGAGCTTTAGAGGCATAAAGTAACTTCATACTCATAATCTCTGTTCATATTCATTTATATGTTATAGAAGTTACATATGTGTACATATATATATATTTGTATGTTTTCACAAAACTTTTTTGATGTTTAAAAGTGGCTGTAAGCTCCTGGGTTTGATGTACTCACTGCTGACAGAATCAGATGCAAACTGTAGGAAGGCTGATAACAGCTCTGCTCCCCAAAACCTTTCTCCCGTGTCTCTGAACTGACTGAATGGGAACTGAGAGGGGAAAGAACAAAGATTTGCTGTTCTTTACAGTCACGCAACGAAAGTGTAGGTTAAGCACAGGAAGTATTTGCAGATTCCAGATATTCTGTGGACCTTTGTTGCTTTTCCTTGCATTCAGATCTAATCTGAGCCCCTGCACAGAGCTGGACTTTCATGTTCTGAGGTCCTTCACTAATAGAAAACCCAACCCACTGTGATACTCAGGGCAAAGTGGACTCAAGAACTTCAGCTCTATGTAGGTACTTATTCACGTTAATGCATTAAGGAAAAAATGCTTTACTGAGAAGGCTTAAAATCATACAAATGAATAAATTAACAGACAAATTCAATATATACTCATAGTATAGCAAGCCTACAGACAGGAAAGATACAGTTATATCTTTCAGAAGAAGTTTGGACAGACAGTTTGATGTACCACATCAAATATAACAACACTGTGTGATCTTTAAGCCTCAGGGGTTTAAAAACACTAAGTGTTTCTTTTTTGTTCTGATACCAAATATGTCTATAACTCCAACTGATTCAAGTCACCACTAATAACCACTGGAATATTTTTAGGAGGTCCTTCAAACAGAAGGGTAGCATTTTCACTACAATTTTGAACAAGCAATAAATCGTGTTTGGTTCTTTAGTTCAATCAAGCATCAATTTTGGATTATTTGTCTGAAGTCAGAATTCTTAAAATATGCCTTTTTTTTTTTTTTTTTAACAGAAGCAATTTCTGGGGGAAAAAAAATCCTCTCCACAATTTGAGTGCAATCAGCTCTTCTAATATAACCATCTCTGATTGAAGGTAAGGTTCATGATCAGATCTATTTAAGGAGGCCTGTATGATTAATCTAAGAGGTGTCTCACCAGTATCCACATGAATAAGCAGAAAGAACATTGTTTTACTTTCATGATGCTGCTGCACCACCTTTGATTCTCACAATCTTGTTTGTACTAATATCATTCTGCATTTTGCAGAAGAAGGGCTCATAGCAGGATAGGCAACTCAAATTTGTCAATCGGTGAGATCCGGAATTGAAAATAATTCAGAATATGAATGGGAAAACATCTGGCTGTCAGATATTCAGAAGAATTTTATGCCAAAATAGTGTTAGGTAATTTCCAGCTCTCACAAGAGCATCCAGCTAATTCCTGATGGATCATCAGTACCTTTGGGTGCTTTCTGGAAGCAAGTTCCTCCTTTTCCTTTACTGTTCTTTGTGAAGAAAAGAGAAGATTGAACTCTCACCAGAAAATGAGAAGAACATTAACCTCTAAGTCCCTCAGATTTTGGTAAACAGTGAGATCACTGGAAATCTTAGCTTCTGCATATGAATTAGAGAAGAATAATGGGACTGAGCAAAAAGTCATGGACTATGTTCATCAATATGTGCCTTTTATGTAAACTAGATTGTTAATTGAAAACGCATTTTCAGAGTCTCTTAAGAGGCAATCACCTTAAAATTAATCAAAGTCCTGTTTTGTTGTTGTTGTTTTTAGTAGGGTTTGTGCACCTTTGGATGCTCAGAAAATTGCTCGGAGCAGAGACCGGAGCCAGAGGCTTTGGGGTTCATGTGTCAGAGCCCAGTTTTGTGGGGCTGGGGAGGCTCAACCTGGAGAAAAGGAGGCTCAGGGGGGGATCTTCTGGCTCTACACAACTCCCTGACAGGAGGGGGCAGCCAGGTGGGGGTCAGGTCTTGGTCTGCTCCCAAGTAAAAAGTGAAAGGATGAGAGGAGTTGTGTCAGGGGAGGTTTGGGTTGGATATTTGGGAAAATTTCTTCACTGAAAGGGGCTCACCAATCACTGCAGTAGGTCACAGTCCCCAAAACAACAGAATTTCAGCTTCCTTTTCTGTCTGGTCATCACCATGTCCTTAGTTTTCAATCATTCTTTTCCCATTTACCCAAGGCTTTCTGTTTGCCATCTCTACTAAAGCTCCCTCTGTGAGGCACATGGAACAAAGTCTTCATGAACAATTTTGGGTGGCTTTTTTTTTTTATTTACCTCTCCTTAAAATATTCTTTAATTTACTTCTTCAGTGCCCAGCACTGACTCATTAAAAAAATAACCTCCTAGTAGTAACACAGTGATAGATATCAAAGGTGAAAATTTGCCATTATTTTGCACTCAAGCAGCCTGAACAGATCTTCAAACAGCACGGAGAGGAAAGGGCTGTATTTGTCTACAGATGTATTTTCTTAACATTTTTTTTTCATCAATTTACTTCAGCAAGAATGACCAGCTTAAATTTTTCAGTGTCTTCAAGGACCTTATTTCATGAATTTGTATAAAAGGCAGAAAAGTACATATAAATGTTTTAAAAGCAGCCAGGAGTTTTTGCAGAAACAGTGCCATTAGATTTAAAATACCAAACACTCAAATTACTTCTGACACATTTGATCTGAGTCACTTTTGAATTTGCACCTACAAACAATAAAAAATACTGGTTCTGAGGGAGACCGATTATTTCCTTTGCAATATTTTACCACAGAGACGTTATTCTCTCTTTCCCCCAGATCTGACAACCATTCAAATATCCTGGGTTTGCTGCACACTAAACCAGAAATATGATCTCTGCTTGGAAACTCCCCTCAAAAATAGTTTCTTCTGTCAATTCTCAGTAACTGCCTTCAATAACAAGTGTGACTATTGAACTCTGAAAGTATCAATGCTCAGTCATCCTCCTGAGCTTACCCATCACAGCTGCAGGGAATAAAGATGCTGAAAGACCGCGATCTCTCCCCATCGTTTGGATGTTTATCATAACCCTTTGTGATATTTAACTGGCACTGCTTTCTCCTCCTTCATTTCCAAAGGGATGAATCACAGACTCAGTTCTTCCAGGAACCAACCACTTGAGCTATTCTCTGCACTTCCTTCAGCTCTTCCTCGACTGCAGCCAGCCCTTCGATTGACCCCACCTTTAATAAATGTTTAACTGGAGAGTCTCAGCTAAAACATGTATGAAGCCTCCCAGGAATGACTAACCAACACCTAAAACCCAGATTTATGACAGAGAACTTCCTAGAGCCTCCCACAGCCAGTGGGATTTGTTCAGAGGCTGGAGTGAAGGAGAGTCACTGTAGAAAGTCAGATTTCCTCACTTTCTTATTCAATAATACAACATCTTGTCTGTAGACTGTTCTGAGTTATATCCAGGATGTTAAAAACAGATTAATGCAAAATTAGAGGGTATAGCCTACATGAGGTACTTCTCATTATAATTAACTGTTAATTTTAAGTTACAACTTGCAAAAAGCTAGACAAGCAAGCCACCAGTTCACTAAAAAAGGCTTTGAGTTCCCTAATGATAAATTTATACTCAGATACTTAGAGTGAAAAGTGTAAGAACTCACTTCCTGAGTTAACTTCATCAAGAAAAAAAAAAAAAGAAAGATTGGGGATTCAGTGTCTGGGAGTCAACAGGAATACAGAATTTTCTGAATCAGTGGGAAGGGCTGAAGTTACATCCAAGGAAAATGCAACAAATCAAGGAATACTCAAACAAGACAAAGAATTCTCAAAACAAAAAAACACCTTGGAGTATTCTTCTGGAATTTCCAAACCACGTTTGGTCTCATTGATCTCACAGGGCTTTTTCTAAGCTGAATGACTCTGTGATTCACCCATCCAAACTGTGACATCAGTTAGAAGTGGCTTCGGTGCCAGCACTAAGGACCATCACCTAATGGCCAAGAGATGCAGGAAGCCTACTTATCCCTCCATCTTCAGGCCCAATTTATCACCTACTGCTATTTTCAGCAGTCCCTTGGCTTCTCTGGCCAAAAAAAGTGGTTATTTTGCCCTAATGCCAAGACCAGTGGTACCTGATCTACTTCTGTGGCTTCCTGATCTTACTGCAGCACAATCAGTGGCAACAGTAAAACACATTTTTTACAGAGCAACGCATTAAAAGAATCCATTCTTTTCCTAATAAAAGGTTTCTTTTAGGTATAGGGATTACAAAGAGTAATAGATACTATTTTTAATATTCTGGGAATGTTAACTCAATCCTTAACTCAAAATAGTCCCAGAATTATTTGCCATTAGCTATCCATAACAATTTAGAACCTGTGTCTAACTTGGAAATTTGGTACTTTTATCCTGAGTTTTCCAGTATACTAAATAGTTTAAGTACCTTTATACAGGAAGCAATACAGAGTTATTTGTAGATCCAGTAATCCAGAGTAATTTGTAGATCCAGCCAATGGTCTTCCATCCCTGAAGTTCCCTAGTTCTCCCGAAATAATAAAAATTCACCAAGACAGCAGCAAGAAAGCAAGTGGACACTTCTCCACAGCGTCTCAACAATAAACAGCAGAACTGTGATACTCCACCGGAATGTTCCAAACCTAAATTGAATGGCAGCATGATTGCTGTGGTTCCAGTTATGTTAATTAGGCTGGATTCATGGTTCATTGAGGCTGCAATTATGCTGCAAAGAAATGCTGCAAGCATCCCATCCTCCTGCAGTCTGCTGAGTGTGCTCCCATTCCTCTTGGGGCAAAATAGACTTTCTGAAGGGATTATACACTGGAGTCACATTTGCACTTAGACCACACGCTTGGTGAAGATGCAATTAGATGACCACGTTTTGCAACTTTCTTCCTTTTCAGATTTAATAGGAAAAATAGCTTTCCAAGTTCCTCAGCCATTTTTTAAGCATGCTTTACTTTGCCAATTTGCATACTAAGCATACAAATTATAAGCCTTATTAGCCCCATTTCAACCGTAGGGTAAGTGAAGAAGGGGAAGAGTTTTGCCCAAAGTTATGCAGCTCTTCAGTGGAAAGAAAACTGAAGTAGCTCCCATCTTCTTACAGTTAATGGTTGGACTCAAAGATCTTGCAAGGCTTTTCCAAACTAAATGTTTCTATGATTCTTTCATGACATTTCCTGACTTACTACAGTAAATAGGACACATCCCCCCCACCCAAAATGCAAAACTTTCTGCTGGAACAGTGATTTATAAGAGAGGGGCAAGTGGGCATTACAGTCTCAAACAACCGAGAGAAGACACATAATGAGCCAAATTTGTTGGCCTGCAATAAGAAGGAAATAGTTTAACATGGTAGCAGCTCCTTCCTGAATGGGACAGGTGTGTTACCCCTCAAGTAGGTGTTTTCAAACTATCTGGTTTTTACTGAGTTTAAGAGGCAGCAACAGAGGAAGACGATTTTTCAGGCAAGTAGCCAGTCTGGGTCTTTTTAGGAATAGATCTACTTTTAAAACCAGTCTCTTCAGAGAAACACATTTCCCAACGCTCTTCCTCTCAAAGAAAGATGATGTAGGATCAGGTGTCTAAACTGAACTCTAAAGAACCAAGTATCCTCAGAGCCTAATTTCCAGCTTCACAATGGACTTAAGCGCTTAGAATTTCAAGTCTCATTAAAAACCAATGGTGCTTAAGCCCTTAATTTTATTTTTTTTTTAATTTAAGCAGATCTCAAAAAAAAAAAATTTGATACCAGCCACTTCAAAGCTGACTCCTCGAATTCAGGGATGATTGAGTTTCCATAATACAATTATGGTTGGAACGAAGCTGGATTGAAAGCGAGGTTCAACTTTCAAACAACATCCCCAAAACAGTTGCAGATGATGTGCATTTCAGCTTTCTGATCCTCAGGTGACACAGGGATGATTGGTATTAGCGAGATACGCATTAGGAAGGGAAGGCAATGCCCTAACTAGAAATAACCATCTTTTCCACAGATGGATGGACATCCATAACAATTTAATCTAACGAGACATCGAGCTTACATGCCCATTTGAAAAATCATAATGGCACTTGTCTGGCAGGTTTGTTCCTCGATGCTTCATTCAATGACTGTTCCATTCTTTTGCTTTTTTTTTTTTTTAACTAATATTATCACAGTTCTTTTTACAGATTTAATCTACCAGCAGTTCTCAGCCAGGCCACAGCTTCAATTAATACCAATCTGAGCCTTAACACAAGGAATTCATGCATTGACTGAGCTTTGGATCTGGCTTTTAAAATGAGTTTTGCAATGCTCCTAAGATGAGGAACCTGAACCACTTTGACACTGAAATTAGTCAGTACATACACAGAAATCTAAAAGCACATCAGGAATAATATTTAACAGACACTATAAAATATCAGATTGAGAAATAATTGTACTTTATGTAAGAGCATGATAAGAAATCTGTTTTCTGATATATTATTAGCCCAGTGGATCTGACTTGCAATTTACTCAGCCTACTTAGGCTGGAGTTTAAATACAACACAAAAAACGATGTCATGTCTCCCAGACAGGAACGCTCCAAAAGTTTTATTACTCTCACTTGAAAGCATTACCACAGATAGGAGGAAAACGAAATATTAAATACACCATTAACAGGAAAATTATTTCAAATCAGTGAAGCATGACGAGACCCAAGTATACTGTTTCTCAATTTCTTTTTCCCTAATGTACACTGAGGAGACAGTAAGGTAGTAAATGGCCAGGGTTCAAACACAGGACATAAACTACATGAAATTAGGAACAGCGTAAATCTTAAGAACAGCTCAGAACTATGAAGAAAATTAGAAAAGAGCCTAATGTGAATTCATTACAGACTTCTCACCAACCTTTTCTTTTCTTAAAAGTAGGCAAAGCTGCTATACTGTTAAATTCCACTAACTTTAAAGTTAAATATTGTTTCTTTTAAAGCTGCACTCATCAAATCTGCTCCCAAACCAAAACCAACAGCTACTTATTTTGTCTCATAAGCCAAGCAGTAAACTAATACTGTAAAACTTAAACTGGATATTTTATTTATAACTAAAAGATGGTCTAATGCCTAATGAATGCCTGCTGCTCACCAACTGAAAAGTTATGGAATATAATAAAAAACCTTTTACCAATTCATTAGGCAGACAAAACTCACCTTGGCAACCCAGGCTAACAACCTGTCCTCACTGGTGCCCTGTAAGTGTTGGGAGGAAGCACGAATTGGTCCCCAAAGGAAGAGGCAGGCTCAGAGATGCATTAAGAACCCAGTTCCTAGAGCCCTTCTAACCACAAATACTCTGGTTTTATTAAGTTTAGTCTGACATTTGGGGCCAGTTGACATCATTGGTCAGGTATCAACACCCCCTGACTCCAGCAGAGCAATCCTGACAGCACGGCTTTACCTCTAAGGCTCATCCTCCCTTGACAACACCAAGAATGATTCCTCTATTACCTGCAGTGATTTATGGAAAAGGCTTTGAAACGTCCCGTGCTTCACCATCTCCGCTGAAGGAAGATGGGCCATGGAGGTGATTACATCTTCACACGATAGATCATCCATTACTGACAGCTTCTATATTTCCCAACTTGAAAAAAAAATCAGCCCTTGTCTACATATGGATACATAGCACATTTGAAATGTGTAAGGCGAATATAAAGAGGGTTTAAACCCTCAGTTTATCAGCTCTGCAGGCCCAATTTCGCAATCAACTAAACCTACAGTACATTTTCATCAAGTGCTGCAAATCAGCAAAATATTAAATGAATCTTGAAAAAATGATTATGAATCCACAGTTCTGTTTGACTGTATAATTCTATTTAAGATTAAAATTACTATCATAAAAAGGCCACTTTCTGAATGTAATTCCACAAAAACATCATCACAAAAGCTTTTACTGCTATTTATGTCAGAATGTATTTTAAACAGTTCTAATCATTTACCTTTGTGGACACTTAATTAAAATTACAAAACCAATTTTAATCTGTAGTCCAATTAATATGCAAATATATGCAAATGTGGTAAATCAAGGTGGTGATTAAGTTAAGGACACTCTATTTCATGTCTGCTTTAAGTGTGAAAACAAACAATCTTTTTTGTAATTGTACTGATGGATTGTGATGTTTATAGGGTTAGTATGGGGTACAAATGTTTATGCATCAACATTATGCCAAAACAAAGATTTTATACTCTGGAGTGATTTAGCATCCAGCATACATTCAGATGTAACAAAGTCATTTTGCAGTCATCTTGTGAATTAGAATAAGGTCAAAGCAAAGTTAAATTTCTATGTCATCCATTTGTATGGCTATTTAAAATTCAACAATCACTTTCTGATGTGTTAGGTAAGAGCCAAGAAGTCTCAAGAATGGCATATTATCACCCTTTATCATTTAGTGTTCATAATACACTGGTTTATCTTTGATACTATTACAGAAATAGTTCTCCCATTAAGGTGCAAAGATATTCATCCTTTTTAACCCTTTTTCCTCCACAAGTTTCAGTTTTTCAATCTGCAGCCAAAGGTTGCTCTACCAGTGAGGGTTTCTCATACAGATACGCACTACATTCCCTAAGAATTGGCTTTTTCTAGCCACTTTCTTCTTTCTCCCTACTGCTGATGCAGACAGGTTGATGGTCCTTCCCATTTGCCCAAAGAAAAGTCTATCTGTTGCTCTTTGTGGGAATAAATCTGAATTCCTCCATTTAGAGCAACTACACCCTTGGACTGAAGCAACTGGTCTACTCTGCCAAGACAATAATGATACTGGTAAAAGTAATATTTAATTTTACAGCTTATTTGAGTCCATAAAAGAGCACAGCTTTCCCTACATATTCTCAGGAGTTGCCAAATGTTTGGAAATACGCTCAGTGCAAAAGGACAGCATTCACCTCCTGTCATACTGAGATACTGGAGTATAAAACCCCGCAGAATCCCTCTCCTTACAGCTTCCTCTCCATCAAATACAACAATTAGAAAAGAGTTCAAAAAACTTTTCAATGTTGTTTTTACTAATGTGCTTCATTTCTGATTTTTTTAAAATGATTATGTCCAGAATATTTCACAAGATTAAGATGAGGTATTATTAAAATATTTCTTACTCCAAATATTTTATGTTTCTGCGTTACTATTATCACCACAAGACATGAAAATATGAAATTTAGCTCCGGTCAGTAAAGCTTCTTTTAAAAGCCAAAGGTCTCCTAATGAACACAAAATATTTATAAAATATTAAAAATATTTTAGCATTTTTAACAAGGGATATGGACACACGATAATTTTGTAATAATAGAACTTATAAACTTGCATTTGGGATGCAAATCTTGGAATGTACAGCCGTACCTATCATAAGGTTCCTGTAAAAAGCAGCATTAGCATATTTATGGGTCTCCTGATCTAACAGACACTAACAAAGCACCATAAAACTCACCTGTCACAGGTGCTTAAAAGATCTTTTAGTATGTAGTTCTGGGTTAAAAAAACCCAACCAGCTCCTCTTCCTTTGAACTGGGCACTCATGAAAGAGCTGCTTTCACCAAAAATGGAAAAGATTTACATTAGCAACTAGAAACAGGAAGAACTTGCAACGTCCTCTTCTACCTCCAACAGCTCTCCACCATGAAGGACCTGTGTCTACTTTCCACCATTTTTTGATGTGTTTTTCAAAGAGGAAAGAAAATTTATTTCCACAGAGAAGAGTAGTAGGAGTAAGGGGATAGGATGGCAGACAGCCAGCAATGTGGCTGGACCTGACTCCAACGAATGAGAATGGATTTGGGAATTGTGGATGGGTTTTGGTGGAGAGTCAGTGGAAGCTGGGAAGGTGAAGATCACAAGGAAAAGAGTTGCACCCAGTCTAACCATGAGTTAGACTTTCTGCATGCTCCACTATTCAATTAGATATCCATAACTGCAATTCCAGCCCCATGCTCTGGAATCAATGGACACGGGACCACTGAGCAGGGTCTGAGCCAAAGGGAAAATCACTCAATGACTGTGTCCTGCTGTGGTGGCCACCTCACCACACAGCTGCACGTCTCTCTGGCTTGGGGAGAGCCATTCCTTAAATCAACTGCACACTGCCTGTCCTGCCTGGATGGAAAACAGCATAGTGATCCAGGCAGGTCTTCAAGCTGCCTCTTGACAGCACAGAGAGCACTGACCTCTGAAGGGCTTTTCTGGGCTCTAAAGATTGTGTGTTCACACTCCTGGCTGGCTCTTGTGGAGCAGAATGAATAAGACCTTTGCCGTGTAGTTAAACACAGGAGAACAGAGCCACACGGTGCCCCGATGCACACTCAGCTGAACACGAAGAAGGTTCTGTGTTAGCGCTGCCAGAGACACCTCCATCTATTCTTTGAGTCTGAAATCAAACGTTGAGGTATCAAATACGCCAGCAGAGTTCACAGAGCTGCTGATGCTTCGGCTGGAGCTTATTTTTCAGTGGGAGATAAAAGGTGATTCTCTGTATTACGTATCATCACAGGATAAATTTGTTGTAGCCGACTGCACTAATACAATCGCGCTGCCAACGCGTAGTGAAACTTAATCCCTCTGAAGACACACGAGCTTCTTTTAAGTTTCAAACCTATACCATTGAAAAACATCTTACTACTGTGTATTCAAGAGTACTTTTCTTGTTAGCTGCTCTTCTCATCCTTTTCGCTATTTGTATTTATTTAAATGGAGCACTGATTTAAAGCAGACCTGTAAAATTAATCATTGCTCTTGGTCATTCTCTATTTAATAACCACTGAAATTTTAAATAACAAGTTTTGATACACCCAGTTATAAAACATTCTTCTTGTGATGATTCAGACAGCAGTTTTCATACTTATTTGAAAACTCAGATATCATCTTGCTACAACAACAGAGTGGCATTCCACCTTTAAAAGTAGTTCCAGAGGTAAATCACACATATAAGAAAATCAAAACAAATGCAGCAACATCTCATGGAAGTACAGGAATGCTACAAAGAAAAGAAAATAATCTAAATCTCTAAAGGCAACACCTCCACGCAGCTCATCTTTAAAACTCTACTCTGTAAACAGTCAAAGTTTTCTTTTAAAAGTTAAAGGTGCACAGAAAATTAAAAAAACAATGTCAGGTTTTTTTCTTTTTTTATTGCCTCTAAAGTACAGCATGCTTGGATCACGCTTCTTCACATTAGAAATTCAGGTCTTGTCTGTTCTAGGAGGATGCGTGGTGACTGGGGAGCTGGAGTGAAATGACCATGTTATCACAAGGAAAAAGAATGTGAAAACTGAGTAAGTGAGTGCAGAGCTGCTCTTTGGTGAGGTTTGCATTGGGTTTGCTTTATTAACCAGAGTTGATCTTGTTCAGCTAATAAATAAGAACAAGGCAGATGACAGATTTGCCTCCTTGTCTCAATAGCCCTTGACAGTCTAGTGTAGGAGATGAACATGCTTTAACACACACTGGTCTTCCCTGTGTGTGTTTGGGTGGGAATAGCCTAAACATTTTACAATCTCCAAGATTAAAAAAAGCAGTGAAAATACGAAAAAGAAATAAGTATTATAAAACAAAAAAACTTTTCTCCAAGTTTCCTTCATGCATCACAGGGCAACAGAAATCACAGACCTTGTGTGAAAAAAAAAAAAAGCATTTTTTTTCCTGCTGGCTCTTTTTCAAGTGTCCTTTCACATTTGAGGTACAATCCTCCTGTAAGGAGGATTTTTTGACTGAGTGCCTTAAAAGAGGACCCTCATTTACCTATTATTCAATACTGATTTAAATTACTAGGTTTCTTAAGTTTCTGACCTCCTGTATTTTATGATGTATTTAAAACACTTTGACTCTTATGAACCATTTAATTAACTAGATAATAACTGCACATTTGTCCTACTTGCCATTCACCAAAGTTAAGTTTCAACATTACTTCTGAAACTATCCTGCATGCCTGTCATTCAGCAGCTTTTATTTCAAATTACAGAGGGGAAAAAATTGTCCTTGATTATCCCTATGATATTGATGACACCAATACATGGCATTGGAAAAAGTGAGGAACAAATCTGTCATTTTTAAGTCTATGGATAGTGTTTCATGGCTGGAAGAAGAAATCAGATTCTCAGATGACATAAATTGCTGTAAATGGCTTACAGAGAACTGCAGATCTTTAAGTCAGATGAAGATCACGGTTGCTCAAAGAAACCATTCAAAATAATTCTCTGAGCCTTCTACACCCAAATATCTCACAGGGAACAGATCGCAGCCATAAGGAAAGAAAGATCTCTGAGCTGTATAAATACGAAAAATCTCTGCATTCAGCCCAACATCATACTGTTATTTTGGTTACAAGATTAATGGCACACTTGCTGCCCAACTAAGGCAACTCACAAATGCTGCATCTACTTGGCAATTTGGCTTCATCAATAAAATGGAGTCTGACAGAATCAGATGCTTATTTTTCAGGATTAAGGAATCCATGTCATACTTAAAACACTTTCATGTGCTTAATGGACTCACCCCAGTCGTGCTGGAAAGGGCCCTTAGGTCTGCATTATAAATGCCCCATTTTCTGGTTGTATTTTAAAAAGCTTAAAAAATAAATTTTTGCTGGACACAGCAGTGCCCATAACACAAACCTTTATTTGGAGAACACAACTGCCTTTCTGAGACTGACCTGAGCACAATTCTGATGTAGGAGCACCAACAGGAGTTGAAAAATGTCTCTGTGGGGTTGGGATTTTAACAGAAATTTAGGATTCCTATGAAAGGCACAAAACACACGCATTGCTGCCTTGTGAATTGATGTAGCAGAGGAATGAGGGGAATAACACAGGGATTCCTTTCTTTATCCACTTTGCTGATAAATGTGCCTAAATAATTGACTTTGGTACTGACTCAGACACTATGGCTCAATTCTTTTGAACTATCTCAACAGTCTGTGCATTTGAGGAGTTTCTCCCATGACCATGAGCCCCTAATGAGGGGGGGAATTAAAATAATAAACCGTAAGACTGTCTCAAAAATTTGGTCTTTGGCTTAGACTGCCCCAGAAATAGGTCCCATTTGAAATGTGAAAATCTTGATGATTAGTAAATCAAACAACTGAGCACACTGGGTTCCCACAAGCTCAGGAGTGTGTGCACACACAGGCATGCATGAGCACACACATGTAAAGGACTGCTGCTCAATCCTTCGTAGGAAACCAGCTGATGACAAATACTTGTAATCTATTTAGAAATGTGGTTTCATAGTTCAGTCCTTTGGGGTTTGAGAACTTCGCTCATCACGTCTCTGGGGCATTACACAGTAATCTCTGAAAAACTGCATGGTAGATGAGCTCTGAAGATATTTCTGATGATTAAAGGCACGAAGGATCTTTACATTTATGTGGCTTGAAGAAGACCAGCACCTTCCAGTCAGACATGGAAGGTCCAGCACCCTGGGAGGGGTCAGGAATTTTAGAAAGCAGACAGCAGCAGTGTAAATCTGCCAGAATATGTCAAGGGTAGAAAAACCCACAACCACTTCTTTCCACAGGCACATTCAAACAGCTCTGTTGGTTTCCATCACAAGGCAAGCTCTTACTTCCTACGTCTCAACTTTACATTGCTGCCTCATCGTGTACTTGTAGCATATGCTGCAATTAATAGTAGCAGTATGTAGGCAGCTCTGAGGACACATCCCCATCAACATCCACAGTCCCAGAGCCCTCAATCTGACTCAATTCCTCATTTATCCCCTCCCTCAGCCAGAAGAACTCTGCATGACCTGCAGCATCTCTGCATCTTCACTGCTGCCCTGCTGTAAAGGTGGTGACTAAAGGGAGGTCACAACACTCACTCTGGTAGAGGAACAGATGACCAGCAGGTAGATGCCAGAGAAATGTTTCAGGCTGTCACGGTGCTTTTATGGTTTCTTCAGTTAATACTATAAAATGCACAGAATTACACCACTCAAGTGTGTTAAACCAAAGGAACTGCTCCCTGCTGAAAAGTCCTGATAAATAATGTCACTTAGAATCACCAAATAGTTGGGGTTGGAAGGGACATTAAAGTTCATCCCGTTCTACCCTTAGAATTCCTTCCTGAGATCTAATCTAAATCTCCCCCTTCATCTTAAGGCCATTCCCCCTCGTAGGCATAACTTAGGCATAACTGTTGTACCATCATCCCACAGAAAAGTGACAGTTTTGTTTTACTGGTAAATGCTGCTATGACTATTATCCTAAAAGCTGTGCAATTTAAGTATGAGACCATATCAATTAGAGGTGGAGTACATCAACTCTGCCTTCTAACCAGTGTGATAATCCACCCCAGGGGAGTTTTCTATACATTTAATAGTAGATTTACTCGATATTTTACAAATAGACACCAAAAACTTCAGAGAAATTATGCTGTTCATCCTGTTTCTACTGATGTTTCTTCTGTCACATGCCACAGAAATATTTTGACAAATAAAAGAATATTTTAGAAAGATGAATAAAAGCAATGAACTACAAAATGGTCTTGTTTATGAGAACATCAACATATTATCCTCATTCTTTTGAATGAGAAAAAGCTACAGATCTGTCAGGTTAAGAAAATGATCTTCACATTGACAGGAAAATAGATGTAGATGATTGAAAATTTGAAATTTATTAGCATTTTATTTCTTCTATATTAAAAAATAAACCTCACTACAGCAAAGCTTCTACAGAATAAAAAACCCTCAATGGCTATGAGAAGACAGGCAAAGAAGAGAAGACTGATGACACATCTGCCTGCTGCCCCAAAAATGAGTGAGCACCTAAAAACCACCATGATTTATTATGCACATAGCTGAGGCTCTGAGAGAGCACGGAGATATTACCTCCAGCATGTCTCATTAATAGGTTAAATTCTGTTGTTACAATTGTTTATGTGTTTCACCTCTTTCCAACCAGCTGAACAATGCCCTGTCAGAGCACAGAATTAGAAGTGCGTGGTTTCGAGTCTAGGACAGCCCTTGACGAGCACATTTAAACTTCACATGAACCTGGATGCAATTTAAAAGAAGTCAGGGGATGAGGTGACAACAGAAAGGTTGTTATGGGAAGCACAGGAACAGCACTGCTGGGAGAGGATACAACCCCACCTTCCCACTTAAGAATCAGATACAAAAGAACCATCAAAACTAACACGGGAAGAGCTGTGACAGCAACCACTTCACATCACATTCCGTGGGTAGATGACACAAACCCCATGCATGCAAAGCACTAAAACACACAGGCAAGTTCAGTGAGATCAAACATTTTTTTCCACACTGTCCAAAGCCCTTCTAACATCATTCTGAGCTTCAGACCATTCATGGTAAAGGTGCTGATTATGGTTTGATTATGGTTTTTTGACACTGGAAGCTCCTCAAGAGGAAGTTTAAAGGCCATTTATCATCTATGTAACCTAATGATACATATATATATACATATATATATATATGTTTTGTTTGTTCACTCCATCCTTTTGTACGTTCTGATATTCAAAGGTAAAAATTGAAAATAAATGGAGGTTGTTACACGAGATGCCAGATTTCTGCACCTGGGTTTGATTCCTGCCCATCAGTGGTTGTACGTGGAAAATCAACTTGAAGTTTAATTGCCGGCATACAGTCATATCAGTGACACTATCACTGAAATTATGGATACCTGATTTTAAGAAATAAAATAATTTACTGGCAGATCTTCAGGCACCACAGAAATCCGAGTTTAACCAATACGCTGATTAACATTTCCAGCACAATAATTGTCTACATGAACCTGTATTAAGATCTGCTTGCAGATTCCCCAGTAACTCCTTATGCTGAACTTTCATTTAAAAATATTTCCAATATTCTCCTTTCCAGGAGCTTCATCTTACCCTTTAGATACTGCCCAGCCCCAGGTAGCTTCAGCAGGGTCAGGACTGGTCCTCCCATGTTTCCATGTGCAATGATTCCTGATGTTTTAGCTGATATTTACACCTGTATTAACTTTATACACTTAGAAATAAATAATGCAGCTCCTCATCCCTCATATAGAGAACCAAACATATAAAAAAAATTGCAGAGTTATATTTATGGGTACACAGTAATTCTTGATAACAAAATAACTAATTGTTCCCAATAATTTCTTCTGGCATGCAGCAGTAGTACTTTCTGTAATCCACTTTATTCATCGGCAGTAATTCATCCCATTCAGAAGAACAGGATTTAAAAATAATATTTAAACAAGGTTGAGGATAACAACTAAAAGGTGCCCACAAGAGACATATTTAAATGCCTGCTAAATATATTTACCTAAGTCAACAGCGAAGTTTTATTTGGCAATTCTGCATTTTAAAGCTATTGTCTCAATTAGGCCAAAAAGGAGGATACTGCTTATGACTGCAAGTCTCTGCCTGCATTCATTTATTGTTCAGTTCACAGTCTCTGAATACAACACAATCCTCCAACGGAGTCAGCTTTCATAATTCAGCAGTACAAAGTCTGCAAACACATGTAACCTAGATCCATATTTCACAGTGACAGCATATGATAGCAGAATGTGAAGTATTAATGCTAGTGTCACTACAGTCCTACACTCTACTGCACTTTAAGAGAAAGCAGCTGCTGAGATGAAATGTGTGCCAACTGTCTGAAGACAGAAACATAAGAAACATTCCTTCTGTTACAAAGGGAGAGACACACACAAACAGACTTTCTTTTAGACTCAACAAGCACAAAGTTTCTTACTTTCGCCTTTTACGTTTCTATTTCAGAACCGCTCTCGCGCTGGGGGAGAGACGTGCCTGGGTGGGAGCCCCAGCCTGGGCACGGAGCAGCTCCTGAGGCAGAGCAGGGCTGGGTGAGGGTGATGCATCAGTACAGGGAACTGCTGGAATGGTGACACCAATTCTGTAAGTGATTCTCCAGAATCAGTTACAGAATCATGGAATCACTGAATCATTTAGGTCGGAAAAGCCCTCTGCAGTCATCGAGTCCAACCATTCCCCCAGCAATGCCAAAGCCACCCACGTCCTCACAGGGCTTTTAAACCCCTCCAGGGATGAGGACTCCACCACTGCCCCGGGCAGCCTATGCCAGTGCTGGACAGCCCTCTGGGTGAAGAAATTTTCCCAAATATTCAACACAAGCCTTTCCTGATTCATCTTGATTCTGCTTCCTCTCATCCTGTCTCTTATTACCAGAGGGAAGAGCCTGACCCCCACCTGGTTGCACCCTCCTGTCAGGGAGTTGTAGAGCACAATGAAGTCTCCCCAGAGCCTCCTTTTCTCCAGAAGCTCCCTCAGCCACTCCTCATATATCCAAGAAAACCCAATTCCCACCAAATTCCTGATGAGGTATGAGATATAAACATGCAGAATGGTGGTTAGAGATGCTTTAGGACCTTCCAGGAATACTACAGCAGCTTTTCAATAACCAAAGCAGTGAAACAGTCTCCTGCCTGCAAACATCTTTGTCCTAACCCATCCTTGTGTTGTGCACCTGCTACTGAGAGCTTTCTTAATTGGACTAAGGGACACGCTACAGAATTGTAAATTGGATTAATAAGGTGCATTTTTTTAATCTATTCTCTACATACAGAGTAGCACAGAACCTGCTCTTCTTGATTTGTGTCTAGTCCTGGAGCAACACCACCAAATGATCTCCCACGTAGTGTATCACCACCTTTTACGCCCAGCACTACAATAGGAGTGTGACATAATCTGAAATGTTCGGCCGTAATTCATTTAAAAACTACTACAACCTCATTGACCTCCTTATCAAACAATTTATTGTGCATTTACAGACTGGACAATGAAATAGAGGAGGTAAGGTATTAATGGTGACACTATTTGGCAAGCTCATAGCACAGTTCATTCAAAAGGCAATTTTAAAATTGAATGAAGAGGTTTGACTAGGCAATAAAAACAGCCACAATGCCAGTGAACAGTACTTAGGAGGAAAGCCTCTAATTATCCTATTTATAAATCAACAGCAATTTTACTGATGACTTCTTCTCAAACTTGATTAAAATAACTTCAAAAAATTAAAAAATAATCAGATCATATTTATTTTATTAAATTACGATTTTAAAGCGTTATTGATTCCTTTCATAAATGAAAATGATAAAAACTTGAGGACAAGAACGAGACAACATTTTTTAAGAGAAACATTTGTACAACACTCTGCAACATAATTATAGTGCTGCCCTTGGGGAAGGGGATTTTATTTTATAATGAGAATGTTTACACTGTTATGGGGTTCAATCTATCTGGGAGGGAAGGTTAAACTTCTTTCCATTAAAGACAGGCTTATAATGAAAAGCTCTGAAAGGAGAATGGAGTCTAATATAGTAGATGTAATGGCCTATTAAATGATTCACACACACAAAATGAATCAAATTCATTGTATCTTACTGCTCTTTTATGACAAAATTGTTGAAAAAATAAAACTATTGTCAAGATAATTGCATATTACATATACTGTATTACTGTAACTACTATTCTTATTGGGTGACCCAGAGTCTACATTTTAGGGACGTTAATAGGACATTACATTTTAAATACTTTATAGTATTGGAATGTTGCACAAAAATCCCACTTTCACTCTGAAGGCAAAAATCAATTCAGACTTAAAGTCATGCTGCAATTCTGCATCATTCTTTTTCAATTAAGTTTTTGCATACATTCTTTATGATGTCATTTCTACATTCCTGCAACAGATGTTTGTTTATATCCCAATTTACCCAAATGCTGCCGTACTAGTCCCTGAACGTAACCTCTACAACCAGCTTGTGTTTCCAAAAACACAGTACAAAAAACGTTTCCTTAAACTTGTCCCCCCGATCTACTGCTAAAAATCACCATCTCTGATCATCACACAGTAATGGACATTTTCTTACAGGAGCTTGAATATATCAAAAATACCAGAAGAAATTAAATAAAAGTCATGGCACACCTCTAAAAAAAAATTATATATAAGCAGGTCAAAAAGTAGGAAACATATGCATGAAGGATTGAAAATTTTACATGAGACCTATAGTGCAATACCTTGGCCTACTACGAAGAGCTCTGCAATAATTATGACTGTTCATTAAGGAGCTGGTCTTGCAAACACACAGGCAGACTGAGAAAATCCACACGACTGCAGTTAGTCACCCACAGAACTGTCCATATGTGCTCTTATATTAAGCGTCAGAAACCTTGGTTTATTATCTTTTTGCTAATAAATGCTTCTAAAATACTGGCTGCATCATTTTCACGTGTTGGAAAGTACCAGGATGTACCTGGTATTATCATAATGCAAGTAAAACCATAAATAATATAGGACTGAGAAAATTTGGGGCACTTTTATCCAGTAAATAAAAACACTATGCTATTAAACATAACAGCAATAAAGCAAATTAATCGTTCACATCTCAAGGAAGCCAGCATAAGAATGTAAGAAATTAAACCAGACTATTTTCAGAAAGAAAAGTCGTGGAATAAATAGCAATTGAGCAACCTGGTCAGTGGAAGGTGTCCCTGCCCATGGCAGGGGGATGAAATGAGATGATCTTTTGAGTGCCTTTCAGCCCAAACCATTCTGCAATTCTATGAACTCACTTACCTTGCTTCTGAAAGTAAGACACCTTGAGGAGAACACAGTTCTATCCATGAACAATTCTCTTTTCTGTTAAAATTCACAAAGTAACCACCCACAAGTATGTGATATATAAAGAGATAGAGAAATTACCAACGTAGAAGGTAGCAAACCATGAATGAAAAGTGGCACGGGTTGTTGAGGCCAAAATTCAGTTATTTTCCAGAGGTTCAGTAGCTGAGACTGGAGTGGGAAGTCAGAGAGGCAGCTCAATACACAGACAACATGTAACACAGAAATCAGCCCGTTAAATAACTGGACTCCTAATTTACCATGGAGGAGCCACTCCAAGGCAGTTTCTAGTGGTGAATAATGCTAGACAAGGTAGATTGGCTTGGAAGGATGCTCTCAATAGTTTCACACTGCAAGACTGCAGGCCTCAGCTACTCTTCTTGGAGTGAAATAGTGCCAATAATACACATTATCCAGCAGATGCTTCTCAACTGAGGAATTCAGGACTGTGTATATGTGGGATGAACACCCATTCAATAACCACCAGCAGTGAAGTTTCATCAAATCAGCCATTTATTTTCTTCTTCCCCTCGTAACTGCTTCCAGAACCTTCCTTCTCTCTTTATTACAATGACATTACCCCAACTTCAGGCATCCCTATTACTGCACTGGAATAATGCTGACACACCAAACTTGTTTATTGGTTGCCCACAGCTATGCAGGAGGATGAGCTGCACGTCCTCCCAAGTCACTGTGTTTGAGTATCTCCACTTACCCAACAACTGCTCTGTGGATACTTTGATTTTCTACATGAACAGGAATATCATTCCAATTCCCCCACAAAAAGGTTAAAAGAGAGAAAAGTAAATACCAGAGCTTGGACCTCTGAAGACAACGAAGTGCTCAAGTCAAATTTCATATATCCAAACAAAGCATCTTCATCATCGTGAGGCATCCACCTAGTTAGCATTCACTTTAGGAATTCCAAGTTAACAAATGCTCTCCATTTTTTCCTCAAGGAAAATCCATTTGTTTTCTTTATAGTAGGTCTTTTAAAAGGGAGTCATAACTGATGGATTACAACATGTTTCTACCTTTTCAGTCTGAATTTCATAAGAATAAAATAAACCACAAATGAAAGTGCTTGTACCAGGCACGTTGAACCTTTCTTCTTCTATTAGCATATCAGTCTGCAATCATAACTAGATCAATAGCGAAGATATCTGCTTAAAAGAGCACCATGCTTTCTTTTGTCAGAAATTCATTACTTTTTATTAGGGTCATTGCTTGAAAACTTCAAAACACCATATGGACCTAATTGTGGTTTATTTTGGCAAAAAGGAAGACACTGTAGAACAATTGAGGCATTACATTCTACAATTCCATTACTTTCATCCCTCTCCGTTTTATTACTGTGTCATTAAAGGCAACTTGAGTGAGCGAAGAATTATAGTGTCATGTGTACGGGCTAGTAGATTAATAACAAAACACACTCAAGTTTAAAGGTATCTAACAGCTGTTTTCATTATTTTGTGTAAATACGCTTGAAGCATATCTATCTGATTAGTGGATAGAGTGCTCTTCTCTGTCACATGCCATGGGCACTGCTATGTGCAAGTAATCAAAGTGCTCAGAAAATGAGTTTACATTGTTCACTGCTGAAATACACAAATGTCAGAAAGTGACTGCGCATCAAAGCTTAGGCAAATCAGCTGCTGCAAACAAACAGACTCCAATGCACATCGCAGCTTTAAACATTCCTCTGCAGCACAATGACTGAACAGGACTTATTGCCAGCCCAAATGAAGTGATGCTCATGGAATAATAAGTCGCCAACGTATAGATGTGCTGACAAGTCCAGCACCGGGTACCGCTGAAAAGAGCTCAGCTGCTTCCAGAACCAGAGATACACTGGTTTAGTATCATAAATATGTCCTAATATCAAGCAACTTTATGGATCTCACACAAGGTCTCACCATAAAACAAAAAAAAAAGGTATTTTTTAACCTTTTAATATTTCTAAATTTTTTTTTTTTTTTTTTGGTGATTTGTTTACCAGGAACCCTGTCAGCTGATCCCTCCATTTATCAGCAACAAAAAGACAACAGTTTAGGCACTCAAAAAGGGTCAAATCCTCTCTTTTCCATATATAGTCACACCATTCAAGATGGGTAATTCAAACACAGATGGCAGATAACACAAGTGAACTCCGAATCCAAAAGACAAAGTTTGAGGAAGGACAGATAAAATTTCAGCCACTGAAAGGAATTACTGCATAAAAAGTTCTTCTTTCTGTCCTCCATTTGCTTCTAGCACAGACTGAGGCAGTTTTAGTATTAAAACTACTCTACACAAGGATGAAAGTGAAAGAGCCCTACAGACTCATCAAAATAAGAAAGTTGAAATAAACTCATTTTGACTCCAATGAGCTCAACGGAATAATTTTATCCAAATGCTTCAGTGAGCAAAAGTAAACTGAGGCAAAATGGAGAAGGATGATTAGAGAGCCACAAGACTCAAGCATTTTGCCTGAAGATGGTTTTTGTTGAGGCACATCTCACCTAATGCTTTCCCAAATTCCTGTGGTTGTCAACCCTTTGGTACCGCTTCAGTTTGTCTTCTGAGGGATGCCCAGGCTTCCAAAAAAACAACAACACCCATCAAGTCGTTGAGGTCCCATCCCACAAGGAGTTCCAGACCAAGCTGGACGGGGCTTGGAGCAACCTGGTCTAGTGGAAGGTGTCCCTGCCCATGGCAGAGGGGTTGGAACCAGATGGCATCTAAGGCCCCTTTCAACCCAAACCATTCTGGGATTTTATGATTCTAAGAGTGATGCCTCAAAAACTCCCTTGTTGCAAAGGCAGAGAAGAGAAGGGACAAAAAGCACTGGCCATGATGTGGTTTTCTTCAAAAGCACTAAAATGTCCAGATGAACCCAGTATAGTCAGACAAAAGCATTCCCTTCATTTTCTTCCTTTCCCACCATGGTCATTATGAATCTGACTAAGAAAAATTCAGCCCATCCCAAATGCAGTCAGAGGTTGAACAGACGAGCTGGATGTACCTTGCAGGACACCGCTCATTTATGAAACACGTGATTAATGATCTACGAGACAAACACTGTGCAGAACACAGAACAGACTGGGCTGTTGTGTCTTTTACAGAAGCTGGAAACTCAGGATCTCCGTCACGGACCAGTTCAGGTCTCAAGACCAAAGTCACCAAGCGACCAACTCATCGTCCATCTTTTTTCACCTTCATTTTGGGGATATCACCACAGCAAACATCTGCAGCTGCCTGGCACTACTCCTATATTGTTTAACCAACCATTCTATGAATTTATCAAACTATGCATTTCAGTAGTGTTTCAACAGTCATTTCACAATTAAATGTCTCTCCGGAAAATAAAAAAAACCAAACCAAGCAACCACCCTCCACACCCATTTTTTCACTTCCAGTCTCAGTCATTTAATAATGACCAATTTATACCTAGTGGATGCTGTAAGGATTATCCTGAAACTTAAATAATTCCTCCTCTTTCATAGCATTTATCCTCTGACTGTATTTATAAAGATTAACATATATCCCCTTCTCAACCTTTATTTTGCTAGGACAAGTGAACCATACTCTTTTAATCTGCTCTCATAATACAGATTCTCCTAATCATCCTAGCAGCAATTCTCTACACCTGTTTCACAGTTTAAATTAATCTTTCTTGAGCATGGGTGACCAGGACAACACACTTTTTTTTTTTCAGTGCTTTACACAGACACATCAATCTGTACATTTAAAATATCTTTTCTATGGTGTATGATATACAAATACACTTTAAAAAAAAAATATATATATATTTGGTGTGGTGCAGCTTTTTAGCTGCACTAAATGTCAGTACATTTGTGGCAATACCTTCACAGTCATAAAGACTGGTCTAATTTTTAGCACATCAAAGTGACCAAAGGAAGGAAGTTCTGGCTGTTTCTCTATTTAACACCTGTGAGAACCATCAGCTGCAGATGGAAAATGCTTAAGGGTTCAAAGGAGAACATGGCTGTGAATAGCTTGGGGTTTTTTGAGATGCAAAATCATAGAACTGAAGACGTAATCGCAGAGCATCCATGGTGAATATTCTGCCACGGAGAGGGGAACGTACCTAAAACCAAATCCATCCTGGAGAAATTAAATCTGAGGCTCTTCAACTGCTGCAGAACCAGAACTAAGAGACCTTTAGCTTCCAGACAAGAAGAGTTGATGAGGAAGCACAAGAGGAAAGATGAGGGTTCTGGCAGGGTGGTGAGACATCACACACCACTAACAGATAATCTTTAAAGTCTCTTCCAGACCAAGTCTGTCTGTGATTCTATGACCATTTGTCCCATGGCTGGTTGGACAATAATGAAAATAAAGAGGATGTGGCCTGATGATGAGCCCCAGGGTTATGGGGGGGCAAGAAATAAATACAGCAGGTCACGGATGGACAAAGTTCAGCTTCCTGCAAGCCTGACCTGAGCGCTACTGAAGAGTCATTTTAAAGGAAAATTGCACCATTTTATGAGGAATCCACTCTAAAATTTACCACAGACTGGATGATTCAACTTATTACCTAATTCCTTCTCCCTGGCTGTTGTTACTGACTGTAACATTGTTTGAAAAACAGACTGAACATAATGGTATCTTGTTTTATAGTATCAAAAACTATTCTGCTCTAAATGCAGATTTCTCAATACAAAATGTCCTGCTGCTAAAAAAGATAATCTAATCCCAAGAGTTTTTTTCCTACATACTTGAGGAAAACTCTGACCTGTTACAACAAGCCAAGAGGAAGCCACAAAGATGCTTCGAGGGCTGGACTCCCTCTGCTATGATATGGCCAGCCTGAAAAAGCTGGAGAAGGCTCCAAGGAGAACTTAGAACCTTTTAAAGTGCTTAAAGGAGCTCCAAGAGAGCTGGAGAGGGACTTTGGACAAGGGCATGGAGTGACAGGACAAGGGGGAATGGATTCCCACTGACAGAAGGCAGGGTTAGATGGGATATTGGGAAGAAATTCCTGGCTATGAGGGTGGTAAGGCCCTAGCACAGGTTGCCCAGAGAAGCTGTGGCTGCTACATCCCTGGAAGTGTCCAAGGCCAGGTTGGCTGGGGTTTGGAGCAACCTGGCGTAGTTGAAGATGTCCCTGCCCAAGGCAAGGGTAGAACAAGATGATCTTTAAGGCCCCTTCCAATCCAAACCATTCTATGATAAGAGGCTGGAAAAACAGTCCTGGACTTGGATCTCCCACAGTTCTTCCACAAAGCATCCCTGTGACTTGGTGTTAGCAAGCCAGGAACTGATGAACCCTCATTACCATTTAGAGATGCATCTTTTCCATAGTAAAGCAGAACAACCTCCTACCTTAAAAGCACTTCTGGCACGTTTACGTTGGGATTTTCATATTTTTAAATGTATGCTATCTGAATTATTTAAAGGAAAGAAGAGGAGGATTATTTCATCTGGGAGTCACAACTGAGCAGGGGGAATGTCCAAAATATAAAATATTAAGTATTTGCAAATGCAAAAGAAAAAGAAAAAAAACAACAAAAAAACTAACCAGATTAAAACACTCCTTGCACAACAAAGAAATTATCTGTGATTTGGCAAAATTAAAAATCATTTAACTTCATCCCATTTGGTTATGTATAAATAAAACATCTGCATTAAGTTGTTCTTACGTGTTACATAAAGGTCATCTCCATAGGACTGGAGAGCTATGCTTCAAGTTTCCTCTTCAATATGTGATTTTATGTATTCCATCGTGCAGTTTTGCTCTCTTATTCTCTATTCTCTAAAATTCCAATAGAACATCTTCATATCTTCCCCACTGACACTTCCATCTGACGGTACCTCTGACTGTAACTGGAATGGGTTGTCTGCAATCTTGCACACAACAGTGCTTGAAGCAGATCCAACAAGCATAAAGTTTCAGTCTCACATTTAATAACAATTTGCAAGGCAATCTATTCCACCACTCTTTTAAAAGGTGCTGCTTGTTTGGGCTTTGGTTGGTTTGGGTTTTTTTCCCCCCCAAACTAATACTGTGTTCAAGATGAAATGTGGCTTTTTGTAAAGGTACTGCCATTCCCCTACAACTGGGAACAGAGATTTTTTCATCCTTCCAAAACTGATTTCTGACATTTTGTTTTCTTAGTGAAGAATCTCTAAAAACGCCAATTTGCCTTCCTATTCTTTATATTTTCTGCAATTTTTATCACATTACCTGTTTTCGTTTATGCTATATTACAAGTACTCACAAAATTTAAACAGTAAGGTTCTGTCACTGCCTTATGTAGCAACTAAGAAATAAAATGCCCAACATGACTGCCTCCCTCTCTGATACAATCCCGTAAGCATGAAATCCCTTTAAAGGGAAAAAAAAAAAAAAAGAAAATCCACCTTCACTTCCATGCAATATTCATGAATTTCATAATAAAAAAATATGGAATTGTTCAAACGTTGAAGGGCAGTATTTTGAAATGCAAAATCCATCAGGGACAGCCTTGTCTATAAAAACCATCTTTCACACATGCAAATGATTTAAGTTCCTATGGATTGAAAGGGACCTGGACACAGCCACATCACTCAATACCCAGAGTTAGTTTTGTGCCACCTTTTTCCACCCCTGCTAATGTTGTATTTCCACCAAAAGCCCTCAGCTCCTGCTGACTGGAGGTAAAATGAGGATATTTAGTACTTTGCAGGATCCTACCATTAAGCAACATAATTTTTCCACTTTGAATAAAATTTAAAAAAAAACCAACCCACAGCTTTATTTTAAGTCTGCCATGGCAATTTTAACCCATTAAATTTAAAATTCACTAATTCTTACGACAACAATTTGATGCAAACTCTGAAAGTATTTCATGTCTCAACTATCCTGAATGGGAATGATATTTAACCCATCCCAGCACTCAGGAGAAAGACTGTTGTGAAAGAAGAAGAAAAGAAACAGACAGAACTGAGGGAGGAAGGCGAAGAAAGCCCTAACAAGGGCTTGTGTTTATTATGCTTTAAAAAAAGTAACATAAAATCATATTAAATGGATCAAAACTTTTCATATTGTGGAAATTAAAGTAAAAATATATTATTGTTTCAATTCAGAGTAAGTACAGTTGAATGACTGTATTCCAGATGGAATCCCAGAGGACTGAGGGGCACCATCCACACCAGTTGCTGATGAAGGTGTCATTTTCATCCCTTCTCCCGTGACATCCCTCAACTCCAAATGCCCACATTTATTACAGCAAGGTAGGCTATTCTCTTCCCAAGTTTCAGAGAAATTATTATGCATGGAAGTGCATAATAATCCAGTCCAGTCGTGACTCTACCACTGACTTCCCACATGAATATGCACGAATCAATTAAACCTCTGAATGCATCAATTTCCTCCTCGAGTAGTAATGATAATAATAATAATAGCTGCCCATTGTATAGGGCACTGCATGCAATATTTTTAATGCCTGCTAATGAAATGTGCTATTAATTATTAGGATGTGGTTTGTTTTTTGAAAGCCAAGCACCAGCACGTCTCAACTTTGTATTCAAAGTGACACAACTTGAATATTTCTGAAAAACTGCCTATGGGAAAGTATTACGGAAAATCCTCCTTAAAAAGCAAATGGTATTTAAATCAGTCTGAGAACTTGCAGCTCTTACCAGCTCTGCTGCAGAGAAACTTGCAGCTAAGGGGTTAACCAGATTAGATGGGAGTGGTTATAGGCTCAGTGCCACAGGTTTTGCCCTTTGTGGCTTCTCACATCCCAGACTTGGAAAATATGAGCTGTGATACTGAGAAAGGTAAGAAGCCAGCACAGCCCCATAGTGATAAATGAGTTTGCATCATCTGTCATTAGAACTTCCTGCCAACAGGGTCATTCCCTATTAAATTACCACTTGTCAATGTTTAAAATACTGATTGATAAATGACTCTGCCAAAACTGATAACACGACAGCTTTTATTTTCTAATATTCTTGGTTACCACATTCTGCTACTTCAAGATACAGATATAGTAGGGTTTTTTCCAAGTACTTTAGTGAAAGACAATTTAATCTAATACAAAACTAACAGGTACTGTATAACGATTGGTCCTGATATACATTACATACTATTCTTCTTGCCAAAATAAACCTACTGGTGATTTAGCGATACGGGTAGATCCAAGTTTCACATTTCATCAAATGCTAGTAATCTGTTTTATCAATATAAACTGCATTTTAATGAAAAAATTCTTTTCTTCAGTACACTTCACTTTTAATTCCCCAGAGTATGATAATTCGTTCACGCTGTAGAACAAGAATGTTTTACAAGACCTTAACTCTCCAGAGAAATTTCTCTGTAAATACAAAAAGCAAGTTTTATGGGAATGTGTTGTATGCAACATGAGCAGTACCCAACATAATAAAAAAGTGGGTTGCACAGAGAATTCTGCTTAAGTATCCTTGTGAGCTATTGTGAGCCTAAATGGTTATTATGATAGCGTTTAGAGGAATACCTATACGACAGATAAAAGAGAGTCAGTAAAACTATTTTTGTCCCTGAATAGATAAAAAGAAATTACTTTTTAGCAAGTTTTGCAGAATGAATACATCCCAGCAGACTCTTCAGCCTGGCCCTTCTCTAGGAGGGTGTTCTCATTCTGATGCTGCTGGAGTGGTCGGGGGATAAATATTCTGGGGATAAAACTGGCATGTTCTGCCTGGAAGACAAGGCTGTGGTAACAGCTCCTCCATGATCCAGAGGGTGAATGGAAACTCCTACATCACCCAAGACAGCACAGGTTGAGAGTGTGGAGGAAGCATCATGTGAGAAAACGCCACTGAAAATGAAGGTGTTCTTCGCTGAAACACCTAAGGCTGCAGGTGCAGCTGAGTCAGCACTTCTCCCAGAGGGGAAGGAGGAACCACTCCACTGCCAACAGCTCCACAATGGAAAGACTCCACTTTATGCCCTTTTTCAGCCCACACTGAACTTTCCTCCCAACAGGGGCCGCGTCCCAGATCCTGAGAGCATCCCTTACGCTCGTCGTGTAACTCTCAGCGTGCCGACACCAATCCTCAAACCCCGCTCGCGGCGGGTGAGGAGGAAAGACATTCTGGGAGCAATTTTCATCACCCAGCTCTTCAGCAGCAAGCCCCAAGGTAGGAGCGGTCTATTGGCACTTCCTAATTATGCTAATGACCCATAAACCGTGGTGGCAGTGAGGCTGTGCCACCGGAGAGGGCACAGTGCACCACGGAGACGCCCGAGCCACCACCAAAGGCAGTAGGTACCCCCAGTACCACAGTCACTGTCATTAGCACTCCACCTAAACGAATATATGCTATTTCACTGGAAGGCTAATTAGCCAAAAACTGCTCTTCTAAGCTATCTACTGCTTCCCACATGCAAGACAGTTCACTACAGCTCACATGAGCACCACTGCTGAGCATCCTTCTCTGCAACGCAGACACGTCCCCAGTGCCCATCCATAGCTTTGGGCTCCTGTGAATTCAAGTCTCTCCTTGCTCACTGACGTCTGCATTTTTCCAGTTAAGTTCAACCCTGCAAACCTGATCCAAGTGATGCAATAATTTATCTGATTTTTTTTATTTTCCCAAAACAGGCTCCTCCACATGTTACAGCACAAGAGATACTGTCACCGTCTTTTAAAAACTTCTGCCTTACTCAGGAACTCCCCTGACTGGCCCTAAAATACTCTAAATCGGCAAATTCTGCCTCTCTCACACTATTAACTAAAAAAATATAAGCCCAAATGGTTGAAAATATCCTGTTAGCTGTGCTAAGTTATAAAAGCAAATGAAGAAACAAGTCTAAAATCTTTCATTCTCCTTAAAAATGTATAATGCAGATAGTACAAGATACTCACTAACAAGTTTCACTTAAAAAAAAGCTGGTTTTATTTTCTGCTGTAATCCTCATACTCTCATGTTTCTTTTATATTATTCCACCTTAGTCCAATGTGAATTTTGAGCTCTAAGGAACGTTACTTCATTCTTGCTTATAAAAACATCTTCCTTTCCTACCACAGTGTGAAAACAATAAAGATATACTACAATCAGAGGAATAGTAATAATAACCAAAATCTAAATTAAAATTTTCATCGGAATGAATTCCGAGGAGCACCTAATCTGACCCTGCTTTGCAAACTGCCACTGACAACGTGGGCACAGATGGGATGAGAGAATTTGTATAAAATCATAGAATCATGGAACGGTTTGGGCTGGAAGGGACCTCAAAGATCATCTGGTTCTGCCACAGATAGACACACCTTCCACTAGACCAGGATAATGGTCCAGAGGATATCCAAATTCCAACAAAGACCTTGCAGAAGTTTTCCAGAGGGCTCTGCTGGAATGTGGAGAAGTACCAAAGACAACATCAGTCAAAAGGGAATTTCTTCCCTGGCCATCATTTTACAGCACAAAAGTAGAAAAAGATTACATCAAAATAGACTATATTGATTGTACAGTGAAAAAAAAAATTGGATTTTATTTATGTTACAATAGAAAATATACTAAAATTAAGTCAATGGCCACATAAATGTGAATTACAATGTATTCAACTCTCTGTGCTATAAAACCCCAGTCTGATATGCAGCACATATGGCAGAAGATCAGCCACTGGTCTCCATCCCTTGCAAAACCAATGCACTGTGAGGGGACAGCCTGAACTCAGAGGGGTTTTTGTCTCCAAGCTTAGAAATACTCTGATATTTATTCCTACATCATATACTTAACCAGAATGTACAAAGAGAAGAACTGAAGTCAGAAATCACATGGGGTGGGTATTTACAGAGTAGCCTTGGCACCACAGGATATAATATGGAAGCCAGCCACTGTCAGAACCAGAAAACAGGAGGATTAGGTCAGTAAATATCTTATTCTGTCAAATCTTCAAATCCTTTCATCTCTTCTCATTGTCAGATAAGGACCACAGTCTGGTGGGTTTGCTCTGGGAACACCAACACGGGTCCTTAATTACAAACATTTATTAAAAAAAGATCCTTTATAAAAAAGCATCAATAACTTCCTCTCAAAAGTAGAAAAGCAGTGGTTAGAGGCCCATTTGAAATATTTAAATACATATTACACATTATAGTGGTGCCTTTAAGAGTATCCACAAGTGTTTCCTAGGATATTCTTCATCATTATATCCCCCCCTCTTAAGTGATCATTTACTATGCTGCTTGTGCTGTTTGTAGCCATCACCTACAGTAATTACACTAAAAGGTAGATATTTTACAAGATTAACTCCTGTGACATGATCCTTCATTACACTGGTTTTGATCAAGGGTCAGATATACTTTATTTTTCCCTACAACTGCAATATTAATCTAAAATAATCTTAAAAAGCTCCCCATTACATGCATGAGGATGATTTCTCAGATCACCTCTCTCTCCCCAATCCAAACGTAGATTATGTTTCAGACACAAACACACCCTGAGACATTCACACGCAAAATAAAAGAGGTCAAAATAAAAAAAATAAAAAACCCACCCTGGTTATTTTGCCTTCAGAATTTTAAAATATTTTCCCAACATCTCAGCAAAATTATGCATTTTAAAAAGACTGCAGGCACTGAAATGATTGTCAGTCATGCAAATAATCACTTACTTACACTGTATGGGTTTGGTTTGGATAAAGCAAATTACCATTTGAAAATAACTTGAAAAACACTCTGGGCTAAGAGCTTGCTTTATAAATTTTAGCTTGGCCACAATTTTTCTTAACCTTTTTCTCCTCAATCTCCACTCAGTCACTATACTAATACAATCTAAATTTAAAAAAACAGCTTTGAATTGTCACAGGTGCATTCAACTTTATGTAAAACATGTAAAGAAATAGCTAATATTGGCTGCAGCTGAAGGTCAAAACCCAAAGAACTTCAGGATCAGCCAGAAGCAGCCCTTTCTTCTGCTTTTCTTCCTGTCTTGATATTGGACTTTGTCTAAACACCCCAGATCTTACATCTAGGATTAGCTGTTGAATAAAACAGATATAATAGAGCTGACATTAATATTTGTTTCTAATTACTCTGCTGTGAAAGTTTTTCAGTCACACAGTTGTTTATGAACATCTTAATTTTGCCCATCACTGTTGAAAAGAGGTTTCTGATGAAACTTCAAGTACAGCAACCACAGTGAAAATGGGAAAGGTGTCCTGCCTTGTGAGATGGGATTTAATATGAGAGCAGGACTCTAAAAGAGCACACAGTGAGATGTGAGATCTTCCTACCATGCTAGTTTGGGCAGCAGGCTAATGATTTTACCCACCTAATCACCTCCTGCTTTGGACAAACGAGCACTGTGCGTATGATGACTTCAGCCTAATTTGTCAGATCTTGTCTGACCCCATCTGCCAGCGCTGACAAGTCCAAAAGAGCTGATGTAATATACAAGACAGGGTTATCATAACTTCATCTCCAAAACTAGGTCTGGGCCACATGATTCCTAAGGTATGCCAAAACCACGAGAGCCTTTGGAACTGGCTCCACGTCAAATATGCTGAGCACCCACAGCACTCCCTGTGCTCAAAAGCTCTGGACTCTAAGAGAGAATAGAAGATCCTCAAAGATATACAGGTACTGAACTGTGCTGCCATCCAGGCAGCCAAGGCCCTAAGAAACACTGGAGGCTTTTAACCCGCTTGTCAAAAATAGAGGTTTAAAGATTTAACTTTAGACGTCGATTTCTAAATGATCTGCTTCAGTATTCTAGAATACCAAGTTTTCCAAGACACTGAAACTCAAACCTTGTAGTTTGAGTACATCAGCGAGTGCACGACCTCAGCTCCTGCACTAAAAATTTCTCTACCTCAAACTACCACACATGCATATTTAGCCTTTGAAATAACTCTAACTACAGGCTGGTCAGGGACAAAGATCTCAAGTGTGGCCAGAACTTATTATCAGATCAAAAGGCAGGCTCTTGCAAAGTCATTGCAGTGCTTCCCATCCTTATTTCAGCAAAAAAAATGTACCCAGCAGGGTGTTGGTTTTAAGAGTATAATCAAATTGCAGAATCACACTCTATTTAGTGCTGGTCCCACTGAAGCAAAGTTCCTGTTCGGTGGGAGGAGAGTCCCCTATAACAGGAAAAACAATTGTTCCAGGTTTAATCAAAAGTGAAAAGGATCCTGTGAATGTTCCCTTTGAGCCACATAACCCACTGCTAATTTCAAGACGGGCTCTGAAACGAGGGCAATAAAAAACGTCCTTCAGAGTAACCGAGGAGGAGCGAAGAGCAACTCCTGCTGCAGCAAATGCCAACATCTGCAAGTCTGCTCCCTGCCACAGGAATGCTTCTGCCTACCTGGAAAGCCATAAAAGAGGTAGGGGAGGGAGGAGGGAATAAAATAGCTCCTTATCACTTTCACTGTTCTCCAGCCTTTCTGTCTCCTCCTTGACCTCCCCTGCACAAATATGCACAGAGCCGAGGAGCAGGCAACTCCTGGAAGGCTGAAACAAGTGGGAAATCACTAAAACGAGTGGGAAATCACTCATCCTGAACGATGCAAGTTTGCACGACAGGCACCGAGGACAGGCTCGGCTGCCTCAATAGCCTCTGATTATTGAAATACATTTATCAATTAGGGGGTTTTGCATATTATCAAACTCATTCATTAACGATGCTTTAGCTGATTAGTTAGAACGTCATCATAAATACAGAGTTTTGACAGGCTGGAGGCAATTTATGACGTGGAAAATGTACTGACCTGCTCACATCAGGAAACCTGACTGGAAAATAAAGAACTCGGCACTTCGGTCTGATTATTTTTTCCAAATCCTTAGGTCTGTGGTCAGGAATCAGCTTCATAAATTTTCCAATGGATTTAAGAAAGGATTCCATATTAAAAGCAGAGTTGAACACCACAACATCAGCAACCAAACTGTAAAAAGCGGTGAAGATTAATGAACATATTGCTGCCACAAAAGGAACAAAATTATTCTACAGGCAAAGGAAATAGGATACATATTCTCATAAACAAACAAAAGGTGCAAGTGGATGCTAATTAAAATCAGCCTTTTCAAGTGAATTAGGAGTAGCATACACAACTTAATCAGAAATGTCTTAATTTCTCCCTATTCACCCTTTGAAAACACGTTTAATCTTTTTTAACTAACAATAAATTACTATTATTAATCTAAAGAATCACACCCTATTCTAGCTGTGGAGTTTTATTCATAAAATGGTAAGTATAGTATTACTGTCATCATTTCTTAGAAGCATTATAAACAGATAAGGCCCACTGTAAGCTGACTTTTGTAGAATTAAAGTTGGAAGAAAATGAAAATTCCTTAGAAATATTTCTTTGTATTGAAGGACAACTTACCTTTGGTTAACCTGCCTTCAACTGACCATGTGTGTCAGGCAGCAGGACACTACAGAAATGGAATGTTATTTTAACCTATGCAGACATAATCCTTATTAAGAGTATATTCATTACATTTAAAAATAAAACACATAGCATGAAGCATCCCTCCCCCAAAAAAAGTTTGAAAAAAAAAAAAGGCATATAAATGTAATGTTTTATTTCTACTGCTGTGTTTTAAAACCGACCAGATCAATAATTTTAAGATGTGGTTCAATGATAATGTAGGTATTATTTCTCCACTTAGAGTCAGTCTGGAGAAAACAAGCAGCTATAAAAACCCTGAAGTATTGGGAAGTTTACCCTGGTAGTGCTGCCACGACCTGAGCTACACCAATACACACAACACTAACTGAGGCAAGAAATGCTTTATGGCCAGTTGGTTTCCTCAATATGTTATGTATTGTAATACAGACCCACAGGTCAGAAGATACATTGAGGACATGTGTTCATAAGTCACAGGGCTGGTGAAAAGTATATTTGAGGTGAGAGGCTGTCATTCATCCTGTCTGCATCTTTCTGCTGCCTGGTCAAGAAAGAGAACTGACACTGCTCACCAAAGCAGCAGGAGTCAGCAGGAAAAGCAAAGAAACCCCAACATTAGAGAGAAATAATCCTTTTCAAGCTGGCTGCAGGAGCTGAAATGCTTTCTGGCATCCCACCCTCTTCCCCACCTATAGTTTTTAACCCGTTGGAAGCCTCAGTTTTGTACAGAAGTCATCTTTTCTGCACTGATTTACACATGACACAAGGCAGGAACCTGACAGGTTTCTTCACCGCTCTCTGACACACGGCAAAGGCTCCAACAACATCCTTTCACCTTTTCTTGTGCATGAAGTCTTATCTGCCCTATCTCCTTCCTGTAGGCTCTGCAAATCAGGGGCAAATTAGAAAGACGAACTTTTTAGAAGCATCAGGTGCAAAAACCAGAATTCTATTTTTTTAATGATCCAAAGCACCAACCTGAAGGTTCAAAGTGCTATAATTTTAATCATCTCCAAAACCTCTGTGTAAAATTGGAAAGGTACATTTTCCTCATTTCTAACATATTTGGAAGATGGGAAGATGGCATGACCACTGGAGTGTGAAAAATAATAGAGAGGACATGGCTTCTATTTTCTGTTAAATTGGGGTTTCAGCAGAACAGAAATGGGAGATGAATATTATGTAACTACATGAAGAAGATACTGGAGGCTGAAGGGGACAGAATGGGGCATCTATTGCCCCATCCCTGGAAGTGTCCAAGGCCAGGTTGGATGGGCTTGGAGAAACCTGGTCTACTGGAACGTGTCCCTGCCCATGGCAGGGGGGTGGAGTGAGATGGGTTTGAGAGTCCTTTCCAACCCAAACCATTCCACAATTCTCTAATCTGTAAAAATCATCTTTATTTACCTAATAAGAGAAGATACTTAAAATGCATATCTTGAGGATGTTTGTCAGTTTACGACAGATGTATGAAAAATAACTGCCATAATAAAGCAAAATATATATACAAAAAAATATTCCTTTCCCAGTGCCAGGAAAGACTTCTTTTTGTTAGAACATCTGAAAATGGCTGCTACTCTTTTCAAAAGATGTTTCACTTCACTTTCCCATCTTTACAGCTCAGTAAGTGAAACATGTTGCAAACACTGTGGCAGAGGCAGCTGCAGAATGGCCAGAACATACGCAGATCATTAATTGAGAAATTTCAACATAACTGCCTTAGATTATAAAGATGCAAAAGCTTAACTTGCACCTTAAAATGCTCAAGCCCTATTCTTAATAATTCTTCCACCAAGAGAGAGGTGAGAAAGATCATGGAAATGAATTTATTTCAGTTTAAAACAAGTGAGTTTTGCTGTTTCACTTAGGTCTGTGCAGTGCCTAACCACAAAGCTTTTCAGTGGTGCTGTTATTAACTTCTTTCATTAACTCAGATTCGAGAAATACATTTGTTTTTAGCAACAATAAAGGACCGCAGCCTTTAAAACGTCTGAGTATTTTAGCACTGCACAATTTCTGAATACTAGATGAAAGAAATATAAGGATTTATCTGGTATGTTTACTGCCCTCTCTTCAGAGGAAAAGTGCTGCAGTACATTTTAATTTCTGTTTATTTCCCTAAAACCCTCTCCATAATTTCAGCTGGATGCAGTAAAAGCTATGGCCAAGCACGAGCTGAGTAGCTGCAGCTTTGTGAGGCATCCACGAAACAAAGCATCACTTACAGCCAAGGCACAGGTCAGAAATCCCACCAGCAATGGGTACACCATAGCAGCACTGGTGGACTTTACACAATAAATTGAGATGATTTTTTAGAGCAGAGTGGATCAGCCATACTGATTTTATCAAGTTCCCCTCAGGACTCTGCTGGTACCTCAGTTTGCTACAGGGTCATTGTTTATAGAATCACAGAATGGTTTGGGGGGGGGGGGGCCTTAAAGCTCATCCCATTTCACCCCCTTCCACTATCCCAGGTTGCTCCAAGCACCATCCAACCTGGCCTTGGACATTTCCAGGGATGGAGCAGCCACAGCTGCTCTGGGCAACCTGTGCCAGGGCACCCACACAGGGCAGAATTCCTTCCTAATATCCAATCTAAACTTACTTTCTTCCAGTTCGAAGTCAATTGAAGTCAGTTGAAGTCAATCTTTCAGTTTGAAGTCAATCCCCCTTTTCCTGTCACTACATGGTCTTGTAAGACATTAATACAAAATCATTAATACAAAAAATAATCAGTACAAAACAAAAATAGAAAAATAATTAATATTAAAAAATAGTATACGGAGAAGGACTCCTCAGGGTTACAATGCTGTGGACAGAAGGACACCTTAAATAACGAGGAGCAGTGCAAGCAACACCTACCATGAAAGAATCTGGTTGTATCCATACTGAAAATCCCTTTCCTGGCATTTCTGGACAGGATATGCCAATTGGTTCTCATGGAAGTAGAGGACCTTTTTCAATTTGCCAAGGTCAGGGCGGAGGGCGGCGAGTTCAGCCAGGTTAAGCACCGAGCTTGCAAAAAGGATCCTGGAAAACAAGGAGAGCAGTGTTTACCGCCGGCGAGCACGCTCGCAGGGGTCACCCCTTCCCCTGCTCCTCGTTCCCTCCCGCCCAAGAAAAACATAACCCCTATAGGGACACATCAATAGCTAAGCCTTAATACCATGTAGCAGCATTCGAAGTTTTGATCTCTTAAAAAGCAGCTGCTAAGAACCCAACTAGAAAAGCACCGAATCTCATTGGTCTTCCCAGCTCGGTTACAGAGAGATGCAAAATAAAAAAAAAGCTGGATGGATTTTATTGAAAAAGGCAAGAAAAGCTGTATCTGAAGGACAAATGGAACAAAGATAAGGCTGACTAGGGAATACTTTGCTTGCCAGTTTCATTACACTTTACTTCTTTATGCAACCGACTACTGAAATTCAATATATGAGCAGGAATGGCACACGTTCATGTTATGACATAAACCCTTTTGATTTATGCAGTGCACTTATCTAGCACGGTCTGCTTTTCTTTTTTTTTTTTCCCATCCTTTTTCTGTTTTATTTTCACATTTTTATTAGGTATCCTCTATAATGAAATGTTGTTTCTACCCTTGCACCCCAGTCCCGCCGCTGCACTCCTGCTATTCCACAGTCCACAACACTGCACACATCCTTCAATTAGATAAAGCAGGCACAAACAACACTAACAAGCTGCTATCTTAGCCTTGTGTAACTTCCCAGGCTATCAGAAAATGAATGTATTTAAATGTGTAATATGAAATCCTGACCCTACTGTAACCAGTGGCAGATTTCCCTGCATTTCACCAAAAGCATGTGGCATCTCCTGGCCCCTGGTTAGCACTGCTTCCTAGCAAAGTGAATCCTGAACCTGCAGAGAGCTGCAGAGCCTCAGACATTTGTGTCCCACATTTCTTGTCACAAGGGATTAAAAAAAAGAAAAAAATTGAGATCTGGTATCTATTGCACATAGAACATTAAGTTTAATAAACTACTTTTCAATACAGTCTGTTTCTGAATTGGTTTTTTTGCTATCCACCATTTTAGCGGTCCAGATTCAGAACTGATTTATGCAATATTTTACTTTTAAAATATTTCCTATTTTTTCTAATTTTTTTTCTATTTTTATTCCCATTCTTTCTATTCTTACACGAACTTTGTGTTTAAGATTACTGCCAAACTGACATCACTGATGTGATAAACTTCTGATTCTGGCTGTCAACCTCAAAACTCATGAACTTGCCTAAACATCCATCTAGATCATATATATTATATCATATCTCTGCTAACTTACACCCTTCTTAGATAACCTGTATCTACAGAACAAACACTTCCTAGGGCACAGATCCTTTATCCATCTTCATCAACCTGAGTCAATGTTGATCTGAAAGGCTTACGAAAGTAAGAGATGACTGTTATTGCCTTGTTCATCAAATATTTGATGGTTCTAAAGGGTCTGTCACACAGAATGCCAATTAAGATACGAGCTCAGGTTTATTATGAGCCATACTAGGAGGAAAAAATAGTTTTAGGTAAGTCATTACTTATTTGTCACCATGAATAATGACCTCTGGACCTCATAATGACCTGGGTGCCAGGCTCAAAGCAGAGCAGGAAAAGCTTCCTGGGGGCGATGCAAAATCCCTGCTCAGCACTGGAGTGACAAAGAAAAATGCAACCGGAGAAAACATACCCCAAAACCTGCAAAAATGAAATGAAATGGTTGGTTGGAAAAATGTTGGCTATTGACAGGACAAGGGGGAATGGCTTCGTACTAAAAAAGGATGGGTTGACTTTAGATAAAGGGAAAAAATCTTCCCTGTGAGGGTGGGGAGGCCCTGGTACAGGCTGCCCAGAGAAGCTGTGGCTGCCCCATCCCTGGAAGTGTCCAAGGCCAGGTTGGACAGGGCTTGGAACAACCCCGGGATAATGGAGAAAGTCCCTGCCCATGGCAGGGGATTGGAAAAAGATGAGCTTTAAGGTCCCTTCCACCCCAAACCATTCTGCGACTCTCTTTCTGGATTGCATTACAGTTTATCTTTTCCTTTACTGATTTTTCAGAAAATTCTTTTCTGCCGTGAGTTAGGGAAGAAAACTGAACTGATAGAGGATAGTATTGATGAACTTGGCTGCGTTTGAAGGAAGAGAGGGGAAGAAAGAAACAGAGTGGGACTGAAACCACAGGAAGCAGCAGAGAGCAAGGGTGGGAAGTGCAGACAGTGGAGGTGCCAAGGTTAACACAGTGACTGGAGAGAAAAGGGCAATAGAGAGCCCTGAAAAGAGATCCAAGAACTAAGCTTGGACAAAACCATGCAGCTCTGAATCATCTAAACTTGCTCAGATCAACAATGGGATAATTAGGAGAATACAAAAAAAAGATGGTTATAGCCACAGGCAAAGAAAACAGTGTCTGCAGTCTTGGCTTAGGCAAACTGGAGGAATTCAATAGCATCATTAGAGCACACTGGAGCCTGGCTTCTAGCACGGCAAGAAAGGCTGAAAACTTGGAAAGCTTGCAAGAGGTAGACCTAAATTTTCTCCACTGTAAATAGAAAGTGCTAAGACTCCACTAACAAGCAGATCGCTTATCACTGCCCAGCTCAGCACAACAAACGGGTGTCAAGAGAAAACTGTGGTGATGACTAGCAAATTCAGATGTAGAGCTTGAAATGTCACTGCCTATGCTTCTTACAGCAAGGAAAAGAATTAAAATAAAACCATTGATTAGAAAACACCCTCCTTGAGTCACTTGCGTTTACTTTGCAGTACTTCTAGAATTAATCCCGACTCTGAGGGGCTCTCATGGCAGCTTCTTTACTGGCAGAGAAGCTGCTAACTACCAGCACTAACCAATTTCCCTGGCTTTACAAGCTTAAATAACACCTGACAGCACAAGTCCCCGTGAACATGCCCACAGAGCAGCCGTGTTCATGGCTAATGGACTCACGCAGGGCACTGGAGGATATGCTGGAGTGTATTTCCATTTAACACCTATTACAAGGGGAAGAAAGGAAAGTTTATTATAATGGAACGTGCGACATAAATATATGTCAGTTGTCATTCCGTGTGACATCAACTTTCATTTTACCTCGGGTTATTATTTAAGTAATAAATCCTAACAAGGTGAGCTTTATCATCCCACAGAGTGTATCCGGGAGGTAGAGACACAAGGTGATGGCAAGAACGCTCAAAACATGATAATTCCTGACAGCTGCTGCTTGAGCACAAGTTAAATTGAACAGTTTATCTCAGCATAAAGATGTTATAAGGTTTTACGTTTAATTTAAAAAAATTAACATAAAACCCAGAGAAAGCAGAGTTAGGCAATCTTTCACAAACATGACATACTACAATCACTGTATAAGCTGGATTAGTACTTATTACCATGCTACTAGAGAATTAAGCTGTTTTTAGACCACCAAAGAGCTTTAAATTGCAACTTTTGTCTCTGTAAGAGAAACCTATATTTAAAACGTCTGCTAAATTCAAATTAACAGCTACATCATTAACTTACCATCTCACAAAACCCCCTACAATTCAACCGCTATTATGGTGTCCTTATCGAGACCTATCAACACTGCAGCATTTAATATATACAGCGCTCTCCAACAAATACAGTGTGTGAATCCTCACTAAACCTGTGCTGAAGGTCACATTCCTAAAGCTCTGCCCCAGCTCTCCTCTCCAAAACATCCCCCAGCATTTTGCTGTGTGACAAGTGACCTTCTTGCTCAGAGCAGGACCATCCCACGTGCAGTAGCCCCACTGCCTTGTCGACAGGCCAAATTTTGGGGCCATCATCCACACAAGCTGCAGTCTAAAGCCATGCTTGTGCTTCATCTGAATCAGTTCACAGTCCTTCTGAGAAGCTACTTGTGTGAAATTAGTTGAGCATGTGCTTAACTAATATAAATACCCCTGGGAAGGAAGCTGAGTCCCCTTGCAGGTTCAGAGATGTGACATGTCCACAGAATTCTCTGCCCTTTGCTACTGTCTTCCCCATTATTTCACTCCAAAGGACTGAAAATCAGTAAAATATAAAAGACCTTTTTTTTTTTTCTTTTTTTAATTAACAGCAGACAAAATGACTAATACAGGTTTCCACTTATATCAAGCAAATTATAATAGTGAAGGTGCTAAAGTATTTTTATTTGGCTTTATAAATCTTCTTTGTGTCACGTAGCCATGATTTACTCCTTTATGGCACTGCCCTAAATCTTTCAATTAAATTCCCATGCAACTTAACTAAAAACACATTTTGCCTTCCCCTTGGGAGACCACACAGGGCATATTTATGTATCTATGGATATGGAGGCTGAACTCTCCAATCCACCAGGCTTATAGAACAAAGTGAGTTTAAAACAGCACCTGATTTGTAGTGGGATGTTCCCTCAGTCTGGCAGAAGCCCTGCACGAAGGACAGATAAATATGGCCACTATTTGTGTGGCAGTACAGGTAACCCAGCTCTCCCTGGAAAAGGGGGATTGCTGTAGGATATAATCCTGCAGCAGCAGCAGCAGCAGCAACAGCAACAGCAGGGACTCTCCCCCTCCGCAAATAAAATCCAAAGCCATAATTCTCTGCTGCAAAACAACTACATTCACCATAAAACGAGTTTATGATTGAAGATCTGGCAGTCCAGAAAAGAGCTATGAGCACTCTTCATCCTCCAGGAGCAGTATTACAATAAAACAGACTAAAATTTGGATATGGCTACAAATATGAGCCTTTTAGGGAAAACAGATACTAAAAAAATGCTGTTCAGAAGATGGCACTGATTGAACCAGTGAGGCCCTGGCACAGGCTGCCCAGAGACGCTGTGGCTGCCCCATCCCTGGAAGTGCCCAAGGCCAGGTTAAACAGGGCTTGGAGCAACCTGGGATAGTGGAAGGAGTCCCTGCCCATGGCAGGGGTGGAATGGGATGGGCTTTAAGGTCCCTTCCAACCCAAACCATCCTGTGATTGTATTTCTGGATTGCACTGTAGTTTACCCAAACCATTCTGCTCTATGTTGCCCCCTTAAAGGCCAAGGCAAAGCCAAGAGGTTGGACCACAGACATGTCCACCTGGAGAAACAAGGGTTCCAAAGGTGATGGAGGCTTCCTGCTCCTCCAAATCAAACCTCACTGCTTTGGTTCCTCCATCATGCAGTTATCCTTGATTTGAACCCAGCAATTAGACAAGCCCATGGATTTGGCTTTAAGTTATCTTTCAAATGTAAACCGTGTCTCAAATAGCATTGTTAATGCCTGCAATCCTAAACAGACCAGTTATTTTTGTTTATTACACACATTTTTATATGATCAACTTGTGGAAGTTGCATTTTTATCACTAGCCCAAGAACACACAAATTACAAGCACATATAAAATGCTTTTCCTTTTCCCATTACACAATAGACAACACTGAATTTCTGAACAATAAATACTAATAAGTGGTAATATGTGACAGTAGACAGTATAATAAATAATAAATTAACAATAATTTTTTGACATGGAATGTACAAATGTCAAAAAATGCTTATAGATATTTTAACTCATAAATTAAGGGTTTTGTAGATAAAGATAATTTGCAATGTTTACTGAAATAATTAAGTCTTACTGTTTTAATGGTCTTTATTTTTCAGAACAAATCACAAGGGTTGTCATGCCTTTCATCTTAATTAGGCCATGTGTTTGTCTTATTTATTTCTATGTACTTTCATAAACGTTTACAAATATTAATTGTAAAGAAAAATATTTTTTCCTCTTGCTGTAATTGCTATATGTTCATACAGTATACAGTGATAAATATTCAAGCCTGCTACCAGTTCAATATTTAAGATTTGGGATAGACAGGATATTTAATTTTTAAATTTTTTAATTTAATTTTTTTAATATTTAGGATCTGTATTTTGCAGGCTAAGATACAGCAGGAAGGAATATCTTGGTTTCAACTCATACTGCCAATCCTTTCTTTTTATATATTTTTATTTTAAAAGACACCATTAAAAAAATTCAAGAAGATACATAAATGCATCTTTTAATTAGCAAATTATTTGGGTTCTCCCTCAATTCCTCCTTACCCCTCTGATTCTTTATTTCAACCAGCTGATCAGAGTATTTATGTACTAGAATCAAATCTCAAACAAAATTTCAGGCCAGATCCTCAGCCCACACAATTAAGAACCAATCTTAAATGCTTTTCCACTATTTTTGATGACCGTTAACTCAAAAAGATACCAAAAATTATGTGAAAACAGTGAATCAAAACTACTTTTCTATGCAACATCAAGAAGTAAGCTTGAAAGAGACTCTCCCAGAGCAGGCTTTTGAGGGGGGTGTATTTTGTTTGGACTGCTTTGCTTTTCAGGCAACGACACTGAAGCTTCTTGAATTTTATTAAGTGTGTGTGGTACTATTTTTTTCCCTGATTTGTAATTAAATTTGGCTTCAATTAATTACTGACAGATGCACATTTTTACTTTAGTGGCCAGATTGTTCACCATGGGCTACATCGGCCTCTCTGCTCCCACAAAGGGAGAGGTCAGGACCAAGCAGTCAGAGCTGTGGTGATGGGAGAAAGGAAAAAACCATGAATCCACATCATCCTCCTTGCTCAAATTCCATCAGCAACAAACAATGAAGCAAAGGAATTTTATTAGAGCAGAGAATAAGCAAATTGGGATAACCCACTAGTGAAAAGTAGCTATTGCTACTTTAATAAGGTTTATATAAGATGGACAGACTAACTCTGCTCAAATAGGTGCTGTGATAGAGCAAATAAAAAGTAGGGAGCAAGATAAATAGAGGACATAGTGACTGGAAAGCAAAAAATTCACCACAGGTAAATATACAGGCTGCAGTGAAGTATAATGAAATGACATTTCTAAAGAAAAATGCTTGCAGATCTGATGTTCTACTCAATTAGGCAACATTTAAGCAGCATTATTTATTGGTTGTAAGGCTGCAAATTAATTTAATTTGGTATCTTATCTGTCCAACCCTGGAGAGAAGCCAAACATGTCAAATGCCTGGCATGAACAACGCAATATGGCCAAGGGGTTGTAGCAGCACGGAGAAGTCCAAGGGCTACACGGAACTACTCTTCAACAGCAAATCTGAACAGCAAGCTCTGAGTATTGTAACTTCACATCTCCTTGTGTCAGCTGGGATCCAGGATGGCACAGAGGAAACAGCCAACATCATGGATATATGGATCCCACTGCAAGCGAGGGTGGTTTGTCCCACAGAAAGGGAATCAAACCCAGGGCAGCACTGACCCACCACAGTGGGTGGCTTCCTTTCAAAAAGGTTTATATCAAGAGATGCTCACATAAAGTAGAACAATGACTGATTTTCCATTATTTTAGTAAGTTCTGGCAAAGTAAAAACTCAAATCTTCACCTAATTTTCAGGTTTACACATTTTGTACGTTAAAACCACAGAAGACCTGCTCACTTTGTAAAACTGCAGAGAAAATCATGGAATCACAGGATGGTTTGGGTTGGAAAGGACCTTAAATATCACCAAGTTCCACCCCCCTGCCATGGGGAAGCTTTGCTCACTGTTTAGGGTTACATTTCAAGTGCCCTGAAAATCCTGTTCTCCAAAGTATTTCAGACTGGTTTCTATGTCGCTTTATGCACCTTGATATCTAAACACTTCTTTTTTTTTTTTTTTAATTTGAAGACTGTCACTAAAAGGAACTTAGTCTTCTTAGCAAAGAGCTTTCACTTTTTCCTAATACCCCACAGCTCTGATTTCATCTCACACAATCTATGAACAGCAAGTCCTTTAAAAATTATTTTTATGGAATCTCTTAGCTAATTTTCCTAAAAAAACTCCCACTCCAGAGCATCAACCCAAGGCATAACAACTGCCTAAGAATGGGGACCCTCAGGAAAAGCAGGATTCTTCCCAGAAAACTAATACAGTCCTCGAAAAAACTCAGACTGTCATAAAACCTGAGCAGCTGGCAACTCTGTCACCATGAAGTATCCATATGGAAGACCGAGATGTGTCAAACTACCCAAAACGAGTTTGGATAGTGCAGAAGATGGAATAAATAATTCAGTATCTTCAACACTTTCAACAGCAGGTAGTAGATATGCTACCTGCTCCTACAACGTGCCAAAATGTAACATGCGAGTGAGAGCGAGCGAGAGAATGCGAGTATCTCCAACCTGTTTTCATGAGGATATTTTGCTCGAGGAACTTCTCTTTTTAGAGGCATATGATCCGTATCAGATGTTTGTCAGGAGCAGGCAGCACTACAGAACATTAGGAATAACTTAGTGATTTTTAATATACATTCACAAAGCGAATTCTCAAAGTCCTCCCTATACATGTATTAAAAAAAAATGTATTTTAATCAAATATTACAAAAAATATGTGGGGAAAATATGTATTTCTCCCAAATGCCCTTCACACTTCTAGAATATTTGTTGCTGCAGCATAGTGGCAACTTTCCTGCCTTAATATAAGCTGAGCAAAATATTCCATGTGCTCAGTGAAGTGGCAATCAGATCCACAATTTAAATATTTCTGCTCCATGTTCATGACATAGTTCAACTATAAAACTACATTGTGCAGCGTCAGTCTTCTGCCATCTCTTCCTATGAGAAACAGTCACACACTGGTGCACAAACCTTCATCATTTATACTCAAAGGAGATATAGTGACACTTCTGTTCCCCAAGAAATTTAAATAATTTAATGTTTAAGGGTCTCCAGGCCTGTCTTTGGAGGGGCAAACTCCTTCCTACACAGGTTTATCAACAAACACTTCATCAAAAGCACAGGGAGAGCAGGTAAGCTGATACTGATAGTGCATCAATAAGGAAAATGTCAGGTTTTGTGTATTGCACACTATTTTGAGCCCCTCCACTTTCTGATAAGAACATTTCTGTAACTCAGCAAAGCCCACACTCGCTACCAGATTTGAATGATTGCACCGAAATGGCTGAGCGACCGACTGAAGTGAGATTTCAAAGAAGTGAGACAAACACTCGCCTAAATTCAAAAGCTGCCAAACATATTTCATCAGACTTTCAAAAGATAATTGTTTTGTCTGTTCTGAATTAAGCTTTAAGTGCTTTAAGAAAGGTTTCTCTACAAACATGGCTAAAGATCACAAAGGGGAGCATTTGGAATGAATGGAACCCTTCAGTCATATATTTATTTAATATCACTTGCATCATGCCTGGCATATACCACAAGCTGCTTTATTTCCATTTCCATAACACAATTTTAAGGATAATCTATACTGATGTCCTACCATTTTATTTCACATGTTATCATAACAGGATTTTTATTTATAATGCAACCAGGGAAAAAGAAGGAAATAAAGGGTCTCAGCTCTGCAGCCCAGAGCTCCTGACATGGGATGTAAGGGACCCATGCAAGAGCTGAGACAAACGGGAGAATTCAAAGAAAAAGAGAATATGTCAAACTCATGAGAGAATTTAACAGCCATGGAAACAAAGCCATTGCCATTTTTCTTCTCCAGCTCCTGGCTGAGAGTTTTGCAGGGTTAACAATGACATTAGACATTTATGGTCACGTTTGATCAACTGATACAACACAGATCTGATCCTTGAGTAAGCAACTCACACCTCAACACTGCAAGATGCTGATACTTCCCCACATGGAAAAATCCAATAATAAAATAATAATTTAATAAAAATACTTCTAGGCTTCCATATATTTCACAAATTCTGCTTTCCCAGCACATCTCATATGCAACTATTACTTCTGAATTCTTTTTATCACTAAATAAAGCTAAATTCCCATTTAGCTAAATTCCCAGTGCTAAATTCCCATTATTCCCTAGGAACACAAAAGAGAAATATGTGCCTCTGGGGTTGAAATCATATGTTAAAAAGTTAGAACACCATACCAGATGCTATCTAATCTTTAAAATTAAGAAACTGAGGCCAAGGCTTGTTTATCAAGGGCCACCAAGAGAACCAGGGCCACAGTGAGAAGTCAGGAGCCCAAGCCAGAGTTAAGATAAGTGAATGTCATGGTCTGGTGATTGAATCAGCTCATGTAAGATCATGTAACTGTTTATGTATCTTATGGACCCTGCTCACCACAGTACCTGACAGGTTTCCCAAAATATTATCTTTGTGAGAGCATACAGAGTGATTCAGCATTTTCAGATCTCATATCTTCACTCCCAGAGAGATGTGCAAGCACAGATGTCTGCGTGCATGCACATGCAGATACACGACACATAAATACTATATACACGCATATTTTCTAGCAAAATCAACTATGAAACAGTCTGAATTGAGCTATTTAAACTGTGGCCAGGAAAACTGTTGACAAGAGCTAATTTGTTATTGAAAAAAGATTGTGCATCTCTCCATGACAGAAACTAAAAATCTGTTCAAGATGGCAGGGCAAGGAGCTTTCATATCTGCAAAGGCTGAGTAAAGTAAAGTACTTTTGGTCAAGGTCTCCAAATAACACCATTTTTTCCAGCAATGCCTTTGAACTGCACATAAAACCTTTCAGGAGCTCCTGAAAAGGAAACTTGACTCAAGCTGTTTGTCAAGATGACTGGAGATGTTCTTTGGAAAGTATTTCCAAAAAGTTCTGGAGCAATGGGAGCTGTACAATCATATGGGATTAATTTTCTGTATATATCTCTTTATATTGCTGTAAGAAACAAATTAACTTGAAAACTCAAAGATCTTTATATAGCCCTGTGCTCTTAGGTACAAATATTTAAGTAATCTTTACTTCCTGTCAAACACTGAAATGGATATTAAATTATTATAGATACAAGTAGTAAAATTTCTTTTCTGCTTTCTCTGCTAGCTCCTGCATCTTGGTATTTCTCACACAGAGTATAAAAGATATTTTAATATTATCTTTGATTTAAATTGCTTCTTCTATTAAAACACAAACTGTGTGCTGGATGTATAAACACCTGCCCAGAAGCCCCACAAATTTTCCCTGGAAGGGAACACAGGTTTAGGAAAACAGTATTTATTCACAATATTCCTTTCCCTGATGATTTCAGGATCCCATCTCTTTAGCCACCTTTTTTTTTTTTCCCTTTAAAATAAACAAACAAATGAACAAACCATACAGAAGGAAGGAACTTCAACATTTCAGCCCCAACTGAACCCAAAACTCTCCACTGAGCTCTATGACCCCACTTGTAGGAGCTCAGCACAGTGGGCATTGCCCCAGCCTGCAGGTACATGGAAGGGGTGAAATGCTCCCCTTGACTTCATATATGAAATTAGAGAGAGGAATGCAGTTAGTGTATAAAAGAAAGGGAAAAAAATAAAATAAATTTTATGAAGATGCCCCCCTCTCCTGATCCAGGACCTGTGGATTGACTTGATGAGAAAGAAGCAGTCTGATAGATAAAATATAAAAAATTAATTTTTTTCCTTCTCTCTTGTTCCTGTGCCTTAGCAGAAAGAACTAAATGAAGGAGCAAGGAACTAGTGAAAAAAAAATCAAGCCAAAATTACATCCGTCAGGGTGATGGAGTGCAGTGTCCTGCCCAGTCCCACCGCAGACCTCCTCGGGGCTACTGTTTCAAGTAAAAATTAAACAAGATGACACACAAACAGTCCAAGATTGACATTTTCCAGCTTTGTGTCATGTTACATTATTTGAATGAATCTCAACTTTTAAAAACATCCAAAGGAAAGAGAATGAGGGTTGTATAAAACAAAAAAAGACATGTAAGAAATAAGACTCTCACTAGAAGAAAGAGAGCCACCCATGTTGATATTACCAAAGGTAAGAATATTTTTAAGGACACTGTTCCTATCTCATCCACTCTTTTTATTGCCAGATTAATATGAAGAATGTTTATTATTCTGCCAGTACTTTTTCCCTGTGGCTTTACTCAGGCTGTGCCCATAGGTCCATCTCAAAGGTTGCTGATGAAGCCCAGGGCTCCCACCACAGCTGCCCTCCCAAGCATTCAAGGTCCAGAGTCTCACAGCACAAGGGCTCAACTTTATTGGAAGGTAAAGCCCTGAAACTACTGAAAAAGCTCTTCAGAAATATGAAAAATAATATGCAACATTTTTTTTCCTCAGTTACCAAGATATTCAAAGCAGCCAGCAAACAACCTCCCTCTTCTCAGCCCTCAAAAGCACTTACAGAAAGCCTGTTCTTAACCCTGCTGCCCAGAAAAAATTCCCTTTTATCTTCCATTTATTTTCATTTTTACCTGAAAGGCAGAAAAGAGTTGGGTTTTATGTACACCAAACACGAACTGGACTTTTTTTGCAGTGCATTAGACTGTGGTCACCTTCCCCCCATACGAATGCATACCTGAATTTCCACAAAAAAAAAAAAACAACAATATTGCCCTTCTGATTTAAGCATGGGCTGTACTCAACGCTCATCTATACATGTTCTCACTGTTTAAGAACTCGGCGCAGGTGTTATTAATAAAATAAATTTATTTTTAAAAAGGATGCTATTCTATAAGCTTTGAAGCTCACACATAGTCTAACTTAAGCCAGCTTGGGCTCATCTGGTCTTTAAATGAGCCCTTTCATGTGGTCAGCCCACGAGCCATACGTACTGCTGCTCAATCACGCCACTGTACATCGTCAGCGCGAGGATGATTTGCATGATTTGCATTTCCTGTGCGCTCCAGCTTCAAGGAGCTCTAAGCACCACGTACAAAAGAAACCACCGCCAAGTAATGCAAAGATTTTTTAGTTAAACCAGATGAGACTGCTTCAGTCAGGCTTGCCAATAGTGAAAAAGAGGAAAAAAAACCCAAAAAACAAAAAAAACCACCCAAAAAAACCAAAAAGAGGGGGGAAAAAAAGTCTCAGGGATATCCTGTTAAATAAGGATTTATTTGGAGGGAATCTGAACCTTAGATTCATACCTTTACTTTTAAAATATAAAAGTTGGATGAGACCCTTAATAAACATGGCCTAGCAGAAAATAATTCAGGTAGGAACTTTTCTTCTCCGATATTTCTTAGCTTTGGCACAACATTATGTTAGCAATTTATTTATTTATTTAATAGCACATAAAGTGATTCTGATTACATTCAGTTTCATAAGGTAGAAAAACTAACCTAATTAAACTGAATTCACTGATAGCTGGTTAATATTTCTCCCTATGAAGAAATCTTTAATTTTATCCGAAATGATCAATAAAAGCTATTGGACAAACAGCCAAGATAGAAACAGCATTACAGTGGGCTTCAATGAATAAGAACTAAAATTAAAAAAAATGTACCAGAGCCTCGTTGTCATGAAAAACAGAGACAGATGGGGAGCCAGACCTATATGATGCTACAAATAGATGAATATCTTGTAAGAATTTCAACAAATGTTGTAAGACCTAGTCAAAATTTGAAAAAGTACAATGCAGCAGCACAAGCAGATCTGAAGTTCACCTGAAATCCAAGCCATACTATCATCATTATACAGATTATCAACGTCTCAAAAATGACAATAAAAATTAAAGCCTTTATAAAATCTTTTCTAGATAATGGCACAGCTAAAAATGCCATTATTGAATTTAAAAAAAAATAAAATTAAGGAAGTTTGCTCTAACAGCTGCTTTGGAAATGAGTTGCATCCTGTTCCCACCTGAAAAGCAAAGGTGGGTGTGCACATTTCACGTTCCAGTATTGGATTGTATGGCAAGTCTCCCTTTAAAGTGGTAGATAAACTGAGATGACTGAAGACTCTCAGGCTGACTGAGTGAGCTGTATGTGCCCGGATACAGGGTGTGCATCACGGCTGCCTGACAGCGACCCAAGTCAGGCTGCTCCAGGAATCTGCACATCATCACGCTCCAGAGAAACCACAGCCAACTCCCAGCGCTGCCGCTTCCAAAGGACACTCGATTTTAGAAAATTAAGATGCATCTTCTTTGTTTTGTTGTTTTTTTTTTTTTCCCTGTGTTGCTCAAATGGAACCAAATATAAGATGTGGGCGAAACCGTTACTGAGGGGTTAAATTCTGTCTTGAACACAAAAATTCCACTTATTTCATTGTTGTCTGCAAATATACAGTCAAGAGCCACATTTAATCACCACGCGTGGTTTCTATATTGTGACTGTAAGATTTAGTAATCGAAATGGCTACCAGAATAAAAACGCATTCTGTCATTTTTCCACTTAGACAGTCGCTGTATAATGCTCTTAAAGGTCAGCTAATTTTATTATGGAAAGTAACTAATAACCTTTATTAATTCTTACGCTCGCAGTTTTCGAACACGTCAACCAAATAAATAATACGCTGCAGGAAGACACCGCACAAACCAAGCTGTTGAATACAATCTCTCTGCATTTGGAACAGACAAAAGAGGTCATTAGAAATGTAATACATGGAGGTTTTTTTGCTCTGGAAATTAGGAAAACATGGACAGACAGAGCTTTTTAAAAGCCAGGCTGCTGGTCTTCCCCAGTGCTCCAGGATGCTGAGATCACCAAATGAGGTGCTAAATTCACTAATACCCAAGCACGGCCATGATCCCAAATGTTATGCAGCACCTTATTTTTTTGTCTAATTTCCTAAATTTGCAGGATGTGCACAATATTGGAGACCATAAGAGTTTTGCTTAGGAACTTTTCTGCTGTCTTTCATTTAATAAAATGACTGAAATAGTGTAAATACTAAAGTTAAAAATATACGTGTTTATATTTTATTCTCACGATATCAATTGCATGGAAAGCATCATTATGTTGCACACTATATAAAATGACGGAAGAATATCCCCTTTTCTTAAGGAATTTTGCTTTCCATAAGTGGATCAGAATGCAGAACTGTTCATGGTCAGCATTTCCTAGCACACTGCTTTGGGTGAGGTTTGTTCCTAAGAAACATTACAACGCCTGAAACCAAAAATAGATGGTTATTTTTAGCTATTTAATCACATGAGGAAAAAGACACAGTTTGTATCAGTCTCCTTTAATTTACAAAATAATTCCGCCCTGTGTGTGTGTATCATGAAAATCCCAGGCACTCAAACTCCAGGCTCACACACCGGCTGCAAGTGGAAGCAAAATGGGGTTTAAAAGATTCCAGCAACAATAGTCTTGTGACTAAATCAGAAACAGAAGCACAAGTCATGAGCCAAACAGATACCTATCGGTTTCCTTGAGCTTAATCTGATTAAAACATGGCTCTCAAAAATGTTAAATAGAATGCCACGTCAGAGAGCTGGCAAATGATAAAAATAGTTCATGACAGGAAATCATTATTAAAGCAGCATTACTTGTGTATCTGTTATGGAAATTTCCCTGTAATTTTTCTAGGTTTCCCCTTATGCTTTTTGTTGAGTTGCTGTTGCACTTCTTTTTTTTTTTCCCCCTCAATGGCATGTAAGTTTGAGATGTAAAAAGAAAATTATCACTGCAATTTTCCAACTATACTCTGCTCAATACCATCTCAAGTGTGTCATACATCATCTTGTCATTCACTTGAACAAGAAATCACATAATATGCAGAGGTAGAAAATAATCCGAAATGGGTAAGTGCCACTAGGGCAAAACCACATTCATATGCCAGCAGAGGGGGAAATAAAAAAATAAAAAAAAAAGTAAAAAAATTAAACTTCATCTTAACTTCAAGGGCTTTCATAATGAAAGCATCTTAAATATCAACTTAACTGGGGAAAAAGTTTCTATGAAAAGCTGCTGGGAATGACACTAGAGCCATTCTAGAGTCCACCAATCAATATTAGAAGAACCAACCATTGAGAATATACCATTACAAATCAACCTGAATGTTTTAAAAAGCTTACACAATTGAAAGAAGATTCAGAACCCTAAGAAAAATTTAAAAAAAAGGAAGTCAGTATTTCTATCCCTCCTATTATTACCTCTCCCCTTACAAACATCCTCCAGATTATCCTTCAGAGCACCCCATAAAATACAAACTAGAGTTGTAGTGTCTTGTCCTGCCTTTAGTTACATAATCCAGAAAAAGCTTTTACAACCAAAAAAAAAATAATCCCAACCAAACAAAAAATAATCCCTAAAAATACTTTTACAAGATCTTAACTTACAAGGCTAACTCTAATTCCTAAGTCCCTATTCTTCCATACTGAAGAGACTTCAACAAACTTGAACGGCCACCCACAAAACCCTTTGGATTCTTTTTAAAATGTCACTGGTGGAAAAAAGCCCCCATCCATCAAATTAGTTTTTCATCCAAAACAGACATTTAATCTCTAATGATGATTCAGGCTTCTCCCAAGAAAAGCCAGGATTAGCTGGTCACTGATGCAGAGCCTTTCCATCAGGACACCCAACATCCCTCCTGTACCACCACTCGTCTTCCCTCTGTCCCCTGCACCCAGCAGCCTCTACCACTGACATGGACACTTAAAATAGGCAAGGTTTTTTAAATTTTAAGTCAAATTCATAATTTTTTGCCACTGGCACATCATAAGGCAACCACATGATGTGGGGGAACAAGGAGGTACTTCAGAGACAGGTCTAGATGGAAGCAGGGCTGGTCTTTAACTAAACTCCAACTACTGCCCACCTAAATTCCAGAGGCAACAATGCAGTCACAGCAATAGTGACAATTTTTAAAGGCAGCAGAGTCACCACATGTTTTGCAAGTGTGTCTAAGACCTCCTTGATTTTTGTCCTGGATACACAGCCAAGCTCTGCCTGACTCAGCATGAAAGGGAATGTGCATCCTGTTAACAGCAGTGCTTAAACCTTATTCCATAAAGAGTTTTCCAAGAGGACTCGCATTTATTCTTCTTAATATCCCTCCCACATTAAGAAATTATTATCTAATACAGGGAGTAATCAGCTCATGGTCTTACTACAGTCATCCTCCTTGACAAAGCAGGAAAAAAAACACCCAACTGTGAAGCATTAGAAAGTCAAGGTTCAAAAGATCCCCATTTATTGAGATCAATGCAAATTTATTTAGATCTCCATGCAACAAGACCAAGTGCTGCCTCTTGATACACAGACTGGTGAATTCAAAGCCTCTATTTCTGCAACGGGCCTTCACCAGGACACACAGAATGTCACAGCGAAGGACACACAGCCTCAACTGAGAGCAGAAAAGCTGGTAACAGCTAATCCAGAACCAGTTTAAATGTTAATTTTAACACTTTACCATGCCACAACACTGTTAAACACTGAATTTCATGTTGTCCTGCCAGTTTTCTAATCTGAAATACCAATACAGAAGAACGGACTAATAGATAGTTGATTTATTACAGTATTACACATCCTTCCAAGTGAGAACTGAATGGCAGAGTTCAGGTGTGCACCAAGAGCCATCCAGATTGATGCAAATTTGTTCCCAACATGCCCTTTCTCATTCCATAGCCCCTCTCAGATCCATCTTCTCTGTAATACCCCAGGAAATGAGACATACGAGAGGAAAACAGACATTTTTGTGGTGCTTAGGAGCAAAAATATGTATGTGTAGAATTATATAGAGGGCCAGGACACCTCCCATCACTGCAGGCTAAATGAGTCATCCACTTCAGAATAATGACCAGTAATTAAACAAGAATCTGTAAAGCTGTTAAGTGCCTGTAACAATTCCAACCTATGACACTGAAGGGGTACAAGCTTCCCATGTACTGAAACCATCCATGTGATCTATCATACAGCGGAGCCTCTTACAAAACAACCTCTCACCTACGGAAATCCTTCTCCCCAAGAAGCCAAACAAAAACAATTTAAAATATTTATGGCCATAAATTTCAGTCCTGTTCCATAAACCGATGAAGAGACATGACATCATGCTAACTACCTAGACCTGTCTGGTTGATAATAGCCCCAGGTTTCAGGCTGAAGACTGAACTGCAGGAGTGTGGAAGGGTGTGAACCTTACAGGTCAGCACAGATGCTGAACACAAATCTGACTGGCCAAAGCCAGAACTGACACTCCAGCAAATATAGGAGGTCTAGGGGTGCAGGGCTGACACCACAAAAACAAGTCTTGCCATATTTTGCCTTCTTTTCAGCCTTCTTGGACTGAAGAGGAAGGTTTTCCTTAAAGGGACCGAATTGCTCCATCCTCCAGTTCCTGTTCCTGTTCTGTTTTCATGTGGTACAGACAGAAGCAAAATAATATCAAGTGCCATGCTCCAATGCGACATTTCTATCTGGTTTTTATCAGCATAGCAAGCTGCATCTCCCTTTGCTCCATGGTTTCTCTCAAATTTACAGACCTGAGCTACATACCTTAAGCTTCCAGTGCTTTACTGAAGTCCTTTCATACAGCTCATTTCTAAATCTTGTCTAGAAGTATTTGTTTTTCCCCATCCTAGCCCCTTACATCTCTTAAGTGCCAAGCACTTGGCCAGCCAATATTCCCAAATCAGGCTTCAAAGAGGCAATCCTGAATTGTCTTGACTAAGGTTGTGACAAGAAGGGGCAGGGGCCCCCAAAAGCGTGGCGCTCTGCTGCTGCAGGAAGGAGCAGATGGCCACCTTCCAGATGGCCGCCAACCTCGTCTCACCAACTGCAACATCTGTACCTTGAGTTACATCTCAGAGGATGGTCCTGACACAGACTGCAGGTCACTGCCCACGGCTCCTGGCCACACGGCTGCTCCGCAAGCCAGAGCATTTTGCAAAATGCAGAATGACAAGCCTGAAAAAAGGTTACGACTAATTAAAGTTTGTAGCAGGGCACAGTTGAAAGAGAGTTCAAAAGTAGATGTTAGGGAGAAATCCATCTTAAATATATATATTTTAAATGTTTCTCAAATCCAGCGTTTTGTCCCCAGCCACAAACATGCCCTGCTTTCCACACGGCACCTTGCAAACCCGGAATTAAGATGTGAACCATGCAAACCCAACCAACCCCAATGGTTTTGCTTCCAAGTCACTCCACAGCTGAAAACGAGCTCATTTTTCAGCTTACAGACCAAAAGTCTCTAACAGCACTACAAGAGCACTCAAAAATGGACTGGATCCAGCTTTAAACATGACAAACTTCCCAAGGCTCAGGGAAACAGTGGTCAATGAATTTTAGCTTGAAGTTGCAAAAAGTAATTTGTGAGTTCTGTACCATCTAAGTCTAATTTTAACACAGCCACAAATTATATTGTTTCTTCACATGAACTTAATTCAACTCCTCTTTGGGGCACTTAAACTTGAAACCTACCAACAGGAAGGTAACCAAACAATTTTTTCTGCCACACTAAGAGGCTGGTATGAATCAATGGTTTCACCAGTTTTACACCACGTATTCTTCTACAGTTTATTCAATAAATTCAAAAATTAAAATGTTACTGCTTTCTTATTCTGAATGCATAACCTCCTCAAAAAGACTGTTTCCAGACATTTGGAAGAAAAAACTTGTGTTTTACAATAGGAAAACGGAGCACATCGCATTTCAAAATCCATTAAAATATGAAATTCTGGTTACAGGCTCAACAATCTGCCTAATTAGTTTTTTTCTAATTAGCAGGATGCTCTAACCTCTTTAATAAGACTTCTGTGGACAGAATGTTCCATACTGGTTATCCATCTGAGGAAAAAGCTAAACAAATACTTCTGAAGTGCAACTAATAGAACAAACGTGGTTGGGCTTCATGGTCAGAAGCCTGCTCTGGCATGTAATACTAGCAATCTGCAAAAACATGAAATATTCTACCTTGGATACACTACTGCTCACGCTAAACACCCCTCTGGATTTTAAAGACAAAGTGAAAGATGTTATATGTGCAAGAGGCAATGAAGCTGCAGTTTTAAACCACATGCTGGAAGGCAAAACAAATAAGTAAAATAATATTTTAAAAAATAAAATTAAAAACAAAATAAAATATGCATGGACCAGACACCATGGAAAAGTGAGCTGAAGAGATAATGGGAAGGCAAATACCACAGTGATGCTACAACAACCCAGAGCGTGGCTGCAAAGCTGTTTGGCTGCACTGCAAAGCATTTGCTCAGTGCACACAGCTTTTGTACCTTCCTCTTCATCATTCAGAGTCTTAGTGTGTACCTAGCAATTAATAGGCAACAGTATTGTCTCCAAATCCCCTTTTATCCAATAAAAAACATTTTCATTATTCCCCTACATCAACCATGCCATTCAAGAACTATGGGTTAAGAGAAATGGGGAGCCCCAGCTGTATCTGTGACCAGAGGAAAACTCTGGAGATAAAGAAAACTCAGGCCCCTGCTCCATTAGAAGTTTTCAGAGCAGCTGCCGAGCTTCATCTCAACAGCTGAAATATCCCTTATACTCCTTAAAAATGCAGGAAGCACACAAGCATCTCAAACTCCCTCCCTGCCACCAATTCATTCACCCCGATTCCACCCATGGCCCCAACATGTTGGTCTCATCACCCATCAGCAGACAGGAAAGCTATTATATCCTTCACTTTTTTCCAATCAGTATCTAGGAAAACAAGAGCCATGTGCAAAATATAATCTAAGAACAGTCCCTTGAAAACCTCCTGCTAATGACAGGAGGTACAGAGGCACCATAAATATTGACTTCAAACACGCTGAGCCCCAGAGACCCCACGCACTCCACAGTGTCAATGACCTTCCATGCAGCTGTTAGCATCGGAAATTAAGATTTTTCAAGTACAGATGCTTACTTTAATACTGAATTTATATTCTACTCATCATAGCATAGCACGGTTAACAGTTGGACTTGATGCTCTTAGAGCTTTTTGCCTTAAAGATTCTGAGTCTATTATTAAAATCTAATTTTATCCTGTATTGAAATAATAAAACCTACATTTTCTTCCATTTTTTTTCAACATGGAGCAGGGAACCTGAAGAGTGGTCTTCCATTTTTTTTCAACATGGAGCAGGGAACCTGAAGAGTGGTCTTGCCTTGAATTAATACTCGTTCTGGTGTAAACACACTGGAAAAGACTTTTACATAGTTTTACATCTCTAACTCATGATGCAATTTTCAATAAATACATTAGACTCTGGTTTTCCAGATTTTTTTGTGGCAATTACTCTTTTCTGACACGCCTCCCTACCACTCCTGCCTATGGATCTTAGGTCTTCTGGGGGCAAAACCTGAGGTCTGTGTTTCCAGCACTTCAGACCTGAATGCTTCAACAGCCACAGAAACCACTGAAAACCGATTCCAGACCAGGCTGGGCCCACAGGATCCTCTGCTGGTATTAAAGCTTAGAAGAGCAAGTTCTGCTACAAGCCAGATTCCACCAAGAGTAGACGGTAACACAACAGTCTGGAGGAGGTAAAGGTGAGGCCTCTGTCATCAAGTCCTCATCCAAAAAAGTCTCTTGACTGGAAAACATCATTTGAATCATCAGTAACCAAAACGGTCAACTGACCCCACACAAGTGAACTTCTCCCAGTCAGGACCTTGAAGATTTGTGAAAGTCATGGAGAAACACAAGGACGCCAAAAATTTGCTCCTGGGATAACTGAGAGTCATGAATACCAAGAGATGTCCGACACCTGATGGTAACTCAAGTTCCTCCCAAAGCATCCACCCATCTTTTTCCCTCTCACTCTGACACCCCACGGCTAAGACTCGAGGATGTAACAATAAACTGGAACCAACTTTAGTCTAGGATGATGACAACAAAGAAGGAATTCAAGGGGTAAAGTAAAAAATAAAAAGAACAAGAAAATGGTCACTCTACTAACAAAGAAAAAAAAAACCTTCAAAAGCCTGCCAAAACCTCCCCCAAAATTAATCTCCTCTTCTTGCACAGTTTTAGCATCTTTAGCACAATTTCTCCAAATTCATTTGGCAGATAAAATTTTTAACTGTTAGGTTTTTAATAAAATTGACTACCAGGAAATTTCTGCATTAAAAATAATTTAAAATAATTCAATTCCTCAGGGTTTAAGCACAGACATGTCGCTATGCATGATCACTGCTCCATGTTTAGTGAGTTACAACTCTTCTGCCATGAGTAGGAAATGCATTTTGCTCATAAAAGCCAAAGGCACTGTCAAACCTGCAGCAATCTGCAGAACATTAGGAAAAAAATGTCTGCAAACTAACTGTTACTAGATAATGGTCCCATTTATCATTCTTAAATTCCATCTTTAATTAAAAATGGGATACTCTCTTACATAAATAAAAAATTGCAGATGTTCTCAAATTACTCCCCTTCAACTTTTTTTTTAGTTTTTCCATTATATAATGTGCCTAGAATTACATGTTCAGAAATTTTTTCATATTATTACATAATACCTAAATACATGAAGATTTTTCCATATTCTAACTAGATACACATCATTTTACATAGAGTATGCTATATTAAAAAGTATTAGCATTCAAGGAAAACACATTAACAGAAATCAGTAGGAATACCATTTAACTGCAAGAAAAATAGAATTTGAAATAAATTCTCTATTGTCCCACCCCTAATAATTTATACCTTTTCTTTTTAAAACATTCGGTAAATCACTAGTTTAAAGGACTGATGCAGTTGCACCAGGTAAGGTGGTGTGACAGAAACATTAGCTCCACTCTAAATACATTTTTCCCCATATAATTCTTAGAAATACTGTTAACAGGAATAAATTCTTCCAGTAATTCTGCAACAAGAAAATCACATATCTGCTTTCAATGCTGTGTCCACTGCTATTTCCTTCATTCTTTCTTCAAGTTGCAACTAGACAGAAATATAAGTTCAAGCGTGCAACAAGTAAAATGGAAATTAAGAGAGCTGAAACAAAAAATGATGAACAAGAAGGCAAGGTTATAAACATAAACAATAAAAACAGTCAGTGCTCTGAAATGGAAAGCATTCTTTAAAATGACTGTGTCCACTGGACCATCAGAGTAAATGTGCAGGAGGAAGGGAGGAAAAGACAGGGACAAAGGACAAAGGCAAGAAAGGAAAAATACTGTCCAGGGAAACAAGGAAATTGTGGAAATCTTCATTATTGAATGATGAACCAAAAAAAATTCTTTCAGTTGCTTTGTATTCATCAAAGATATTCCAATTAATAGACACAATGTATGTATTCCTGATTTTTTTTTTTGAAGGGAAGTTAAATTCATCATCATAACGACTTGAAGCCTACCAATAACAGCTAAAATTCCCAAGATACTTGGGCTGAGAAGTATAAAAGGGAAGAGGAGGAGGAAATAAATTGATCAAACCGTGGTTTGGGGGAGTCAGAAGTTGATCCTAAATTAAATGTTTTCCATTGCACCAAAATTTGGCACATAGATGGTAATCAAAATCCTGCCTAGGTATGTGTTGCACTTTTAGGGAAGAAACAGGATCATAATCCACAAAATTAAGTGGTTGATGTGTTAGTTTAGATCAGCATTTCTGTTTGATACAGAATGGCATTTATAAAGCAACCATCCATCCACAACCACCCTCACCCACCGTGCCTCAGCTCACACCGGAGTGGGCTCCAAGATTACAGCCCAAGTCCCTTGGATGAAACTACACCAGGAGGTGATGCCCTTGGAAAGCATCCAGAGGACTCCAGCCTTGTCTTAGGGACATTCAGTTTTGTAATCCTAGAGGAATTGAGAAGATAAAACTGGAAAACACCTAGGGGCACACTTTCCAGAGTGACCACGGACCCGGTCAGTGCCTTCAAAATCTGCACTGAAACCCACAGACACCCACAGCAGGTGCTAACAGCCCTTGGCTGGCATAAAAAGCACATGTAGAAGAAGAATCCTAGAATGGTTTGGGTTGGAAGGGACCCTAAAGATCATCCAGTTCCAAATCCTTTGCCATGAGAACCTTGGTTGCTCCAACCCCATCCAACCCGGCTCTCAGGTACAGGCACATGGGCTGAAAGAGGTAAGGAAAGGCCTCTGGGTTCTTGGTCTGTTGAAGGCTGGAAACTGAGATGTCACAGCTACCTGAAACAAGACTTTCAAACTTCAGTGTGTTTGGGTCAAGTTAAAGCTTACCAAAAAAACCCCCCCAAAACATATATATTTATGTTACTGTTAAGGTAGGTCTTCTCTCAAAACTGCTTTGCTAAAAACAGTTTGTACAATGTAAAATTCCTTTTCACTATGCATCAATTCACAAAATCCAGTCTAGTTGTGAGTACTCATTAAGAAAATCAGTTATTTATAACACCAGAACATAAAGCTATAAATCTAAATCACGTGCAAAGAAAGTACCTGACAAAATTTATATATGTAAGTTTATATAATATTTACTTCTTAGCTAAAAAAAAAATAACTGAGATTAGGGAAAAAAACAGCACCAAAAAAAGGGAAAAAAATCAATATTTTTCTCTTTATTAGATGCAAACTAAAGCTTTTTTTACTTTCCCTTTGGAAGATCAAATTAGTGTTATGGGCTGGAATGACAATGAATTGTGGAAAGTATCATATTCTTTATAATATAGTAGTGTATATGTTTGTTATTTGGAAATAGAAATGTAATCCATAACTAATCTAGAAATAAAATATATACACAGCAACCATTTAAAAGGACAGATAAAATCCTCATTAAAATCCTAAGTGCAGAAATACTGAATCATAATGCACAATTTCATTACATTTTACTGCCAGCAATGTAAATATCAATTCTCCAGGTGATTCATAAAATTCATTTTAGAAAGAAAAATAAGGATTTCACCCGGCATTTGAGAACATAAAGGAAAACACATGCTAGGGTTTGAAAACCCAGACTGTTCTTTCCTCCTCTCATCAGAATATTTTGCTGGAATTTCAGCAAATCTTTTACACATCAAACAGACAACTGCCATTTCACATTAGCACTTTGTACAGATCACCCAGCAGTCCCAGCCCGCGTCCTTCCCGGCCCTGCACCTCTCCCTGCATCTTCATCATTCCCATCTTACTTCTGCCAAATCTCAGCTCCCATATACACACTTCCCCTGACTTCAAAGGAAGGAGCCTGCATTTAAACTCATCTAAACCCTCTTTTAACTATCCAAATTGTGAAATTGCCTAATAATGGGAGAGTATTTAAGGGGAAAAAAAAAAAAAAAAGAAGCATGTTGGACAAATTAACCAAGTAAAGTTTTTGGAGGGAAGAGTGCATGTGGGGGTTTCCACACAAAAACGTAAAGAAAACCTGTCACTTTTAAAATGAATAGCTACCATCTGCCAGCATTTTATCTGAGGCAAAGTTGATTAATGCAAAGTGAATGTTTAAGATCACATTGCTGTCTGCCTGAATAAATTTCAGGTAGTTTACTTGGGAGGTTTTTTTGTCCTATTTCTTAGAATACTTTTTTGCTGTTCTTATTGGATCGCCCCCTCCAAGTTTTTCAGCAGCCAGAGCTAAGAACAAAAACATTTGTTCTTAAATCACGGCGCTGTACAAGGACTTGCGAGCACCAGCGCATTGTTTCTGGCCCCTCAGAACAAGAGAATTCATCTGCATCAAAAGGACATCCCATCTCCTTCATCGGCTTCACAAAAACTTTTCAGGCAGCTTCTCTCCATCACACTGAAAAGGAAATTTTCACAGTCTGGTTGTGAGCAGAGAAACAACAGAAGTGCTGTTATCCTCAATAGGAAATGATTTTGCCTCTAGACCTTCCCTAATTTTTTACTTCATTTTTTTACTGGGTTAAGTTTTTTTACCGGATTAATTTTTTTTACCAATTATTTAATGATTTGCTTTTATTTACACTATCTTCCCCATTAAAAAAAAGGCAAATCAATTACAGATTCTAAACCTTTTCTCTGATAACTTTAACACCTTGGTTAATATCAGTGTTCTGTTAAAAATCATTCTCAAATCCATTTGATGATATGCTCCCCTTCACAAGTTCTCTCTGACCCATAACATTTTCAGGAGAAGTTTCCAGAACAGGTTTTGGGCGATACTAACCTAAATCAAACAAAACCCACTTTTACACATGCATTCCTATGTTACGTTTTTCCAGCATCAGATGGCCTCCAAGTTCTCCCTCAGCAGAGAGAATTTCACACCCCTTATCCAGGCTGGGACACCCTCTATTATCCGGGGCTACAGCAGTGGAGGGCATCATCTGTGCTAAGTGGTGGAGCTTCATGCCGTTCCATATGGACGTATATTCTCTCTGCTTACACTCGAAGCTGGCTGGACACCAGCCAGCTCTGGTCAGAAGTCACCAAGTTGTTTTAGCTCAGTACATGGTGCCTGTGTCTCGTATCTCAGTAGGGTTTATTGGTTTAGGCTCAACATGGTGCTAGGACGGCCATCTGGCCCCCGGAGCGGAGCGAACTCCCAGCCAGCTCCCTCGGAGCGTGGGCAGGACAAACGTGTGTGCGTTTGCACCAGCCCGTGTGAACTAACCTGGGTGAACTCAAACGATTTGTTCAGGGGGGAAAAAAAAACGCGAGCAAGTTTAGCACTAATGAAATGAAAGAAGTAATGACCCTTTGTTCAGTGAGGGAGCGGAAAAGCGGAGCGCAGGGTGAAGCAGTGGCTCCCACACCCTCCTTTGGGCACCTCCACAGCAAGGTGAGAATGTGGATATTTGTACTCATCACTGAGTTACACCTATATGGTATTTTTAATCAAAAAAAAGTGTTTAAGGCCGGCTTGGAGAAACTTGGTCTAGTGGAAGGTGCCCCTGCCCATGGGAGAGGGGTTGGAACAACATGGTCACCTCCAACCCAACCCAGTGATTATGTGTTTCCAGGAGACCTGAACCTGGTCTTTATGGGATACTGGATATTACATTAGGTCACCTTACGTATTCATGCCTTTACATCCGCTCATCAAAGCTCAAGGGATCTCTAGCAGCACATTGCCTTCCTCTCCAGGAGCACGTGCCACTGTGCCTCACACAAAACTGCAGTTAAAACACACAGAGCAACAAAGACATGAGGTGAAAGCAAGACCACCTCTGGGCAGAAAATTATCCAGTAATTCCAAAAAGGTGAGCCACGTCCCATCTTCAAATGCAGTGAATTTGAGCAGTGACATCAAAATACACACTCTTAGTAGTTAATGCTATGAATGGGATTTATGTTTATTCACCTATATAAAGAAGCAAATACCATAAAATATGCCCAAAAAATCCCAAACAGTATCAGATTAGCTTTTTTTTTTGATTTGTAGGTAAAGGGTTATCTTCTTTTAACTAATGTACTACTCATACATACAACTTATTCATTCCTTACCTGAGCATTATGAGGGCCAAATTCTAGGAAGGCCTCTAATGCAGGACAAATTATTGCAGTTTCTACAAAGATTATATAAACATTTCCAGTATTCCACAGAAAGACGTAAACAGGCAGGAATGTTTCCAGCACAAATGGGTATCTATGTATTGAGATTTAATGAAATTTGCCCTGCCCTGCTTTGGGTCACATCCTCAAGCACCTTCTCCAGGGCATGCAGGAACGTTTGTGAAAACAACATATCTAGAAAACAGTTAAATCCTCAAGCTTGCAAATGCTCCCATATCCACACAGTGTTATGTTTTCAGTAGGATTGAACTACTCAGTGGAATAAAAATTTAAAAGATTGCTGTTTTTAAGATATTTAGGGGACAAAGCCCACCAGTCAATAAAGAATTCACTCTATAATAAGGTGTTTTCTCCTTATAGAATAGAACAAAAGCATCAGATCTGAACACATTAAATCTAGTCGTTTTAATAGAATATTAAAAACAAAACCCAAAATCAAAAAACAACCACATCCACATTATATACTGTTGAAATATACTCTCCTTTGCCAAACACCACACCCCCAGGTTGGGGTTTTTTTTCAGAGCTCTATTAATTGAAAACAATAATTTGTTTTCTCATTTCTAAAATGTAAAAAGCACAGAATTTGTCTTTAAAATATAGTTGTCAGATATCAAGGGGTATACATATGCTAACATTTACCCTAGGGGTATTTCAGGGCTAGAATCTGTTACAAATAAAATCTTTATTCATATGAACAGCTACCTGGGGGGCAATACTGAATGTTATACATAATATTTATATATATATATTTAAAATAATCTAGCAGTGCTATTAAAACACACTGGAAGCTACACTGAATTTAGTCACTCTCTTTTACAGATCTAAGTCTAACACTCCTAACTTTCTGGGGTATGAATTACTTTCTGTAGAGGATAGCTCCTAAAATATAGACTCCTTTCATCTAATGTGTCATACCAGTGTTTTACTATCTGTAATTTAATAGATTGTTCACTGTAATAAAGAAAACAACTACAGGAACAATGAAAGCTTTTTTTTCAATAAATTGTGAAACAGCATTTTCAAATTTGAGAACTATCCTTGAGTCAAGAAGAAAAACAAGGCTAAATTTTATTTTTTTTTTTTACATGTTTTCTAGAATTACGGAATAGTCACCGTGTGCTATGGAAAACTAAGGCTAAAGATCAGACACCCACATTTATCAAGGAGTTGAAGCTGTCTGAAGGAAGTTGGGAGACAAAGCAGAGAACACAGCAGCTCTGCAGAGTGCCAGCAGCCTGAGGAGGCTCTGCTGGACCTTCCAAATCCACAGAATGAAGAAGATAATACCCCACCAACTGCTAAGAAAACTCTCAGATTGTTGAAAACCTTGTCTAGAGAAAGCAGAGAGCAATTCCTCCCTTTTTCAATGCATTTTAAATGCTGTGATTTGGAAACTGCCACCACAAGAATGAAACTCCTCGTACCAGCGCAACAACCGAACACCTTCTTTCCAATTAAGGAAAAATCATGTGTGACTCTACAGCAATCAAAACTCAGTCTGTGGCTGCTGCACATCAATCTATGAGACCATTTCAAGTTCTCTAGGAAAATGATCCACCTTTAGATTCTCCTTCTGGCCTTCCAAATTGAAGGGACTCTGCATGCCCGGGCTTCCCGGGTTCCTCAATGCTCCCGTGCTCCTCTCAGGAGACAAAGGAAGACGTGAGCTGGTTTAACATGCTCAAGAAAGCCAGGAAAACAGAAAAGCAACAATTTTCTGGAGGAATGCAGCACAGACTTTGCATTGGGGAATTCATATAAATCCACGCAGAGCTGCAGATCAAACAGTGAGTGTCCGATATCTTCTGTAACAGCTCCGTGTGTTCCCTGCGGAGGGCGAGGACACCTTCTCCCTGTGACAGCCCCGGGAAGATCTCTACGTTCTTGGGAACATGATGTTACTGCACACCAAGAGAGCGGCCGTGCAGTTCACAAAAGTAACATTAAATGCCCTGTTTGTTACCAACTCAGCTTTAGTTCTTGCTCAAGGGAGGGCATGTCCGTTCTCTGATAAAACAATTAGCAAGTTCATCACAGAAACTCTGCTCACTGCAGAGTATCTGAATTTAACATCTGCGGCTCCGCACTGCATCCTTTATTTCAAAAGCACTTTTTAAGACTATTCCTTAACTCACTGAGTGTCACATTTAAACTAACAAACCTTCCTCCTCCCAAAAATCAGCTTATATGGATAGAAGTCTAAGTCTTTAAAAACATATCTAGGCTACTTCTCTAAAATGTACCTAACATCAGACTTAACAGCATCAGTATTACTTCTCACACACACCAGGATCTTGCAATAAAGTACAGTTTGAACACAAAGATTTAGTAAGGCAGCTCCGTTATCAGAAGTGTTTGCACTTGAAATATCTGTGACCTTTCTGCATTATTAAACACACAAATAAAAACAAGATATTTACAAAATGTCACGTTTATGAAAAGCACTTATAAAAGAAAAAGGTTTTTCCGTAAATAATGTCAATATTATAAGTACTGCAAATTTGGTATTTTCCACGACCTCACAAGAAGGTTGAAATATTTAAATGTGCAATTCCAAACACGCAGTCCTGCCAGTTTGCAATGGAATTTTGTCTTTGTAAACTACTACCTGGGAAGCTGATCTTCAGTGGTTACTAGAAAGCTTAGAAATAACAGAATTAAAATTAATCAATGTTTTTTCTAATAGGAGAGTAGTCATCCTTACTAGGTTGCAGTCTGATGCACTTATACTTTCAATTTAATAAAATAATCGAAACATTCAATTACAAAACAAACATTAAAAATGTGCAAGTAAAGTAGAAGGTACCTCTAATCAGTTTTCCTCTCACCAGCCATATCAGCCCTCGATCCTAAAATTTTATGCTGCCTGCGAGGACAAGGTACAAATTCTATTTTAACCATCGTATCTTTGTCAACTTTGACTGTTTGATTCCCTCTGCTCCAACCCGAACAGCACCAGCAAAGAAAACGCTTTCCTCTCCTTAAGATGCTCCATTGGTTAGATCAGATTTATTTGCTGTCAGTAAAGGTTGTATTTGCACATAAGTCTACGACAGATTGCAAGTTTATTAACTTCAAGTGAGTTTTCAGGCTGCTGGGTTGAGGTTTTTTGTTGGGTTGTTGGGTTTTTTGTGGGATTTTGCTTTTTTTTTTTAGGGTTTTTTTTTGTCAGCGCTCCCTCCCCCTTTCCCCCAAGATGTGGGTTACTTGACAAATTGGAGTTAAGTTATCTTAGGTCAACGTAACTGTAAGTTAAACTAATGAAGTGTATGTCTATGAGTGATGTCTGATTAGTTTAATACAGTTAGTGCTGGACAGCTTGGGCTGCTGACCTTGAAGGAACACAGATAACATTGTGATGCGTTGGAGGATGTGGTTGTGATACAAGACAAATTTACATAACAGTTTGTCATGTACACTCCTCCAAAACAAAACTGTTGCAAAAAGAAAGCAAGAGGAAACCAACACTAAATGCCTCGCACAAGACGAAACGGGGAAAATTAATTATGACATTTGGCTTGGGGTGGGAGATTATTTCATATGGGAGCCAAAAGCAGGCACAGAAAAGGTGTACGTTTACACACTACGTGTTCCAAGATGGGTTAGACACCGTGCTGGGTAACACTGAGCAAATAAAGCCTTCTGCAGCACAAATCCACTCTTGAAAAATGGTATTCCTTCCTCAGGAAGCACCTTCTCACTCAGGGTAACAAATACCAGACCCAGAGCTGAACTGCAGCTCGTTGGCACATCACTCAGGTGTACTCAGAGTCCTCCTGAAGTTCCTTGTGCAGCTGCTTGTGCTAAAATAACCCTGTGCATGAACAGTCTCTCCCCCTGAAGGTGCACAGTCCCCCCACAACGCTCTGCACGCTCTGAGCAGGGCTCTATCTCACTGCTCCAGACAATCACCTTGCCACATCTCATCTGATCAGGTAGGCCAAGCAAAACTGCTGGGTTTAGAGACAGCTTGGCTCTGGAGCGACTGATTCTCACTACATGATAGCTATCTTGTTGACCTAAAAAGCCTGCTTTTATCAGCCCAGGTTCTAGCTGATGGAAATTTGCCACTTACATAAATGTATAATTGACACCCACAGTTGCTGGCATGTTACGGAACCGAACTATCATTAAGATAAAACTGCTCCCTTAATCCTCCAGGTCAGCCTGAGCAGGACACTGATAAATCAGACTTGCTAATAGATACATGGGAGGGCACGTGAGGAAGCTTGCAGTGTTCACATCTGTGCCATCTCTCAGCCTAATCTGTGAAGCACAATTTAAACCTTTCAGAATGACTGAGCTCACATGATAAATTTCAAATAAGAGATACACATACATGTATAGACATCAGGTATCCAGATACTGAGAGACTCTCACGGACTGGAGATGAAAGACAAAACAGCCTAAGACATTCTAAATAAAACATATAATTTCCCAGTTATACACCAAGAGGAAATCCAATCATTTCCACATACACCCTTGCGTGCACGTAAGGTTTAAACTCAAAAGACCTGTTTGAAAGCATCTCTGTAATTTGAGTCTTGAAATTAATCAATCCCTTGGTTACCTGTAATTAGAACTTGTTGGCACTGTTTGCATGAAATAAAGAGCAGAAGTCCGTGCCTTCCAATGCCACTTCTTGGCTGGAAGTGTGCACAGGACACAATCTTCTTGTAGCTCTTCCTGGAGAAGATCCATCAGCTGTTTGTGGGAACCACCATAAAAAGGTTCAATGAGAAGGACACTCATTTTCCAAGTACTTCAGAACTGCCTGAAATCTGAAAATGAAAATAGAGAAGTATTTTACTTTAGAAATATATCTTTTATTATTATTACTATCATTATTACTTCAATTATATTGGAAGAAGAAGAAATATATTGCAAAGCTTTATAGTGTCTTCATTTTTCCTATAAAATTAATCCTTAATATTGTATTAATGAGTTTACTTCAGAAAAGGCTACTCAGCAATTATGATGACTAGATTATTTTGACCTTTAAAAGGTACTGTCTGTAATTTTTAAACAAATGAAAATGTGCAGGACTTAAGACACATTGTATTTGAATTATAGGTTTGTTTTCAATCAGATATTTCAAAAAGCTTTACTTTACATACTAACTCACAAATACGGTCAATTATTCCACAATTTAGGATGTCGTTTATTCATTCTTATGTAGGCTTCCCTCCTTTTCCTGGTGGCATAGAAAATTAAAGAGCAATTCAAACACACTTCAATCAGAACAGTTGCCAGTAACAGTGATTTGGTTAAGTGACTTAAAGGCAGAGAGCAGCTTGGGGAGATGCAGTTGGGGCATCCACCAGGAGATCTCCTGCATCACTGGCAGCTGGGATCACCACCCCAGCAACAACACAAGATGTAAAGCATCTTATTTCTTCTGAATATTCCAAAATGGGTGGAAGAGAACACTAGAGGAGGCTCAAGGAAGCTCTGAGACAAGAAGCCACAGAGCTGCTTGCAAACAGGATGCAGAATGTGCTGCCCAAAGCAAGGGGACAGATGAAAACCCAGTGACTATTGCTCATCACCCTCATGAGTCACACCCTTGGGGTACTCAAAAGCTGCTTTTCGCATGCTTTGAGCAAAACCATCACACACAAAAGCTGAAAACAAAACCTTGAAAGGTGTTCATCATCCACAAACACCTCTCTCATGGTTCCCCTCTCAACACCCCCTACTAAGGATGGACTCCCTGCTAAACTCAGTTACTCAGGACTGTGTTTGACACTGTACATTGCAAGACCTTACAGCCATTTCCTGACCTGCAATTTCTAGCGGTTTCATACTGTAATCCTTATCTTACCAAAACCTCTGGTGACAAGAAGTGAGAATTCAACAGAGAACTACATACTCTCCTGAAAATCTCTATCATCATCTCAACCATAGTTGAGAAATTTAGTTCAATTCAAGATCAGGTTAAAAATATTATGTATTCTCTTATGAGAGGGCAGAAAACAAATGAAAAGCCTTTTAAGTGCACTGTAGCTATCAAAAGATCAGTTAACCAGTGACAAAAATCCAAACACTGAATCAATTTAATTGGGAGACAAAACATAAGAAACCTTTAGGTAGTTTTTTGTCATTGGCCCACCATGGTACCAGATGAAATGGTGATGCAGAGCTTCTGGGTCATTACAGAACCATCAGCAAGAGAAAAAACATTCCATGCTCCAACTTTCTTGCCCTAATCCAGCCTGGATACAGATTATCATTTGCTCTATTATTCACTCCCCCATAATATTTGAAATAAATTACTTGTTTTAACAAACATGTTCTTTGCAAAATCAAAAAGAAAGCCATCTGGAAGCAGAGACTTCACTCCATTTTGGAGCTTGCTTCTTTTCAGGTAGCAGAGCAGTTTCTGATATCTTTTCCACTGACCTAATTTCAAAAAAATCACACTTTTGAGATCACTGACGTTTTCTGAATTTACAATGATGTAACCAAAATCATACTCTCTCCTCCAAAGCCCTTTTGGAGCCTGCAGGGTAGTAACTGCTATAAAAACACAAGCTGTGGTTTAGAATCTGCACTATTCACCTAAAGAACAATTTGTAATTAATCATGCTATGCTTGTCATCAAATGCCACCGAAAATTTAATTGAAAGGACTAAAGGGAAGCGTTTTATAAATTCAGCCCCTAAAAATGGGGGTATGTGAAAAGTTGGTAAATGCCACTGAGTCAGTCACTCGGGGAGGCTTGCAACTAATTTACAAATCATTAGCAGTATCAGTAATAAAGCAATTTGTTCATGAAGCATCTGATCAAATCACACTTCACCAGACTAGTTCTGAAACTGGTTTTATCACCAGGTTTAGCTGAACCCACACTGTGCTCTTTGGTTTTATTTTGCACCAGTTTTCACTGTGCACCCCTCATGGGGACAGAGAATGACTGTACGTGCTGACGGTAAGAGATTGCTCAGTCCTTGTGTTTCCTCCTGCTTAAAGACCCTGACATTTAGTTAATTATTCTGCATTTACCTACCTTTAGATCTATTAGTGAAACTGCATGATGCAAATATTACACAAGTATTGCCATACAATAAACCCCTTCTGGCTATTTACATTGGGAAACTGGGTTGAAATCGTGGATGTGTCGTGGAGTGGGTGTTAAGATAGCTCTTGATACGTAATTCTTCACAATAACACTCACAGACCCCGTGGCAGCAGCCCGTGAGGGTGACAATCAGCAATGACACATTTTTTTCAGAGACGACCTAAAGCTCAAAGGTTTTCTTACAAAACTCACTCGCCCAAAAAAATTTAGGTGCTGCTTTATTAAAATCCTCGTTTGCACTTGTTGGATTTTGTTGTCGTGTGATCTCTGTACATTACCAGCAATATACATCAAATTCTATTTAGAAAAAAATGTTGTAATGTTATTTAAGAAGCAGTATATGGTTCATTTTATTCTTTTTTGTTGTTTGTTTTTAAATAAGATGCTACCTACATAAGATACTACTAAAGGATAATGGCAGTACAATATATGTCACATCGACTTCAGGGCTTGAGCAAGATGAAGCAACTAAAAAGTCAATAAATCTTCTGTTTTTAAAAGATACACTGATAATGCTAAGGAAATTATATTATATATAACTAATAATTTCTTGTACTTAGAAAGACACAGAGGAGGTAGGACACAGTCATTTGGCTCATATTTCACCCACATGACTTCCAGTTTTGTCCACATACAAAAATAACAGCTATTATTTTTGCTTTATTTCCCTTGACCCAGCCAAGTTAAGGTAAATATGTACCATAAACTCCTCAGAGGTCTCCAAAAGACACAGCTGATAAATGGCCTGAGAACATTCACCGTATCTGATGGAATGCAATCCTCAATTAAATATAAATCACTCCAGGTATTCTTTTCCCCATTTCAAAGAAAACAACAAATATTAGAAAAACAGAACTGCTTCCCCTTTCTCATTACAGTATTTCCTCTCTGGAGCCAGCAATCCTGGGTGTTCCTCAAACAGCTCAACCCCATCCACACGGCTGCAGGATCCTTTCCTTTGAAAATTTCCTACTCTGTCTTTACCATACAGAGCAGCACATTCTTCAGGATACACATTACACATCTGAAAAAAAATCCTTCCAAGTGGTAACAGTGTCAAAACGACATGACTAATACAGAGGTATACTGAAGTACTGAGAAGTGTAGGTGGGTAATTAGGGGCTGTCTCAAAGCCAGCAGCTCACTGTGACATTCAGCCAGGACTTCTGTCACTTGCTGCAGCTCTACCCCACACTGAAACACGGCAAGTGATGGAGTCTCTGAAAGAGCAACTGCTGTTTGAACCAATAATTTCCTTTTAAAAGGAAGTCTGAGTACTGTACAGAGTAATAAATAAAAATTTGCTTTAAAGGCATGGAAGAATTAACTATTCAACCAGCCACAAAACCATGGCTTCTTTTTAAACTCTAGGTGAACACCAACTTAGGTATTTTTGTTAACCAACCTAGGCAGAGAAAACCCACCATTTTCCACAATTTATTAAAGAACACACGTTCACTCTGTCTTACAGAAGTGTGGTTTCACAAACATCAGCACAGCTCACATCAGGAAGCCATAATTAGCTCTGTTCATTGACGTACTCAGACAACATAAATTACAGACCATGTTTAAATATCTGACCAACAAAACAGCTGAGCAACCATCCAAACCCGAAGGAATAGCTGTTAATATATTCCACAGGTAGAGATCTGCTATTAGTTACAGGAAATAAGGTATATGGTTTCAGTAATGATTGTTTTAACCGTCACAGTCCCACACGTATGAGAAATTTATTCCACCGCCGTATCCGAGCATACGTGGTTCAGTGTCTCGTAACTCAACCCACTGCAAAACCCACCAGGTACGAACTGTGGACATCAACAAACTTAAACCTTTGATGGTTTCACATAGACAAATTGCAATGGCTGATACAGGCAAAAAAATTTCTATGTTCCACATTGCAATAAAATGGGATTTTCCAAAGGACTATTAAGAATCTTTACCTTTCCTCCTCTGCCCCTTCTCCCTCCCATCCCCACCTGAAGTGGGGAGGTGGTGTAAATACACACGCATACAGAGATTGAAAGAGTCTGCGTTGCCCTCCCACTCATGACAGTGACTCACCGAAACCCCGGAGCTGTACCTTAAACACAATCACATTTTAAGGTTTGACCAAAATTTAACTCGTATTTAGATCACCCAAAAGTACCAGCTCTGAGGTTTGTCATTACTAAACTGCATAAGCGAAAATGACAATTTATCTTATACATAAATCAAGTGGAAAAAGCAAGAAATCCTCCACTTCTTTTGAGAATGCGGTAAACCAAAATTGTTCACCTGTATTTGGATGGCTGAGCAGCAGTAACATTAATTTCCTGGTGGCACCCATAAACCACAGTCTGGTCCATGCACACAACCTGAGAGCTGCAAACACCTACATATTGCCAAAATCTACCATTACCTGGAGGCAGCAAGGAATGAAACCCGCATGGATTGCCTTGGTTTCACTAAAATATCACATCTCATTTTTACCGCGCTTATGATCTACACATACAGGGGCATGGAGTGACAGAACGAGGGGAATGGCTTTAAACAGAAGGAAGGTAGGTTCAGATTAGAGATAAGGAGGAAATTCTTTGCTGAGAGGGTGGTGAGGCTCCGGTACAGGGTGCCCAGAGAAGCTGTGGCTGCCCCTGGATCCCTGGAAGTGTCCAAAGCCAGGTTGGACGGGGCTTGGAGCAACCTGGGATAGTGGAAGGTGTCCCTGCCCATGGCAGGGGGTGGAGCAGGATGGGCTTTAAGGTCTCTTCCAACCCAAACCATTCTGTGATTCTATGATGCAAACAGAATTGCAAACAATATAATTTTTAAATAATTGGTTTGATCTTAAGCCAACTGTAAGGATTGCCAGGTTCAGTTCTTACACCTGTGTTTTCAACCCTGAGGTGGAACAGCAGGAATTGGAAGTTTGAGTTTTAGGATGTCCCATGGCTATCAATCCATAGACACCCTGACACAAGAGACCGTTAAGGCTCCTTTTGGAGTTTATATGCTTAGAAAGTAACATGCTGTAAAATCTGCACATTACTCTCTGAATGCTAAGTTAACAATAATGCTATAAATCCTCAGGAAAAAGTTGTTAATGCATATGCAGTGTATGCATTTTAAAACTCAGAATTCAAATTGTTTTGCTATTTTGTCTAGGCAAAGGCAGTAATGACCTTCATAATTTTCTGTTGTAAATTAAACTTGTTTTTTCCAGCTACAGAAAAGCAAAAAAAAATTGAATCCCTAGAATTTTCTTTTCACCTTCTTCCCTGACACAGTCTGAGACTGCCATAAATACTTTGCATCTATACTTCTAGCCATCCTCAATCAACATCTTTGAAGATCTTAATCTATACTGAATAAATTATTGCAATTTATTCTTTTTTTCCAGTGGAGAAAGACATCTGTGCATCACATTTCTGGTTAACTCAAAACCACAACAGTCAACACTACCTCGGTGGGGAAGCCTCCATCCCCCCTTGGAGCACAGCACTGCAAAGATACATTTTCAGGGAAATTTCACTGACTGATGTGCTGATCCTCAATACATTGGGAATGGCAATTGCAATACACAACTTGGTTCCTTTGTGCCTAATTGAACCTCCTAAATGGTATACACAGGATTAAATATTGCTCAGGACAGGGTATGAGGGATACTCAGTACTCTGTAAACTATTTTCACAAATTCAGATTAACGAAGGCAAATTAAGCATTGTTAATATTTAATTAGGATAAAATTTTCTTCCAAAGAAAGGCAAAATAGAAGGGAAAAAGACACAGAAAAGGTGTGATGGAGAACCAGGCCACGATCACCCATCACCAGCAAACCCAATTAACTCTTCCACAGGGTTTGTTCCTCTGTCTCCTCCCTTTAATGGTCCAAATATATTTACAGAAGTTGACATGAGTATGCTGCAGAGCAGTAGATATTAAATAATTATCTTCACAAACAATTTTACATTATTTTGAGGAGCACTTTCACCACTAACAGGATTTTTTTTTAAAAAAGGTAAAATAAAAAAAAAGAAAAAAATACAGATTGAATATGAGAGTATAACCTCATATAAGAGTATGCCAGGTTTGCAATTGGATTTGAGAGAAAATTAGTTATTCTGATTTAACAGTTAATTATAAGCTCCCATTTGCCATGTAATTGAGAAGCCCAGAAAAATGAAAACTGATTTTAACAGAGACCACTGAAGTTGTTAAATGGTACATGGGCTTTATCCAACTTAGTTGCATGGGGTTTACAGTACTTGAAGGATCAACACAGTTTACAGGACTCAACATTTCCAGTGCTGCACCTAGGACTGTAAATTTAACAGCACTGATGATGCTAAAGGCTTACATTAGGTTTAAATAGATGAAGGATCCTTGATTTAGAGTATCTCTGAGAGGAGAGGGAACTAATAGGTGTGGTAATGGGAGATGTAGCACTATTTTTAAACTTGACAGGAGACATATTAGTTGCTAGTTCCCTATTATAGAAAAAGTCCCAGTCTAGTAATAATGGGCTGGCATTTTGAAATTCCTCCGATTTATTAAGAATATGATGAGAAATGTGCTACACACACTCTGAGCTTCAGACCAGTTTCTGTACAAAAAGGTAAGAATTACAATGTGCATTCAGGGCCAGTTTAAGAACATTTGTATTCATTTTTAAAAAGTCACAAATATTTTAACTCATTTTATTTGGAAGTCACAGCCTACAGTTCATATTAGCTGATTGATTAAAAGACAAAGCACTTGCCAGAAGCCATCATTAGTCACTCCATGAGGTAATAAAAATCACCCTACATCAAAAAGTTGGTTTGTTTTCCCCAGCAAATTTGAAATAGCAAAATGCTAAATGAAGAGCAAATCACTCTTTTATCAACAAAATTTGGGATTGAGAACTTAAAATGCTCTTGTACAAAAGCTGGAATTGAAAGAGTTAATTTAAACATTAGGCTTGGTAGCCTGAGATGTTTGGCAGCAACACTTGAGTGGGCACAAGCCACATTTATTTTGCAGTCAGAAGGTATCCCTCTGAATATGCGATGAAAGGACCTGCATCTTCAGTCACACCTTGAGTCCACGAAGAGGATGGAATGAGAGCTACTGTCAAATCAAGTTCAACTATGAAATCAGGGAGGGGTCCCACACACAGCAGCAATTCTGAAGGCAGGTGGCCAGAAAGCCAACCCTGTCCTGGGCTGCATCCAAAGCCATGGGGGCAGCAGGTTGAGAGAGGGGATTCTGCCCCTCTGCTCCCATGAGATGCCACCGGCAGAGCTGCATCCAGCTCTGGGGTCCTCAGTACGAGAGAGATGTGGACTTGGTAAAGCCAGGCTGGGAGAGCTGGGGGTGCTCACCTGGAGAACAGCAGGCTCCAGAGAGACCTCAGAGCCCCTTCCAGTGCCTAAAGGGGCTCCAGGAGAGCTGGAGAGGGACTCGGGACAAGGGATGGAGGGACAGGACACAGGGAACAGATTCACAGTGACAGGGTTAGATGAGACATGAGGACAAAATTCCTCCCTGTGAGGGTGGGGAGGCCCTGGCGCAGGTTGGCCCATCCCTGGAAATGTCCAAAGCCAGGTTGGATGGGGCTTGGGGCAACGTGGGATAGTGGAAGGTGTCCCTGCCCATGGCAGGGGGTGGCACTGGATGAGCTTTAAGGTCCCTTCCAACCCAAACCCTTCTGTGATGCAAAGTTCACAAGACACGTAAGATTATTTCAAAATTTATTTCAACCATGATGGAAAATGGACTTCAAAAAGGGAGCCAAATGTACCTGCCATCTTTTTCACCTTAAGACCTGCAGCACAAGCAATTTAAATGACAGTCATGAGGATTTTGCCAACCTACAAAATCCTTCACCAGGGAAAGACAATAAATAATCAAGTTATTGTTCGTTTGTAAGATGCAGTATTTAAGTACTGGATCCCTGCAGCAGTGTGGGTATGATGCTCTTGGGATTCACTAAGTAACTTCAAGGATGAAATGCCACCTGTACAAAAAAGTCCTCAGTTTTAAATATTAAGTACTAAAATTCAACAGATAAAATAATATTTTGTTCTTTCACTTGCCCAGTTCTTTCCAACTCAGGAGAGAGCTGAACCAAGGCTTCATGCTACGGAGCCATGAGAACAGAAATACCTCTCATTAACTTCTGTGCAGTCAGCACCACGTTATGGCTTTCAGAAACCCCTCGAAAGCTCTCAGAGTCAGTAGCAAACACCACACAACACTGAACCAGGGCTTCATACAGCACTAAACATATTTTTCCATGTTAACAATATTTATATCCTATTTCCAACTTGACATGCAGATGATGTGTTACACACATCAATTTATAAATCCAGCACAATGGGAGTTGCCAATTTGATTTAGTGGTGCAGCACCCTATTTCCTGTAAGTAATTTCCCTACCAGGCTTTGACTAAGCCCTCTGAAAGGGCTCTAGAAATATTAAAGGCTCCAGATTCTGGCCAAAATACTTTCTGACAGCTCACTGCAAGTGCTCCCCAGCATCTCTGCTGACCCAAGAATAGCAAATTTAATGACTTAAGTCACTTGTTTCCATCCTCTTGTCTGCAGAGCTTGCAAAAACACTTCAAGGATTGGCTTAAAGCAATGAAGAAAAGCGTATTCATACATTTTATTTTACTTCACAAGTATCAGAAAGTTAAGGGGTCTGCCTCCTCCACTGGGAAGTATCTATGGATACACACATTGCAGAAAGCTGAAAAACACTGACATGAGTTAAATAAACATGTCTGGTATCATCTGCCAATTGAAATGGTGAGCATTGCAGGAAATATTTGTTTTCCATGAATAAAAGCGATACACAAGCATCTCAAAACAATCTGTTTTGGAAGGTTATTTTGGTTGTTTTGTAAACAAGTTTAGGTTCTGAGCTGATGTTTTCAAAACAGATACTGCAAAGCGAATAAATATTCATGTCTGGGGGAGACCCTAACAGACATGAAACAAGTGTGGCCCTTTTTAACAGTGCCACAGATAAAGCAAGGCAAGGACACTCACAGAGGACATCAAGATGTAAATTTTTTCCTTGAAGTTTCTCAGATGGATGAGAAGTGCCATTAAAATCATCATGCTCAAAAAAGCCTGGGCCTTAAAAACTTGGCTTTTATTGCACATAAGAAAATCTGGCTATAACCCACAATCAGCACTGTAGTCTTTAACAAAAAGAAAAACAGGGATTTTTTTAATTTGACTTCACTATAAATCATGAAGGTATCAGTACAACCCACTTAGGATTTCAGCTTTAGGGTCGCCTGGGAATCATTTCTGCACCTGTCTAAGAGGAGAGTCTAAAAACCATTTACTCTGCTTGAGCAACTGGCCACACACATAAAACTTCTCTTCAAAACCTGAAAGCCCGTATCAAAATAAAACAGCCTGCTCAACAAAACCGAAATTATGCTGTCACTCATCAGCTACTTGCACTTGTACCACCACAGGACCTGCAGAACCTGGCATACTCCTCCCACACAGTGGTACAACACTAAGAATCACAGAATAGTTTGGGTTTGAAGAGACCTTAGAGGTTATCTTGTTCCAACGCTGCAGGCAAGGACACCTTACACTAGACCAGACTGCTCCACACCCCACCCAGCCTGGCCTTGAACACTTCCAGGATTGGGAGTTCATGAGCACTAAATATGGTTTATAATGGCCATGACTACAGGGGTTCAGAGAAAAAAAACATATTCACTGCAGAGCTCAGAGCTGAAGAAACTATTTTAAGGTCATTACTGGAAGATCCTAACTATTTAAACTTTAGCTGGCTATTAGTAGGTGCTCTTGCTGACGCTGCTGATAAAAATCCCAGAAATACCATTACAAGGCAACGCAAGAAACTGCTCACACCTCACGCACACAAAGTCTGTGCTTAATATTCCCACTTCTTCATTTCAAAGCCACAAAGATCACAGGCTTTGCCAGCAAGTTAAAGAGCTGTTCTGACTCCTACTAAAGACATCAGGGTTGTGCAGAGACTCTGGCCACTGGGAAATTTTTGGCAATACCACCAGTTAAGCATTCACAGCAGCCATAAGCAGCTCTTGGAGGTCAGGACAACAACAGCATATGGACAGTTTGGAAATACCTCTATAATCAAGGCAGTGTTACCTCACAACAGTGTTCCACGTACAACCAGACCCCACAGCAACGCTACAGCTGAAACTTCTGGTTGTTTTTCATGTACAAAGGACGTGGACCTGTTGGAGTGGATCCAGAGGGGGCCACGAGGATGCTCCAAGGGCTGGAGCCCCTCAGCTCTGGATCCAGGCTGGGAGAGCTGGAGGTGTTCACCTGGAGCAGAGAAGGCTCTGGGGAGACCTTAGAGCCCCTTTCAGTGCCTAAAGGGGCTCCAGGAGAGCTGGAGAGGGACTTGGGACAAAGAGTGGAGTGACAGGACAAAGGGGAATGGCTTCATACTGGTAACAGAGTAAGGTTAGATGAGAGATTTGGAAGTGCTTTGGTTATGGAGACAGCTTTAAACCTAAATTCAGTAATCTATTTATGCTGTGATTTTCAAAAATCACTTTCATTAAGTGGGTCTGAAACCAAGAGAGGTGTTACATGGACCTTTCCACAGGGTGAATGATGCAGATCTTTCTGAATCTTTTCAGATCCCATCTTCCCATCAGTGTTTAAGCAGAGACTGATCCCACAAAGCTTTGTCAGCAGTAGATACTTGAAGGTGCTTATGAAACTGATTTAGCCCCACATTTAAAGCAGAAATAAATCTGGAAGACACTCTCCCCCTTTGACCTTTGAGATAAAATATAATCAAGAGAGAGGGGAAAGAGCAGGAAGAGGAAGAATAAGTACCCTCCAGAAAATATACATGGTGGAAAAAAACACAGACAGGGTACCCAAATTAAGCAATACCAAGCAAATGCTTTGAGAAAAAAGGAATTATTTCCACCTATCTGCATTGATCACACACATGCTTCCACTGACAAGAACCTAATCCAGACTCTGCCTGTTCATCTCAAAGTGGTTATGAAGCCATGTGTGAGGTGCATTCAACATCCTCTAAGATGAACAGAATCTGTTTTGCATGCCAATATCCTTGGAGAGAGCAATATTCATGCAAGATGATTCAAGCTACTCTTCAGAGCTGCAGCACTCTGCCTCCCCATTGAAGCTCTGAATGAGCATGGGCAAGAGACATCCATAAACCATTTTTCCTAGAGTCTATAGACAGTTGGTTTCTTAACACTCACAGAAACATCTCCTTGGGCATTAACAGAATGACTTAGAAAAAAAGTCTGCTTTTTCTCTTTAGAGCTGAGTTTCTTTTCAAGCTGTGTAACACCACTTGATATTTAGTTTAGCTACTCAACCAAGCATCAGCCTTCAATGTATCCAAGGTGCAGAATGGTTGACTAACACAGACCATTTCACTTGTTTGGGCTTATTTACAAATACCACTTACATACTGCTGGCATTTATAATGACACCTGGGATGTTGCTGACACACCACTACGTTTGTAAAGTTGGAGTCTACAGGCACAGTGGATTCTAAGAAACGTGCTGGGGAATACACACAGCGTTTCCTTTGACTGTAACTAGAATGGTTATTTTGACTATACCCTATCTGAATAGGGAAAAAAGCTTCAGAAACAAGGTTTAGCAAGGCTAATCCCCCACTGATTTTCTTATCACTCAACACTATTTCACTCAATTACTTTTGTCAATGATTTTCTCAAAAATTTCCTCCTGACCATATTACAGGGTTGCTTAAATTATACCGTAGAGACACGTTCATGCATACACAGAATTTCATGTATTTCTTACTATTGCTGCCTACTGACTTGTTATTCCAAAGCCCATAGCCTCTAAATGCTACACTTCAGTCCTGGAAACCTTGACACGGTGTTTGATGAGAGAGAAATACTTGGTTTGGTTTTGTGTACATACAGGCAGACTATACAGAATTTACTTTACGATGGAAACAAAAAAGGAATATAGATGATTTATTCAGCTTTGCAAAGCCAAAGGAGTCCTAATCTGTATTAACGTGCCCCAAGCCTCAAAGTATCCAAGGCCAGGCTGGATGGGGCTTGGAGCAGCCTGGGATAGTGGAAGGTGTCCCTGCCCATGGCAGGGGGTTGAAACGACATCACTTTTAAGGTCCCTCCCAACCCGAACCATTCTATGATTCTAAAATAAAACACTAGATCTGTGTACATGTTCAAATTACACGCAATTTGCATGAAAAAGCTTGGATTCTTACACAGAACTAATAACAATATAACTTCTAACCAAACATTGTCAATTGTTCTGTTTAAATATGCTTTAAAGAACAATTCTATCTCCTCCCTCCAACCCCTAAATCATACTACACCTTCTGCCTAGGGTTTTCCCATTATTAACAACAAGAGGTTTCGTTTATCTGCTTTTATCCAAAAATGCTGAAGAGCTTAACAAACATTAATTAAACCTTGCACCACTCCTGTGAGGTAGGTAGGTATTGTTATCTCTGCTTTACAGATGAGAAAACTTGAATTAAAAATTGTGATTTGCACCATTTCCCAATAGTAGTTTTATAGCAAAACCAAGAGCCGAAGAAAGGAGCAGTGACTTCTATGTCCCTACTCCCAGCCACCACAATACACATTCTCTTCCAAACCAGCCAGACTTTACTTGACACTTTGACACATGTGAGAAAAATATTCTGAAAAAAGCGTTAATTTATCATTAGCATCATCCCATCTAAGAAAATACAGAAAAATACATCTTTTACCCAGATCATACTTCCATTATTTCATTATGAAAATAAGACTAAATTGTATCCTCTTCATCTGGATAGCTGATGAATTCCATCTTCAAAAGGAGAATGCACACTTCTTGAAACCATATGAATTGTTTCTCATACGACTGAATCCCTGATTTCCTCTTTCCATTTACGTTTCTTAACAATTTCTATTTTTTCCCTATTAGCTTCTTTTCTCATTACTTCATGTTGTACTTTCCTTTCCTTAGTCCTACGTCACCTTTTTTTTTCTTCTTTAAACTTTTTGTATGATGCAACAAAAGCTACACAGGATAGATTTACAAACAACACATCAACTTGATGGGTCACATATCAATTTTTCTTGTCTCAAACTACTCTCACTTCCAACCTGTGTATGAACACATCCTCCACATCTCCTATCTGACAATCCACAACCTCGGACACTCTTCTCTTTACCCATCCTGCCATATTCCTCATTAGGAAGCCTCCAGTTTGAATACATTTAGTTCTTCAGTGTTCCAGAAACAAAAGCTTCCTGGTTCTCTGGCCTTATTTTCCTTGTCTGATCTCCAGTCTCACTTCCCTGTCTATTTCCACAAATGTAACAAATCTGTCCTCTATAAAAGCGGCAGTCTCTGATGTTTTGTGAGCTAAGGTGGCATAATAAATGTTTCTGGATGGACATGGAGACAACTGAACTTAAACTTGTTTTAAAATATAAGTTGATAAAAGATTTTTTTCTTTTGACAAAACAGCTGTTAAGTGTTTTTTGAAGTCATATGATTTTTCTATGACTTTATTTCTCTTATTTTAGAATCAGCATGAAAAGTTAAATTAAGACCTTTCTTTCTAAACCACACAAGTTAGCACATCTTGTTTGTACTGCTTGCTCTAATGAAGTGAGCCTACACTTGCCAGTACACAGTAAAAATAGGTAGCTCTGTTATTCATATACTCTGCAAGCAGCATCTTGCAGGCTCTGAGAACTTGCTCTCATCATATGGAGGCTGCAATAAATGTTCAGCCGCTGTTTTCTCCTTCAGCTCTCAAAATTACAGCTGGATTCTTTAAGCATTACATGTGATTTCTTGCACTTTAAAGCTTCTGAACTACTTGAATTGCAAGACACAGAAGCTCTGCCCACAGACACTTTCTCGCTCCCACTGATTTCAAGCTACAGCCAGAGAAGTACCAAATGCTGCTTGTTTCATGGAATTTGCTGGTCAGTGGATACAGCATCCCCCCAGACCTACTTCAGCTGAGCAGGATCTGTATCTGCCTCTGCAGCACACAAACCCCATTTACTCCTTTTTCATCACCGCACAAAGGTGACATCTCAGAAGAGCCTGCTATACAAAGTGTTTTATCATGACAGGCTGAGAGAGCTGGGGGTGTTCAGCCTTGGGAGGAAAAGCCTCAGCAGAGACCCCAGTGTCTCTTCCAGTGCTTAAAGGGGCTCCAAGAGAGCTGGAGAAGGACTTCGGACAAGGGCCTGGAGAGACAGGACAAGGGGGAATGGATTCACACTGACAGAGGGTAGGGTTAGATGGGATATTGGGAAGAAATTCTTCCTTGTGAGGGTGGGGAGGCCCTGGCACAGGGTGCCCAGAGAAGCTGTGGCTGCCCCTGGATCCCTGGAAGTGTCCAAGGCCAGGTTGGACAGGGCTTAGAGCAACCTGGGACAGTCAAAGACATTCCTGACCGTGACAGGGGGGTGGAAGAGGATTTCCCTTCCAAACCAAACCATTCTGTGATTCTCTAGGTCTAGGAGCATGAAAAGCCAGTATAAGGAAAATTAAAATTTTCCAACAGCTTTTTGCCGTTTAGTTACCGGCATGTTATTTAGATTCACAACTTTTACCTTATTTTAGAACAAGCATACTAACTATTGGAAAGAAATAGATGTGCTATCAGTTACTATTTGTTTCCACTTCAAGATGACTTGCTAAAAGTCTCCCCATTTCTGCACACACAAAAGCCAGGAGTTATTTAACTTCTGTAGGCACAAAAAGCTCCATTTTTTCTTTTTAACATCCCCTAAGGTTACCTATTCCTCTGCTTTCAGCCTTTGAGAGAACTATCTGAAATCCTGTGAAAACTTCAGATATGCAGCACAGATCAGCCAGTCTCATTATGAGAGGCCTCTCAGCACATTAAATCTCACTCTCCACTACTGTCATTTACTTCTTGCTTGATTCCCAATGTTTTGGCTTTTCCTTTTTTTTTTTTAATTTTGGTGGATTTTTATCTCCAAAGCCACACAGAAACCACCACTGAGCAAACACTCTCCAATGCTTAAAACCAGGTGGGAACACACAGAAAATTAGTTTCAGTGAGACTCCTACTCTTTTATGCTTTTCCCTTTAGCTATACCAACCCTATCAGCATTCTAAACAGTCACTTTTCCCAAACAGTATATGGTGAAAGAACAGAAGATAAAATTGCTTCTTGAAACTCTCTAACAATTAATTTTTAACCTTTTATTACGTTAAAAACCCGTTTGCCTCTGTAATAAATGCTTTGTGAGGAGTATAATAAATTACCCCTCTCCGTGGCATACGAAAATCTTGAGTGAGACTTGGTTCTGCTCTTCTGAAGCCCCTCACTGGGCAACATCAGACCAAAGCACGAGCACGAGTTTCTTGGGCATCAGAGCAACACCGGGAACATCAGACGCCGAAGCGTGTGTAGGTGTATTAGCAGTCCTACCATCCATCTGTCAGAAATCTTCGATGTTCCTGCACATCACCCACTGGCAGAGCTGTCTGCCAAGCAAAAATATTATGAAATGTTCATTATATCCTCAAATCTCCCCCCCTCTTCCCTAGGAGGAAATGGAAAAACCTGTCTCTCCACACACACAGGCTTCGCATTCGTTACCAAGAAACGGTGAAAGACTTTCAAATTCACCCAGAAAGAAAATCTACCAAGAGACCGGGACTGTGAATTTAGATTTATTCGAGCAAACTTTACTTAGCAGAGGATCTGCTGACTTTTAGTTCACATATATCTCATTTTTAAGGTACGTTAAAGACAGAGTTTACAATTAACTGAACAGACAGCGTACAAAAGGCTTTTAGAACTACACCATATGGTCGAGGGAAAGGAACAATCTGGACTATCCACATTTCAATCTGCAGGCTTGTCCACCTCTATAACACATTGTATTGCTGTAATAAAATATTAAGATAGAATTTTAGAAGTGAAAATATCTATCTTTTGCACTACCAGGGAGCAAGGCATCCTACAGTCTAGTGCATTTAATAAATATTTTAACTTTTATGATTTTGGCTTGCTGAATCAGATATAGTCAATAAAATTCCCAATTCATTTAAAACTCTAGTTCCAGAAGGATATGGGTGGGTATTCATCTTATGCTTCAGGGAAATAAAAAATACCAGTTTACACTGGCAGCAGTTAATGTAACAGATGACACATTCTTGGAAATTAAATAAAAGCAGAAAGAAAATACCCATTGTTGCTCAGTGAAGGACTAATCACATGGTCACAGCTGGAACCAGTGTAAATCATTCATTAATAAAATTCTGTTGTAGTAGTCACTTTTTTTCTGCTTTTCAAATGCCAATAGAAAAAAAATCTCTTTCAATTCTTTGCAGAATGGAGACACAAGTATTTCATAGTAACTATTAAACTTACTAAATCTTTACAGAAAAAAAAATGCCTGCAAGGAAGGCATTGTTGGCACTAAGGAAAAATATAAATACTTCTCTATTTTCCATATAATCGCAGAACGTATTCCAAGGAGATACTTGCTTCACCCTGTACTGGCCTGAATTCTGACCACACAGAATCCAAATCCTTAGAAAAAAAATCATCTGAAGCCTTTGTAAGGCTCATTTTATAATGTAAAGGATATAAATGCAGCCTTGTGAGTCATATCCCTCAATGTGAACTAGAAAGTTGCAGTAGATGAAATGCAGACACTCCACAGAGATCACGCAGTACTCAAGTATTCCATGATTACATACTCTTGGATATAGGTATCATAGGCTCATGGCCAACTGCCCAGAGCAGGAGGTTGGACTAGGTGGCCTCCAAAGAACAGTTCCAATTTGAATTATCCTATGATCCCATGTTTTTTTACACTACAGAGCTGTCTCTTGAGCTGTGGCACTTATTTTCTCTTTAAAAAGAAAAAATATATATACATGTAACAACTATTTCAAGTTTTGTGTTTCATTACCACCAATAGCAGCAAAAAGACCTCGCAAATCTGTATGACTTTGCAGGTAGTGAGTTATTCAATCACAAAAATCAGATCATACTCCGCAATTATTTTGAAAGCAACCTCCTGGTACCTAAATTCTGGTATGTTCAGTATCTTACTCACAACACCACAGGATAAGAAGCCTGTTTTTCTAATCCTTTTGGAGAAACTACCAAGAACAGCAAATGTAGAGTACACCATTTGATGCTTTAAACTGCCACAATATAAATTAAATGGGATGGGTTCTCCTCCACTCCAAAAGAAAAAAAAAAAAATCAAAACCACCTCATTCCCCATCATCTGGTACAAACACAGCAAGAACAGAGCATTTAAAATTGTCAAGAACTCCTTTAATTGAAAGGTTTCTTTGAATTTAAAAGCTAAAAATACATTATCTCCTTCATTCTGGGGCTACTAAGCAGTCTGAGCAAAGACTTAAAGCACCCTGGCTTGAGAGGATATTTGGGTTTTACTGCCGAGCCTGCTAAGGACTTCTCAAATCTCCCCCAGGCCAGGGACCCCGGGAACAGGGCAGAATAAGCCTCGTGCAGCCGGTGGGGACACATCAGTGCAAACTCCGACACGTGCTTACATTTCCACATGATCAAAGGCTCCTCTGCTCTGCTCTTCAGCTTACTGCAGTTATTCCTACCTCACTGTGACATTCTCAGCAGAGGGAGATGCTCGATAGGAAACTAGTTACTGTAAAAAAAAAAAAAAAAAAAAAGAAACCCCCCCGAAGTTTTCGAGTAATTAACTTCAAGAGGGATGAAGTGACAGTTCAAACCACTGTCGCTGCTAAGAGCATTACTTACACACAGGAGGAAAGCACTACCTAAGAAAACCTGAAGACGTAAATGAAATGTAGCAACTTCGTCACATTCAGAAAAAAAAACCACCCCTGAATTCTATTAGGTGCTAATTTCTAATAATTGTTACTATTTTAACAATTACCTGTGTACTCTTTGTCAGAACGGGTAAAATCAGAAGGCAGGAAAGCGAATTGAGCATGCAAGTGCTAAAGAAAAATCTGTACCTAAAGCAACAGCAGAAAACATCAGCTCTCACACGTGTACAGGTCATGATGCAGACAGGCAGCTTTTATATAAAATACAATTTTCTGCTCTTCCTCCCTACAAATAATAAAAAGAGTGCCTTTTTGCTAACAGAAAAATGCAGTAACACAGATCCTGACTGGCCAGGACACACAGGTTAAGTTTGCTTCATGTTGTTTGGTGATGTGTTTCCATTCCAATGTTGGTTTTGTTTTTTTTTTAATAAAAGCTGTTGAAAAGTGTGCCCAACCAGCTTATGATTTTTGTCCAGGCTGAGCCCCCCAGCCCCCTCAGCTGCTCCTCATCAGACTTGTGCTCCAGCTCCTTTCCCCAGCTCCATTCCCTTCCTCTGGACACACTCCAGCCCCTCAATGTCATGAGGGGCCCAAAAGTGAATGTAGTATTTGAAATGTGGCCTCAGCAGTGCCAAGTGCATTATTTTAATTGCTTCCATGCCTAATTGGCACTATCTGGAAGTTCCCAGCAGCCAGGTGAGGTCACCATTCAGGCCACTGGGTTGGCAGCTGCACTCCCACCAAGCAACACCAGACACAGGGGCCCACAGCTCTGCACTGTTCCCGTGGCCAGTGACAACCAGGAAAGGCTAGCAGCATAAAAATAAAAAAACAAAAAAAAAAAAAAACTTCTGAAAATAAACAAATT
>VZRV01001893.1:4233502-4268192 GCA_013398115.1 Falcunculus frontatus
AAACTTCTGAAAATATACAACTATTAATCATTTTTCCTCACTGAAAAGCCACTACCCAGCTCTAGGTAGACTGGTTCTTTCAAATGAAGTGTGACAGGGTCAAAAAAAAAAAAAGGAAAAAAAAGGCAGTATTTAGTTTAGCTAGAAAACATATGACAGATATAAGCTAAAGTTAATGCTAGGAAAGCTAAAATTTATCTTTACTAATCCCTCTCAATGGAAACAATAGGACAGAATTAACAATGACAAAGTTAAGATGAGGGAGTACATTTGGGGGAGGGAGACACAAGGAGGCACACGAGGAAGGGCTGCTGCCACCTCACCTGGAGAACAGCAAATTATTTCCATCAGCTCTTTAGATCACTGTAATGACTTTTTCATGTAGGCAAGCATCAGAATTATTAATTTCAGTGGCTATTACCTGAGTATGCACACAATAAACAAGTTCAGGCACTTAAACTTCTGGGCTGATTTACACTTTAGGTCAGAAGTAGCAGTCATCCATACTGAAAGGTAAAGAGCAAGTTAATTTCTTTAGTTTAAATCATTAAGGCATAAAAATCCTCACTAGAGTTACATAAATGAAGATAAAGCTATTCACAGACAAGAAGTATTTCCCAAACATGCTGCTCCTCTGCAGCAGAAAAGAAACTACTGCAGAAAGAATGGTGCTGGGTGAGAGACAGAATAGTAAAATTGCCCCAAGTGTGAATGTCACACTGTAGGGAGGACTTGATTAATATTTTTGACAGTAACAGAATTAAAAGGGGCTAGGCTTAATGAAATAGCTGTTTTGCAACCTAAATTTTATTAAATTTGTATTATAACTTTGTAATTGTGTATTAAAATGTGGCTCATATTAGGCAGCAAATAGCTTTTAAGTAAATGCTTTGCTTTCTTCAGCAAGACAAATCTTCGACACCAACTTTAAATACCAAAGCTGCCTCTCACTCAAATGCTTTCAGGTTTGTTTTTCTTTCCTCCTGTTGTATTCAAAATACGCAGACTTGGATGCCTACAATTAGCACATAAACCTGAAATATGGCATTTAAATCCCTTCATTAAAAGCTAAGTGCTCAAAGGGGCTGAAGACAGAAGCTGGAGCAAAGGCAACTACTGTCCCTCAACCAGGACCAGAGAGGGATTTACTCCAAGAAGCAAACCCCCAGAGCTTGGGGTGTCTCAAATTGAAGCCCTAATTCTTACATTTCTAAGGCGACACGTTGTTGCTCTGTGATTTTCCATGAGGTTGGTGAGGTTTCTTTGAAAAACCAAAACCAAGCGGCGAGCTCACGTGCCGGGTACAGGCGGGCGCTCTCAGAACGCTCACAGCGTCACTTTTCATCTTCTAAGACATAAATTCATGTGATCTTTGAACAACTATTTATTTCACACCAAACCAGATATCTCCCTAAAGCCTACCAATACAGCCTGCAGGCATATTTCTTAAATAAAAGTACTGAATCCTTGTATACTTAAAATTTGCATAGCAAAGGGATGAATCAACTATCACAGAAGTAGTAACGCTGTGCAGCAACTGCTCACCTCTTGTAGAACTAAAAATTCCCTGTTTACAGGGTTTAGGTGGGACTCTACAAGTGCTTTTCTTCATGTTTCGCAACTGTGAGGAATCATTTTCTTGCGGAATTCTGACAACTGCTGTTCAGGCTCTTCAATGCATAAGTTACATTCATAGAATTTCTATTTTGCATGTGTAAAACTCTTTACTTGTAGATTTATTTCTGCCTAAAGGTTACTGGGATTGTACACCCCATTTCAATTAAATTACATCAGTAAGGCAATTATTTTGTTGGAATGTTCCAAACAACTTTTTGTACTAATTTTTGCTGCAAAAAGATGTAATTTTTGTTATAGAGATGCTTCAGTTTTAACGAATCTAGCAAACTACGGAATTTCCAGCAGCACCTAAATGATCAGTAAAAGAAATATAAGGTATTGCAGAGGGCTGCATTTGACAGAATTAAATCACTTTGCTGCTCTGTGTTTAAGTGTTCAGAAAATAAGAAGCTATATTTGAAAACAGGGAATAAAAAAAACAAGGTGTGAATTCTGTACATTTGTTAGAGCAGAAAAGGAACTTTATTTTACCTGAAGAACCAGAAGCAGGTAAGTAGTGGAGGAAAGTCTGGCAGGAAAGATTCTGCTCACATGATCATTTGAGAAATATTTAAGGTTAAATTAATTATTTTACATTAATGGGTCATAATTAAAGCTTTACAAAACCTACTAGCGGAGATTTACTGAGAAACTGTGATGGAGGCTACCAACACATGATACACTATCTCCTGTGATCTAAAAAAATTCTTATCTGCTACAGAACAGAAGTTAAATGCCAGTTGGCTTAAAATTTTCTAAGAAAAGGCTGTTTTCCAGAAAAGCACGTGGCTGAAACGGGGCTGCTGTTAACCAAAGGCTTCTAAAAAATACACCAGGTCTGCTTCTGGCAGCCTCCCTCGAGCTGCACCTACTCACATGAGAGCTCCCAGGACTGGGCTCACATGGAATAATCTATATGTTATATTATGTATTTTGATATATTATATAACGTTCATTGCATAATAATATTGTTACCTGGTTTATGTTTACAAACAAATATTATACACACATGTATATTCTTCTATAAGGTGATGAACGCACATGTTCCAAACATCTCCCAACTTTATATTCAATTCTCCACACAAAGCCACCAGCATTGTCCCATGCAAACTCTGGCACAATGTGATCTCCTGAACAGAGCCATGACAACTAATGGAATTATACCAAAATACTACCAGCTATATTTATATTTGGGATAGTCTTACCACAGTTCTTAAAACCTGCTCAGGAATTAGCTGTATCTCCTCAGCCCCACTACAGTGTAATTTGTCATTCTGATATTTTGCCTTTGCCTGGTGAAAAACTCCTCCCACTCTTATCCTTCAGTGGAGATAGCTCGGATTTAAATCAGCTTAAATATGGTTCAGGTAATATAAACTCCCATGATCTCCTCCCCCATTCCTGCCCCAATATCTTATTTTAACTCACCAAAACCAACTAGAAGGTCTTTAAGGTTCCTTCCAATCGAAATCATTTTGTGATTCTGTCACGTGAAAATAATTGTTATTAATACCAATAATTATGCTATTTCCTTCCATCCCCAAGTGGAAATTTGTGGTTCTTTTCCTAAGCAGAAGTCAAACCTGATAACTCAAGGAGCTTTCATATTAAGACTTCATGTTAACATCTTCCAGCTGAAAAAAGAAAATAAAATTTTACTTCTTTCCCCCCAAATTCAGCTAATACAAGGTCACCCACCAGCTCGCCACATCTCCATCAAACATAGAATATTTGGCACAAGGAGGCTCAGCATAGACCCGTTTTTTACCTTATTTTTTACTAGTTTTGCTGTATTTACAGGAATATGCAGTGAAACATTGAGACTCCTGAAATAACAAAGTGGTTAAACTTTGAGGAGCTTGCATACACATGCTTTAAAATATACACGGTAAAAATTATACCTCTAATTATATATACACACACATTATATATTTTTAAATGTATTACAAACTATACATACAAAAAAAATACTCCCATGTTGTGTAAACTTGCTATTATCATTTATATTTTATTTTTATCTAAACCCAAGTTCTTACACCTGTGGTTTTAGGGAACACAGCACCAGCACCCACTGTACCAGAATGCCAGGGAAAGTCAATTCTAGTCAAATATTTCCTTTTGACTGAAGTGCAAATGGCCTGAGCTGAATGTGTATGAACTAATTAGCAAAGTAGGTATCCCCAAGCTGTGAGCAACTTCTCACTCCTCAGGCTACCCAACAGCAGATACTTCACCACTTTTAATGGCCATCATCCCACAAGCAACCAAATCCTGCCCGGCCAACAAAATACGAAGATTTTTTCAGAGATGTTCTTAATATTCATTATTAATACTGAAGTGGAAGTTAGTACTTGCAATATTTTGAAGAACTACCCTCACTTTTGTGCTGGAATCAGCAGAGGTGTGATTATGGCATGCAAATGCCTTTGGATTAAATGCCCTCATCAAAACATCTTATAGGTACATTAAAAATTGAAAGGGCATAAACAACTCTGGCAGCTTGGAGCTCAAGCTGGTGATCTCCGCAATTCATAAACATCGACACTTGGGCAGGTTTGCAGGGGAATACAACCAACTAATTATTATCTTTTGCTTAAGGGCACGTACAGTGAGCTCTGCAGGTACTGCCACTGCTTTTAGCCTAATGTATTGCCTCTTCAAGTCTTTCAATATAACAACTCACTGCTGTTCTCTAAAGCATTTCCAGTGTTACCAAACTGCTTTATATTCAAAGAGAACACACTGAACCTTCTGAAAGATGTTGCTTAGGAAGAAGCAGCAGTTCCAAAACAGATGTGACTTGCAAATAGTCATTTTATATTGCTCGCTAAGAGACAAAATCATGGAATGGTTTGGGTTGGAAAGGACCTTAAAGCTCATCCAGTCCCAATCCCTGCCATGGGCAGGGACACCTTCCACTGTCCCAGGCTGCCTCAAGCCCTGTCCAACCTGGCCTTGGACACTGCCATGGGTGAGGCAACCACAGCTTCTCCGGGCACCCTGTGCCAGGGCCCCACCACCCTCACAGGGAGGAATTCCTTCCCAGTATCTCATCTCACCCTGTCCTCTATCAGAGTGAATCCATTCCCCCTTGGTCACTCTCCACACCCATGCAAATTGTCTCTCCATTTTGTTGGTTCCCTTCAGGTACTGGAAGTTTGCAATTATATCACCCTGAAGTTTCTCTTTTCCAGGCTGAGCAACCCTAACTCTCTTAGCCTTTTCTTGTAGGAGATACGCTCCATCCCTCAAATCATGTTCACCTGTTACTTAGCACACAGTTTTTTGCCAAAAATGCCGATGCTTTACAAAACAAAAAAGTGTAAGCAACTTCTTATGTAAGCTGCTTAGCTTTTCAAAATTATTAAAACATTTACCTCAATGACTGATTAAAAACAAAATCACCTTACAATTTATCCACTATGAGTTTATGCATTGATGGCACTAAAAAAGCAGGTATTTTGGGGTTGGAAAAAGTAGATAAAGCGTAATTATTCAAACTAGAAGATCCTTAAGTTCAACCATCCATGATAAAGAGAAGTTCAGTGACTACCAAAATCCCAATTTTGAAATAACAGAGCAAAAATTGCCCCATAACACATCTGGGGAGAGAACACCATCCACCAGCACCACCAATGTAGCTTTCTGAATGCTCACCACCATATTAAACTCCAATTTTCAACCAGCTGACATCAAGTTTTGAGGTGCACTTGGTCATAAACTTTGGAGAATCTTAGCCATTTCAAAAAGATACTAAGAATCCTGTTTGCAATCCTGTGAAAATGATCACTCCAGGCAATACTTTGGGTTCTTAACATTTCACTTCAATGCAGAATATGGCCCAATAAGCCCAACTCAGTATTTTCCACCCAGAACTGTAAACACCACTTTCATTTCTTCATGTAAAGGATTGGTATGATCGGTAAGGAGCAGTTTCACTACTAAAAATAATGAGGCAGCAAATTATAGAAAATGAAAACTTCCTGAGCAAACTAACAGCCTCCTCAGACACTCTTTGTAATGTTTTGTTATTAACTATTTCCTCACTAAATGGTTTTTTGTTTCTAATTTAGATTCACAGATATGCCAGGCTTCTAAATAAAACATCAGTTCAAAGACTGAAGACATTTTACACGTGGTTTAGAGCTAATGAATTTCCAAAGTTGAAAGAAAACATTGCAAAGAAGTTAGTTAAAAACAGTAGTGAGATTCTGTAAATAGATTCAAGTCTTCAAAAGAAAATCAGTCACTGCATGCAGCTTTAAAGCAGGTCTTTCAAGTTAGGATTAAACCTTTATTTAGTGAAATGACACTAAATAAAAACAGTACAAAAAAGATGCAAGTGTAAAAACAATAACATTCATCCCCAAATACCCTGGGTTTGGTACAAGAAATCTCTATAGGTTCCAACAGCTCTGCTTGCAAGTGTGAGCTGGGGGCTCTGCTCATTTAGGTTGTGTCTCCATGACTTGACTAGATGTGCTTACTGAAAAATAAATAGAACATTCCCTTCTTTGCGATGGGGAGCAGCATCAAGCAAATGAGTGGCTCACACTTTAATTACTGGCAGTCACGTGTAAAAAGTTATGCACAAGGTTAAGCCAAAACTTCTTAGTATGTATTGATCCGTTGTTATCTTTAATCGCTAAAATTAACGTTTTCTATTTGCTCCTTGATCATAGAATGGTTTGGGTGGGAATGGACTTTAAAAGATTATCCTGCTCCAAATCTCCTGCCATGGGCAGGGACCCCTTCCATAATCCGTGCTTGCTCCAAGCTCCATCCAACCTGGCCTTGGACACTTCCAGGGATCCAGGGGCAGCCACAGCTTCTCTGGGCACCCTGTGCCAGGGCCTCACCACCCTCACAGGGAGGAATTTCTTCCCAATATCCCATCTAACCCTACCCTCTGTCAGTATGAAGCCACTTCCCCCTGTTCTGTCACTCCATGCCCTTGTCCAAAGTCCCCCTCCAGCTCTCTTGGAGCCCCATTGGGTACTGGAAGGTGTTTCTAATGTCTTCCCAAAGTCTAAACCAAAATATCCCCTTAATTCACAGACTGACAGCCATTGGTACACCACTTACACAAAGATGCACAGATGGTTACAACCATTACAGAAAACCAACCATTGAGATTTTCCCCCATTCTGAAAATGTTTAGATCTTCAGATTTTTTCCAAGGCATCAAAGACCTAATCACAGAATCACAGAAAGGTTTGGGTTGGAAGGGACCATAAAAGTCATCTCATTCCAATCCCTACCATGGGCAGGGACACCTTCCACTAGACCAGGCCACTCCAAGCCCCATCCAACCTGGCCTTGAACACTCCCAGGGATGGGGCAGCCACAGCTTCTCTGGGCAACCTCTTCCAGTAGGTTTTTGGAAAATCACTTCAGATGGAGACATCATTTTGGGTCAAGCAGAGTTGAACACAGATGAGTAAGAGCAGGATGTACCACTAACACTCAGAGGCAGTTAACACACCAAGTCCTTCCAAACAGCAAGACAAAGCTCTAAGTGTAGGGAGCAGCAGTATCTGAGCAAGTTTCAGCTGCCAGAGATTAAAACAACTCAGAAAAAAAGCTTTAGCAACCAAGATAAAGATTTTCAGGAAGGCAGTGACGCTGCTGCCATCTGCAAATCCCTGTCAGCGCATCGCAGTACCTGGACCGACTCGCTCTAGGTGTGTTTGCATATCTGTGAAACAACACACCTTCCCTTCTGCATCTGCAGACCCATCCTTTGATCTGCTGCAACATGAACATAAAACAGCAGCAATCCTTACAAAGGAATGATAATAGCTCACTGCTTTGATACCTATGGCAACATGACTAAAAACAAGCAATTCAAAGAAACAACTAATTCAGTTTAAAGTTACGAAGTTATGAGCTTTTTCTTTTCCTGTGGTCTTTAACTTATCTGCAAAGCTCTTTCATCCAATTTTGTAAAGAAGTGTAAGTAGCCACTCTGAATTGATTATTACAACTTCAGGATGAGTGACACTTGACTGAAAGAGTAAAAGGATGTCAATCTCCTTTGTTTTCATTTTCAAAGAAGGAACAGGAAAATACTTCCACTAGAAGTGGAAGTATCTTAATTCCACTTCTTCTCCCTACATGCTCTTCTATGCAAAAAAAGAAAGTTATAGACTGTGGTTTTGGCCCGTGGTTTTGGCCCATGGTCTTGGACTCCATTCTCCCTCCACAATGACTAATACATAGAAATACTTAATCTGGTAAAATTCTTCAGCAGTCTGGACAACACAAGCTGAACAAAAAGCGCTGTTTTACTAAAAAAACGTTGATCCTGCACACAGAATGTCTGCAGATCCAATTCACCTGTAATCTATAATTTTCCAATGTGCAGAAGTTACCAAAACACCAGATGGCTGTTCTTTACTGCAGCAATTCAATACATTCAAGGATGTAGACATTCACTCAATTTTTTTTCCCTTTTCTTTCTAAAATTTATGTTTGGTCCCAGCAACTCATCTTGTGCCATAAAATGTTTATGGTTTCAACTTGTATGGAGAATCCAGCAGCCTTCAGAGATCGAAGGGTCATTCTCACTGTCAAAACTGGAAGCTTCTCAATGATAACTTCATTCTCACTACAGCTTCACAGAAGATATAGAAACACACAACTCTTTCAGCTGCCAATAGCCTTGCAGACTAAAAACATGAAACCCCAACCAGTAAGGTTTTACTGACCACAGAACACACAATTAGGTTTTGTCAAATGTTTTTAGAACTGTACAGTTACTTACGCATTTTTAAGACTGTAAATAAATTGCCAAAAAACTACACTGACAAAACGCAACTTGCCTGCATAAAAAGTTTAAAAAAAAAAAGCAACCCACCTTTATCTTCTTTCAGTACAGCAGATGAAAGCATATTTTAAGTCATTATTTCCTCTTTAGGCTTCCCCCTCTAGATGCAGGGAGGGGTTTTAGTTTCCATTCTAACCTGAGATGAACCAGTCGGCCTAGAAAGCTCGTTCAGTGCTTCAAAACTGTCACACTCGAAAATCCAGGGTGTGTTCCACAGCTCTGATGCTCCAGGTGAACCAGGATCAAGAGTTCTGCACAGACTATCTCAGTGAAAATACTGCTTCCTACAGATCCACACCCCTATTCTGCTACAGGGTCTCTAAGCCAGTAGAAGTTAAAATATCCCTAAAGTGAAGGGATATTTATATATAAAAATACCCATTTCTATACAAAGCACATATTTGGAATACTTTGAGCCCACCCTAAGCAATATTTTTAAATTGTTTGTAAGCGTGGCCATAAGACATGCCTAGAATTCCTCTGCTATAAGAACATATTTATGAAAAATTAAAAAACAAACACCCCCCCCCCCAACAATAAAAGATACAAGACAGAAAACTGGCATTTTAAGATTCAGTTCTGCAAGAGGTATTCTGACTACATTAGGGTCCTACCAAGCACACTGGCCCAGCTGAACTGGCAGGTTCCAGCTAGCACCCATCCAGCTGCTGTTTCCTAGCAAACATCTGAGTAACTACCCCTGCATTGTCTCATTAACAAAAACAAGAATTAAGACAGTGTCACCAAATATGCTGAAACAGTGAGTTAATGAGATTACACACTGGAAATCACCTAGAAATAATTATTAACTGTTTACCAGAATCCTGTGAAATTTCCAGTAGATAATATTCAAATTTAAGTTGTCAGGAAAAAGACCTATCAGCCAATGTATAAACAGATATGAGTACACACCATGCACCAATTCAAGGTCTGCACTTGCCTCTTCTTCTGCACGGGGAAAGCGTGAGAAAGGGTTTTAGTCTTAGTCTCTGAAGCACATTCACAGTAGTAACCACATGATTCAAGTGTCTGTGCTCCTTCCTCACTGCTGCTGTTTGAACACAGGATATTGTGCTTTGCACTAAGACATACTCCTCAGATTTTAAAGTGCTTTGTTTTCATAATTCAGAAAAAATAAAGCTTCTAGCAGTAATAGCCTATAGAGCAATACAAGACTTCAGAATACCAGAATGATTTGGATTGGAAAAACATCTTGTTCCAATCCCCTGTCACAGGAAGGGGATCTTTCCACTATCCCAGGTTGCTCCAAGCCCTGTCCAACCCAGCCTTGGACACTTCCAGGGATAGGGCAGCCACAGCTTCTCTGAGCAACTGGTGCCAGGCCCTCCACACCCCCACAGGGAAGAATTTCTTCCTTTCCTGGCTTTAAACTAAGCTTTATCATTTGTAAGCCTCGAATAATTTTGAAAAATTTGGTAGGCTGACACCAACCCTCTCTTTTTTAACCCTTAACATTAATACTTGGGTATCAAAGCCTACATGTGGAAATCAGTAACATTTATGGAGCCACTGAACTGCACACTGAGGCATGAAACAAGTCACACATGGACAGGTTGTGTTTACCTATCCAGGATACAGCTGGAATAACGAAGATACTGGAAGTTGGTCACCTCCAAGGGCAGCACTGGTGGTTCTCCATCTGATCTCCACTCATCCCAATAAACACCCATTTGCCCTCAGGCTCATGATCACTTTGTGTGTGCTCAAGGTATTTCAGTGACTGTGCCTGCCCTAGATGAAACTGTGCATAGTTAAAGTATTCTAGAAAAAATACCCAGGTAACTTTGAGCTCCATTTTCAGAGAAGAAGGTGAAAATTGCATGGAGTTTCAATGAGACTTGGGCACCTGAGTATTTAAATAATTTCTGACAATGGCAGCTCAAAGACTCAAAAAGTTTTGAAAACCTTATCCTATATAATGCAAATCATAGATGGCTGGACATTAGGAGGAATTCAAAACATACAATTTTTACAGTTTATGGTAAAAAAATTACACAATATGTAATATTTGTGCGAACTGCATTTCTTTTTGCCTCTCATCACATCAAGTTCTCTCACTTGGAGACAGAGATGCTGCTCTTCCCAACAAGAGGCTGTTTATCACCAGCTCAGGACAGGGGTGTCCTACCTGTCCCCTTCCACCTGCTGACGCACCAGAACACAACACTCCTTTATGGTTATATGACTGTCATCTCTGCCCAACTCATGAGGTGCAAGAAGCAGCCTCAGAGGCATCACAGCTCTGGCAAAATCCCCCATTGAGAAAGCACTGTGTTGGTTGTAAGCAATTTGAGAAAGAAGGAAAGGCCTGGAGTTTGTTGCTTAGTCCTGTATCTCAAACTTAATTAAATTTGAAACATGGCAGAAATTAGGATGCAAACAAATAATTAAAACATTAATCATAAACGAATTCACGGCTTAAAAATATAGAGTCCTTGGCATGGATTTCATGTGAGTAGCTGAAAGTCTGTTATTTCCTGCAGCACCTACTCTTCTGTTAAATTCAGTACAGGTTGCCTGATGAATTCAGGAGTTACTGGAAAAGAAAGGGGAGAGAAGGAATGGCACTGACACACCCTATTATCACACCAGCTTGTTTCCTTAAACAGACCAGGCTTAGAGCAGTTTTAGAAGCACATTTTAACTTGAAGATACAACCAAATTTATTAATTCTCAGTGTGAGGAAAACTAATTTTTCCCACCCAAAGAATAAAATACAATCTCAATTCCCTGCTGACTACCATCAGTTTAAACATATGTTGATTTTTTGGGGGGAGGCAGTGGGGCGTTAAATAAATACATTTCTGAATGGCCATATATTTTTGGTCATCTCTTTCTATTCAGCTGTAGGTCCCAGCTGTCATTTAGGTCTGTCACTTTTACAGACACATGAAGCCAGTCTACTTAAATTACAGGTGCAGCCTAATTGTTAACAGATATCCTTCATTTATGATCTTAACACCTCCCACCTCTGCTGCAACCATGTAAATCCAGGCTTTGATTAAAAAGGAGAAAAACAGAAATCAAGCGTGTTGCTAATTGTGTCTTGAAGGAAAGATTCCTTTGATTCCCAAAACCTACAGCCCTATCAGACTCACCAAACACCGGAAGCACAATGTGAACCATGCCATCATTTCAGGGCAAGCAGAGTCAAAAACCATTAGCAGACATCTACTAACACCAAGAATTCCAAACCCATCAAGCCTCTCAAACAGGGAACTCTCTTCCCTTGTCATCTAACAAACACATCATATTTATCAGAAGCATTATTACCTTCATCCAAAACTGGGAGCAGTAAAATACCAGGCAGTGCTGCTTCAGAGGTCTTCACCAAAGCTGTTTGGGAATCTCAGCTATGGATTTCAGCGGTGAGCAGTACTTCTTCCAATCCATCCTATCTGCTTCAGTCCAATAGACAGACGGCAAAGTGCAATTTTCTTGATTGTAGCAGCATTCTTTAGTCTAAATAGAGTTGGGGAGAGAAAGAAAAAGAGAATTTGAGCTCATCTGGTGTAACTTTCCAACCATTTTAGGCTTAGAAGAGGCTAAATGCTGTCCAGAGAGGGTGTAGTCTTCCCCATCCCTGGAAGTGATCAAGACCAGCCCTGGATGGGGCTTGGAGCAACCTGCTCTAGTGAAATGTGTCCCTGCCCATGGCAGGGGGTTGGAATTGGATGATCTTTAAGGTCTCTTCCAACCCAAACCGTTCTGTGATTCCGTGAAGAAGCTCCATCCACATACTGCTTAATAGTACCTCACATAAATGTTTATCCCAAATGCCTTCCTTAGTCTAATAACATCTGTGAAGACAGATCACACATGAAATAAAGGCAAAAGACAAGATAGCCTAAAAGCACGTAGGGACCTCCAGAGAGTGACCAGTGCAAATCCTCTGCTCAAACCAGAGAACAGGAGGGTCCCCAGGACCACCTCCAGAACTGAGTATCTCCACAGATGGAGCCCCTGAGGGCAACTTGTTCCAAAGTTCCAACTTCGGTCACTCACAGCAAAAAAACCTCACATTTTACCGGAATTTCCTCTATTTCAGTTTGTGCCCTTGAGCCCACTCATCTCAAGGCTGAACTGTCCCAGCTCTCTCTGCCTCTCTTCGTGTCACCCCTGTATTTTCACACTGGGGTTTCCCAACCTGTTTTCTGTACCAATTACAGTTTTACTGTATTTTGATGACTGAACTACGTGACTAACTGCAGATGTATTTCTCCGGTGTTCTTTGCATCATCTGAAAAATAAAGCAGCAAAAATTAAATCACTAATGAAATTGCTGATTAAGAGGGCCATGAACACATTGGAGAACTACAAGATGTAGGCCTTTCTCACCTCGTTAAAAGTTACACTTTAAGCAACAGGACATTTTTAATCTTTTCTGTCTCAGCTACACATAACCTAAGTTTTTATATCAAAATACTGCATTGCAAAGATTTAACGCTTCAAAAGAAATTAGTTAAATATAGCAATAAAGGCCAGACACACAATCCTATTTAAAAAAAAAAAAATCAGCTTTGTCTCACAAATCCTTCTATCACAAAACCATAGTGACCAGCATTTTTTTTTTTTTTTAGCTTTTAAGCTTTCACTGATGGAAGTCCAAGTTAACCTTTACTTTATTTTGTCCTGGGCTAAATCCACTGTGACATCCTTTTTGCCCTTTTAAATACAGAAATTTCTTGGAAGGCTTCCAGTACTTTGAAATAAACACATTTACAAGATATGCAACAATTAACATGAGTGGCTCTAGAGGCTCCTGAGACAGCTCTGAAGTCCCTATGATGTGATGTTCAGATATGTTTATATAACTTTTTTTATTTAATAGTTAATTTCAGAAATCACTCCTTTACCATCTTTAGCAAAGTGGGTGTGAACTTTCTACTCCAAACAAAAAATGATATGGGAAAGGAGAAAAAATATGAAAAAAAGCAAAATGACATTAAAAAGGCACAGAAATTACATTAAAAGAGTACAAGTTTATGCTTAATGATGTCTAAAGAGCAAGCTGACTTTGAGGCACACTGAAAATGACCATTTCACCCTGTAGCTGGTTGTGTTGGAGCCAGGGGAGCAACTGCATTAGACACAAAGATCAGAAGATTGTGATGTTTATGCACCTACAAGTTGACATCTGTCCACTTCTCAATCACAAGTCCCACTACATGTTTCTACTTATTTCTCAAAATTACAAGGCTTAACACAATTTTACTTCAATTTTCACAGAAGAACTTGAGATTCTCAACAGCAGCAAATTTGTGAGAGTTTACAGTCCAAGCTTCCAAAGAGATAAAGCAGATATAGGATGAGAAGATATTTTTCAAAACAAATACAAACTGGCAAAGTCTGAGGTCTTTTACTCTTGGCTACTACGGGAACAAGTTAAAATAGCTCCTCAATCACCTGCAATTATTTTCAAAAGTTTCTGGAAGTCAGAAAAGCTCACAAAACAATGAAGTGCCAGCAGAGAGCCTGAACCCTAAGAAAGAAGTTTAGCAATTAAGTTATAAATTAGATTTTTTTTTTACTATCTTTTTAAATGTATAATTAAGTAAGGAATGATTCAGAAAGTTTCATCCTAACTGAAAACAAGGGATGAACTATTCTAAGGATCCCTTCCAAATAAAATTATATATTTATTATATTATTGCAACCACAGTAAGACCAACACAGTGTGGAATGGAAAAAAGTGGATGAAAAGATGCTTCCACATTAGTGAAGCAGCACCAGAAGTCCCAGACTTTTTTCCACACTGAACCTCAATGAGGAATAAAAAAATTCAGAAGTAACTCTGAGTAGAATCCATGTAACACTCCCAATTCCCTATACAGGCTCTTGTGCAAAGAGATGTTGCTCAGCCCAGTGTTTTTAAAACATACGGATTTTAAACAACTTTCTGGGAAGTACTCAAATAGTATTTTTCTTTAATAGCTACATACGCACTGTGGCTCTTCAGTTCAGCCAACTGGCAGAAACATTAAACCCCCAAACTTTTATCGTTTTTACAACATGTAGAAGAAGTACAACTAAACAGAGCACTACTATAATTTTCTAATTATATTTTCGCAAGTTTTTAATGTCATAATTTAAATTACGAACTCTTTATTTCAAGATGATTAATTAGAATATGTTCCATTTGGGGAACAAGAGTTCAATATCCCACCATCAATTAAACAAAATGCACTCCTTTAGCTTAAGATTTAAAACCAAAATGCAGCCAAAAAGTTTCTTCCTTGTATCTGTCAGATCACAAAAGCATCCAATATAGCAGGATAAGGTTGCCAGAAAACCCTAACACTCAAAACCATATTATTTAGTGCAGTGGCTTAGCTCTGAAGCTGCAGCAGAAATGACATCCGAGCTTAGGACAGTAAGCCTTTTTGCCAATGAATTTCTTGTAAAGTCAACAATTATAATTTATTCTGATCCTTTGTGTCATCATATTAGTAGTTATTTTTCCGCAATCCCAGAGCAGCAACAAATAATGCCAGAGAAGAGGACTGATATAATTACAGGCTGAAAAAGATAGGCCAGCACCCTTACACTCAAAACTACCCTCTGTGGCTCCTTCATACCCCATATGTTGCTAATAAAACTGTTTGAATCATACCTAGGAGACAGTTTTACTGATATTGTATCAGGTCCCTGGGTTCTTTGTATGAGATACGATGTCACCAGCACTATAACTATGCAAATTCTGTGATACGGGATCCCACTGGACACAATATTACATACGTAATTCGCAGTATGAAACTGGGCATTAACAATAATTCTAGTGTTATATAAATGAAACCACTATGTTTATTGAAAAGCTCGCCACACTACAACAAAATCAAATTTAAAAAGCAATAAAGAGCAACTGATGTGCTCATAGTAAAGATGGCAACATTGGTATTTTTCCCCAAACAATGTAAATTTTGCTTTGTGTCCATGTGATAGTGCTTTACAGAAACTTTTAGCAGTGACACTAAACAAATGTAACCCCATCAACAACAATAATGACTTTAAATCAGAACCTACAGAGTCCCACTTTTAGAAACAACCACGTGATGTTCAGCAAGAATCATTGTATTCATGTACAAATGGGATTCTCAGCTTCTGCTGCTAATCATGGAATAAATGATAAATACTAAGAACTGCAGCAGTAAGAAACCAACAGCTTGGGGATATCAACACACATCGTGCTGAAGCACCTCAGAAGAAGCATCCTGTGGTCAGAAAACACCTGCACTCCAATCCTGCATCAGATCTCTGTGTGACCTCAGGCAAACAAGGCTTCATCCCAGCTGGCATCACACGAAATAAGGTCCCTCATCTTTTCCTGCCGGACTCTGAGGCCACGGCTTTATACACACCACATACACCTGCAAAAAGGCAGGTCAGAGATCTTCAGATCAGTGTTGGAAGAGACAGAAAGGTGCAATGAGAAAACTGACATCACAGGCAGCTTGGTGCACACTCCTCTTATCCATGTTTCCAGTGATCTCTTCCCTCCACTATTAATTTATTGGTTTGCTGCAGGTAGGGAATGCTAGAAGCTTGTAAGGAGTCTATTTTCGAAAGAAATCAGAAAAAAAGGTAACAAGCTGGCATGCTAAAGTGAGTCTGGTAAAGAGCCAGACTGAGGAGATAAAGGGATGCTATTTTGCCAAGGTGCCATGAGAATTAATAAATCAGATAATTTTATAAGATAAATTGCACAGTAAATTTGTATTGTAAATTGTCTAATACATACAGGGAAAACCACAGCTCAGTATTCCCTGGTAATGTTTTTAATGGCTTCAACTACAGCTAGAAAACAAATGACACACAGCACAAGTAGCTAAGGAGTCTCACTCTGAGAAGCTCCAACTTTAAGTAAATGATGGAAGAAAAACAGAGATGTAACCAGGCACTCAGTAAGGAAGATGAACTGATTGATTCCTGTCACTTGTGTGCTTCCACTGCAGAGGCAGCTTAAGCAGTAACTTCTAAGTCTTCCACCACTCTCTGTGCAATACAAGAGCCATAACAGTTTTATTCTGTTTTAAAATCAATAAATAGCAGCTTAGGTGACATCTGACAAGGCAGAAAGCTCACACTTCTTCCTATGAACATTCTGCCCTCTGGTACTGCTGCTACATTTTATCATCATGCAGTTCAGAGAGAATTATACACCTATTTCCAAAGTTTGAAAAAAACAACCCCCTCCTTCCCAACTATGGCCCAAAGCTGTCATGAAGCAACTTATTTTTAGCAAAAGCACTTAGGCAGATACTTAATTTTAATTAATAGTCTCACTGACTTCAACATTTGCACAGCAAGACAACTCCACGCTTCAATTAAAGCCTGCACAGAAATGCTGTGCTGATTCATGGCCAAAAGTATGACAGGAACATCATTTTATATAATGCTCATAAAATTTAAAGAAAAAATATAACAAGAACCTCACCTTTAAACAGAACATTAGACATCCTCTAAAACCCACAGTTTGAGCAGAACTTGCAGGTTGCTGAATATGTGAATGCTAAGGGTAAGATACGTTCAATGAAATGATTTCAGAGTGGGCAAAAGAATTCTGGGGACAGATCTTAAGTGGAGACTACAGCAGGCCCAGGTCTCCATCCTTGATATCTGCCATCTGCTAAGGCTGGGTTTTCAGGACTGGAACATTCTTTACCAGGAAAGTGGAGGCAGCTGCACCTTTACTTCTGATCTTTTTCCATCATTCACATAGCACATAAATGGATTTCTATCAATAACCAGTTAATTACAGTCCAGGCCAGTTCAATCAGAGATTATGCTGGGCATCTTCAGCAGACATTCACTTCCCGGGAAGAGTCACTCTGAGTTGAAATCTTGGCTGTCATAATACACCTATAATAAATCTAATTTTGAAATTATATGATACACAAGAAACACAAGCTTTATTTTCACTGTCTATGTAATATCATAAATTAAGCTTTACTTTTTAGACAGAATCCATAAAGAGAGTTGGCAACAATTTTTTGTTAAAATACTCTGGTTCTGTTTATAAGCAAAACTATGGCACCTGATGGCCTGTGACTCACAACTACCAGCTCAGAATTTTACAAGTGTAAAAGAAAAACCAGAAGAGCAGAATAGAACAGCCCAAGTAACAGAACTCAAGCAATAAACAGACAGAAAATAACAGGTAGAAAATGAACACCTGAGCATTTTCCTACAGGAGCAATTTCTTCCCAGGACATCCACTTGTCTCCAGCTCAGCATTAGCCTTGCCAGCCTGCCCACACATGAGCTAAAATAAAGCCCAGCCAGACCTGCCTTGGCTCTGCAGAGCACCAGCTTGTGCATTTCCCCAACCGTTTCACACCTAATTTACAGAGTACATTTATCCATCCCCGTATCGCTGAGATCTAACCTGGGGAGTGACTAGAATCAGAATCACTTAATTGATTAACACTTAAGTGAGATGCAGAAAGCAAACAGAACACATTGGAAGACTTTCTGAAAATGCATTATTTTTATTCTGACTCCATTAATCAGTCCAGCACTTTTGAAGGATTAATGAAAGAACTATCGAGAAATAATACAGAACAGGAATGCTGAGAACATGCCAACACATGATGAAGTGCAGACACCTTTCTGGTAGTAATGAGTCAAGCCAGGATGTTCAGAGAACTACAGGGACATGTGAACTTGCCCACTTGATCAGTCACAGAGTTTATTTGATTTTTATGAAACAGCATTTTGATAATTCCTCCCTGGATCACAGACTCTAGTACTCATCAACTTACAACATAGTCATTATTCCCATAAAACTCACAACACATTTTTTCACACAGGAAAGTCTACTAAACATTCAGAACTGAAAACATTCACCTTCAAATTAATACCAAAAAGCAGTCAATGACGGTATGTATACCCCTAAGGATTATTTCCACAAATCTTGTGAAGCAGGACACAATGTTTCATTTACAGCTGCTATTTTTTAAGCAGGAACTGAAGACAAGCCCAGGAAGAGTAGGGGTAAATAAGTTTCTAAACAAACAACTTACAGAGATGCTTTATAACAGGACCAGACAAAACATTCCTTAAAGCTGCATTTACAAGCCAAAGCTGACCTCAGGCACCACACTGAGTATGGATGAGAACCTACAAGGATACTGACCTTAATAATACTACAGGGGCAAATTCTGCATGGGGGAGACTTGCTCTTGAACAAATGTTTTCCAATGTATTAGGCATACAGAAGCTTTTTTTCTGCATCAAGAACCACACGTCACATTCCTTAAACTGTTTCTTTTCTTGACCAAATACACTGTGGACAACCTACAGCGGATGCCCCTTGGTGCTCCTCTTTGAGACTCCCATCTGCAGTTTCCACTAACAATGGAAATACAGATTTTTTTTTTTTTCCTCCTCAAAAATCACAGTCACATGCAAAAATAAATATTCTAAGTGATTAGAGACTGTCAACACTAAGAAGTTCTGATGGAGTTTTTTACTGATGTTAAATCGAGTGCCACAGAGCGCCACTAACACAAAAACAGGGAGAGCTGAGGATGACAAGCGGCAGGAAGGGCTGTGTAAGATGCATGAAAATGCTGGAACAAAACTAGTGACTGGTCTGATTTAACACAAAAGGAAATAAACACTAATTCCACACCTACCAGGCCTTCCTAGATCTACTTATACATAAAGGAAGCAAGATATATTGTATCCCAACATGAGTCACAGGTGAGGAACTTCACTTGTGACCCCGAAACATCTGCAGCTCCTCTCACAACAGGGATAATGTTAAGGCCATAGTTCCAAGCAGCATCACTGTCCAGCCAGACACGGAATGATGTAGGACTGTTCACTTGGATCATAACACAGTCCAGACATTTTCTCCACACACTCCTGGACCTATTCACCCACCCAGGAGTGAACAGGCAAAGGGAAGAGAGCTGGCCCACAAAAATAATAGTGGTCCACATCTCGAAACCCAAACTGTAAATCATCTCCCTGATCATAATGAAATGAACTCAAAGTTTAATTAGACTGGACACATTTAATTCTTTGTACTCCATAGATTAAAGAACAATTAAGAGGCTGGAAGCTGAAAAGTGACTTAAGGTAAAGTTACACAACTGTGCGGACAAAATTCATTTCGCCACAGGAAAGCATTTACATATTTAACATAGGACATTTTAAATAGGTTTATGTTGGCCTAAAAATAGCATCTTGAATAGATTATTATTGCAGTAAAATGCTCGCTTTATACCTGAGTAACAAGATCACCAAATGTAAAAACCCCCACACGCCCCATGCAGAATGTGCAGGCTCTTAATCATTTCTCTCTCTGCCTCAAACTCCAAGTTGCAGAGCTTTAGACCACCATATTCAATTAAATAAAATTCAAACTACAACTTTCTAATACTTTCTTTACAGTTAAATACAACACTGGCCGATGCTTACCAGGTTACAATGCTAAACAATTCAAGTGATAATCACAATGATGAATGTGTAATTTAATGCCCATTTGCCTTGATTTATAAGAACCATCATATATAAGCCTCATGCATCCATTTTAAGTCACTGGGAAGGATCATATTTTTGCTCATCTGAATCAGTGCTCAGTCTGAACTTCGGCACTTCATTTTTATTTTTTTTTGCATTAACCAGAATCAGTCTTCACACACAGTAGCAGCTGCCTGGGGCTGCACAGTCCTTTGCAATCCTAGCAACTGGCCCTATCATTCCCTGTGATAGTTCTGCTGAAAAACATAAGATCATCCGAATTTCCAACTGCCCTTCCAACTGTGGCAGAAACAGATCAGCCTGTTCTTTACTTCTGAAGAAAAGGTCCACCCTTCATACAAAATACAGATCATTAACACTGGATACACAACTATTTTGATGCTCACTTTTTGTTTGTATAACTGGGATTCAGTTGTACCTATTTCAGGATGTTCTATACTTTAAATATATGGTCTTAAAGGTCCTTTCCAAACCATTCTATGATACACATATATGTGTACATTTACACACTCTATTAGCTTGTTTTCAAAACTAATGTATAACGGAGGGGCTGTTTATTGAATCAGAAGGCACCCACCCAATGTTAACTCATTTCACTTACTTTCAAACTACTGTGCTGATGAGAAACTACAATTTATCAAACAAGTTTCACTGTAGCCTGCCCTGACTGCAGAAATCACTAAACCACACAGTACAGATTGGGAAAAGTAGGTGCAGAGTGTGCCAGCTGCCTCACTGGGAAGTGTTACTTAATTTCCAAGCCACAGTTACTCTGTCCCATGGACAGAAAATCTCTTCAAGGCTGTTGATTGTCTTCCAGAATATAAAATCTAGACCCAAAACTCACATTGTATCATCTAAGTTTATGCAGCAAAACAGTGTTTAATCTAGGATGGGGTCTGCACTGACCTAGCAACAGCCCACTACATCTCCCTTACTTCAAACACACCTTACCTACAGAAAAGGACTGATGTTGTACCAGTCTTTACAAATTGCAACACTGACAAAAAAGTACATTATTTGGGGAGTCAAAATCCATTTAAGTAAAATTTGTGGCAAACAGCTCAATCTTTTTACATTTTGAGACTGTTTTAATAATATGATTGCTTTCTTTGAATAGGACATAATACCTGCCAACTCTCCAAATAAAGGAGAATTAAGGAGTTTCTAGAAAAAGATTTGGGGTTAGAATTCACCAGTATCACAGTAATGAGACAGTCACCTGATGAAAGAGGTGGTGAAAAAATATGATCAAGTTTTATAGAAGTCTGTGTGGAAAAGTGGTTAGTAGGGGGGAAGGAGGTTGGGATTGAAGGCTTAGCCTAGAAAACTGAAAATATAAAGTTTTTGACCCCCTGAATTTTTACACAATTAAATGCTTGGAAAACAGAGACACAGCTTCAGCCAGGAGGCCAAGAACTACTTAAGGACTGAAACAACATAAAACACTTAAGTCAGACTGGCTTTCATGCTATACCACAAAGGTACAACAGAAGGGTCTCAGCAGAAATCCTCCTCTGTAAACCCACCATTGTGTCAAAATAACATCACTAACATTTGAGGTTTGACCTCCCCCACACCAATGTCTTGGATGATCTGCCTGGAAGAGCACATTCCCTAAACCTTCCAATGAGTTTGGGCCAAGGAGGTACGCACATCCAAAACAGAGATTTAAAATATAGCAACTAAAAGTGTCCCGACACTTCCATGTACTATTCCTTGGCTGGAAATAAAGCTCAATAACACAGAGAAATCATGATTTTTATTGACAACACAATAGTTTTGTGTACTGGAGAGGTTGAATGAAATCAAATCATTTGCTTTTGTGCAAATTCTCACATTGAGTTAGATGCAAACACAACACATATCAGAACAACTGACTTCTCATTCCTAAGTGCATCTAGATTCTAATTAGAATAAAATCATAGAATTTCCAAGTATCTGAAAAGACAACTACATTAAATGATGAGAATTCCAAGGTCAAACACCCACTCTGAGAAGTGCTTTAGCCTGATTTGCACTCACCTGATTTACACTCAACTTTTTCAGACTAACTGCAGAAACAGCACCCAAACAATTACATTTTAAACATAAATGATAATTTCTTATGCTCATTCTTTTATATTCCATCCCATATTCTTCCAAATAAAAGCTACCCAAAAATACTTAGCGTGAAAAACTAAATGTTCCCAGTGACAACTCTGATCACGTCATTCTTTGCACAGGAACACTGAAAGATGCAACAACAGCAAGAACCACTAGTTATTCTTATAACTTCAAGACTAAACTCTAAATATAGTACATTTTCAAATTCTCTTTCCTAAAATTCAAGTAATATGTTCATCGCTTCAACTGAAAGCTAGCGAAGTACAACTTGTATTGTGCTGCAGGCCATAAAGGGAATGTTCTTTATTTGAGTCATGGTTGGATGAAGATGAAAACTAGTTTTTGAAATTTACAACAGTTTTGACACTACTGTGTGTTTCTCGTTACAAGTTATCCCTCTCTATTTATCAGACTGACTCCAGACCTTTCACTACCTTCAAAAAGACAATTTTTATCAATTCTTCATGTCCTTATAGCTAACCATAGGAAACTGCATAGAATACAGGAAAAATCCCTAGCTGAGAAAGAACATGGATAAGAGAAGGACCACAGTGGCTGCTTCACTAAGGCAAGAGAGGCTCTGGTTTAAAAGTAACATTTAGTAATTAATTTGCCTTTAGCACAGTACTCAAGTGACACTGTGTTCCCACTTACCTATCCTCAGTAACCAGTTCACTATATAAAAAATTTTCCCAAGTAAAGAGAATTTACTTAAAATTATTAGACGCCCTTTCTCCTCCACCCTAAACTAACACATCACCAGCACACTTCCAGTACTTCACAGCAGAGAAGACCTGTATTTGGCTTGTGAATCCCATAGAAATCTTTATTTCTCTACTATAAGCAGAGCTTTTCTCAGAATTAAACTGTTTTTAGATTAATTTCTGGAGAGTATTTGGAAGGCTTGGTTTCATGTGAAACAGGTTGTGCTTACCTGTGGCAGTCTTTGTTAGCTTTGTAAATTGAGACACTGGGTTGACAGTTGGAAAAACAGTCTCAATTATGGAGCAATTTCAATACTTAATCTTCTAAACGTGACTTTCTGAAAGATGAATTATCAGCCTTCATGTCAGTCTTTACTGACTGCACCAAGATGCAAATACAGGTCTACAACATGACTACGTTATTTTCTTGCAGGGCAAACACCAGCCTGCAGGAAACATCCCTGAATGAGACTCTGCAGGTGCCTCAAGGAGCCATCACAACCACGAGGAACTTTTTAAACATAACCTGAGAGGGCAAGGAGAGCCTACGACTGATTCTGGAGCTTCCCAGATGATCCCAGGATGCTAAAGCAGAGGCAGAAATGTAGAGAGTCTGTCACCACATGCAACAAAGCCTTGCAAGAGAAGGAGCAAACAGAGCCCTGACCTTTCTGCAAGGTGCCACAGTTCCAACTTAGGTAAGGCAACATCAGAGACAAGTGACTGCTGCTGCTTTCAAAGACTTGAGACTTAAAGGCTTGGCTAGCAAAAGATTTTCTCTCTCCTTTTTTTCAGATACTGTTTTCTGTGGGATAACACAAAAAGCTTCCAGCTTAGGTGATTCTTCAAAGGACTTCAGGGAACACCTGGGGATCTTGCAAGATGCTGGACAGTAACACCAAGGCATGAAACACTTACACTGCAATAAGATCAGCTCAAACAAGATGTCCCAGCTTGGACATACAATTAAGTGTCCCATTAATTTTCTTGCATACGTGTACAAAGACTTTATGTGCTTATATGAAAACTCAGCAAATTAAAGCTAAGATAACATGAGCTACAACATAGCACTTTTCTACCTATGAGGAAGAATCAAACCAATGTTCCTGTAATTTCTTTTCCCATGATTTAAAAGGGTTTCTGTACACCTTCTTTGTGAAATAAACTGAGTAATAATTACCTTATCACAACATTTTCCAAACACTTATCACTATGCACTGCTCACAAAGAAGAGCCACTAAAACTTTTCTTCTCAAAGCAAGCCAGAAGCAAAGGCTTAGTCACTTCTTCACATAACAGAAGTTTTCTGAGCAGTTTACCAAAAAAATCAAGATATATTATTTCTCAAAGCAAAATAACACATTGCACTTGGAAGATGTGTGCTCTCCATACTGAATAACACCTGTTACATACCTGAAGGGGTTTCTGGAGCAAGCCAAGTCTCCCCAGGTGGTAATTACACTGATCAAATCATCCCCACACACATTGAAAAAATGGAAAGCAAGAAGTAAAGATAGTCTTAATGGATCAACAGCTTCTTCTGATTTCATGCAGCACATGAAAAGAATAAACATGGAAAATTCTGGCGATACATTAAGGCAATTCTTACACCCAAACAATTCAATAATGTAACTTTGCGTACCAAGCCAGTTTTTTTCATAAATAATGATCTAAACAGAATACTAGTCAATTCACCAAAACATATCAAAGATATCCCTTTATTACAAATGATCCAAGTATCCCCCTTGAGGCTATGGCTATCAGAAAGCATTTAGTTGGCTCTCCAGCCAATAATTTTCGGATCTGTTTTATTACTAAACTGTAACACATTTTCAATAACTTTTAGCTTTGCTATACAGAGCAACACAATTTCTCAGAACCCTTTGGAAAAATCTGACATGCGAAACGATTCTCTAGTCAACTTGTGTATTATTAAGCTGAAAAAAAAACCCATATATCGGATCATTTGATCACTGGAGAGAATGGCAAAGTATTGGGAGCTTCAGGACAGATGGACGAACTTCAGGTCATATAAAACACTACCAAGGCTGTATTTGAAGAAAAATGTGAAAGTTTGTGAAAGCGCCCCGGGTGAAAATACTTTGTGTTGCTAAGAAACATCATCCCTGATGATGGATGAATTAAATTGTCTCAGTTAGCAGAGCCAACTCCAGGCATCCCTCGTTTATTAGGAGAATGTTTTCTTGTACTGGTAATTTATTTCAACAGCTACGCATAAATAAAAAGCCCTACCTTAAAATGAAACTGAGAACTTCAAACTTGCGCAATTGATGCTAGAAAACAGAATAGAGTTTACATCTTGAACAGAATTTAATAACTAACATTTAACAATGTAAACTCTAAAAATGAATATTAATACATCCAGACTATTAAGAACTTCTTTTAGGATAGTCTGCAGTGAAATATACTGTTCAACTTCCAAAATTACTCTATGTACAATCTAGCAAAGAACAAAACTCTTCAAATATTTCTAAGCACTGAACATCAATATTCAGGTAATCAAATTTTAAACATCACTGAGAGAAAAGCATATTCATTTGTCATGTATTGTTATGATGACCACAACACAAACTATGCACGAAAGAAATTATGCAAACCACCTGCTTTGGTCATGTGGACATTGTCTTAATATTTCATCCAGTTACTTTTTTAATATCTTACTTACTGTTCCTCCTGCAGGACAGATTTGTGAACTTAGAGCAGTGCATCTTTGCTTTTCTGAAGTGTTTGCTGTTGAACTCCCACAGATCATACCTGCTTTGCCTGCCAGGCACTGCGTTGAGTGAAGTCCTTTCAAAGATGGGACAAAGGAAGGCCACCAGCTTCTCTCTTCCCTCCAGCTGCACATTGGGCCAGAGGAGCTCACCTGAAAGGGGAAAGAACAGCAAGCACATCTCACCTGGCACAGCCTTCAGAGCAGGACACAACAGCAGAGGAGAAGCACAGCAAGTGGGGAGCCCCAATGTAAGAACAGTCCCGAGGTCAGGAAGTAGCCCCACAACTGCTGTGCAGAGATGAGGGAAAGGGCAGGGCTCCCTTCATAACCCAGAGAGGAATAAGCACAATTTTATGCCACCCAGAAACCAACACAGTTGTACTGAAAACAAACCAAGTGCAAAGACCCATTTTCCAAGAACACAGCTGGCAAAGAGGAGAGTCATTAAAGAAAATGAATTTTCATTTGTCTGATGCCAAGGCTTTGGGGTTTTTCTTCCTATTTACTAGACTGTGTTCTAATGGAGATTTCAAGTTAGAAGTCCCAAATTTTAGGCCTACAGAGTCCAATTTAAGGAAAAAGGTGGAAAACCCTCTATAAACTGTTCTTTAGATTGCATCACAGCTTCCAAGTCAGAAATTACCACACACAGTTACATGCCAGTAATACACTCAGCCAGTCAATACACAGAGCAGCCACAGAGGCTCTTCATCCCAAATAACCCCACCACGGAGCAGAGTTACCACCGGAGAGCCCGAGGAGAAGTATTTAACAACGATACCAATTTGGCTGTGCTAGAGAAGATGTGTTTCCTGTGGGCCTAATAAGGAAGAGCTTTACAATCTGAGCAGAAGCCTTTCAAAACCTCAGAGGACATGTCTTATCTACACCGCTTCTGCTTCTGGAATCCCAGAAATCCTGAAGACAGAAGGCAGATCGGACTGCAGCTTTCCGAGGCACAGATGTTGCAATCACATCTGCCTTAACTGTAAGCCACAGTCCTTGTGACTTCCCAACTCTGTCAGCATCTCTTAGTTGCTTTGGTTTTGGAAATGCCAGGGCAGAGGATAAAGTGTTTCTGATCACATCAGGTGAAGTAAAACACCAACATAAAAGAAACACATCTGTAGATTATGTTCCAAGCAACCACCAAGAAAGAAAAGGTTTTTGAAGCAGAGAGCATTTCTTCCCCTCCTCCCTCATCTACATGCTTCACAAAATAACACTTCAAATCTGGAGACCTCATTGATCAAAGCTTTTTTTAAAAGTGTTGATCTAGCAGCCATGAAGAATGACCATTTGCGGGTCAGACACAGAAGTAGAATTAAAGATGATTTTTACACACCACTCAGAAAAACTGAGTCAGCACTGATCCAGGAGTGCAGATCCACGTAAACATTCTCCAAGCTTTTTTCTTTAAACTTATTAAAAATCCCCTCCCTAAACACCTATAGCTACAAGAGGTCAGATTTAATTTGTCCAGTTTCAGGCTTCCCAGTGCAAGACCAGCACAGACAGAAAGTGCCAAGACCAGCAACGGCCCCAAAGACAATGAGAGAATCAGAGCACAACCCAACTATTCTGCATTTCCAGCTCTAGAGGTTGGGTCTGCAACAAGGTACAGGTTGCAGGACTCTGAATATAATAAGCTTCTTCCTCTTGGCATTTTCAGTGCAGGATTATTTAATGTTTTTATTTACCACTTGGATGATGAGCAACATAGTTGCAAAATTTGGTAGTTACCTGGGAAATGCTGCAAGCATTCTGGGAAACAGAGTTAGAATTGAGAAAAGTGGGACTAAGGGATTAACAGCAGAACTGAAACTGGAGTTTTAATACTGAACTGAATGCCAAAATTAAAAAAAAAAATTATGATTTATAATAATAATGATAGAGCACCATATGCAAAAGATGATAAGATTTATTCTGTTCATCATTGATCGTAAGGTTGCTGACACTATGCTCAGGTCTCAACACAGATGTAGGAAACGAGAGTGCAAAAGAAAACCTCAGCAATCTGGGAGAGTTAAACAGTGAGTACAAAAGAAAAGAAAAAAGGCTAAGAAAGAGGAAACAGGCTTCAAAATAGGTTAACAGCAGTTACAAGAATCATGCCCCACTACTGCAATATCCACAGCAGGAAAAAAAAACCACCCAACCCAAGAAGCTCAACAGGTTAGGAAAAAAATTAGAATAGTATTAGAGGAAATATGCTACCTCTAGGGATAGTTAAACAAGGGATTAGGTTATGGAAGGGTTACACAAATCTCCACTGATTGTTTTTAAGACCTGGTAAGAAGAACATGTCAGGAATGGCCTCTACATCTCTGTCTTGACACTGAACTACATATTCACACATACAGTACAGAGCCTCAGCACAGAGCAATGACCTCCCGAGATCCGCATTTTCCTTCCTAAACTTAAAGGCTGCACAAGTTTAGGCTCCTGCCAGGCGACTCAGCAGGTGACCTGACTGCTCCTTAGAGCTCCAAGCAGGCTTTTTGATATCTCTCTCTTCTAAACAGCACAGGCAGGCTGTGATTGACAATTTTCTCTCACATGAAGCATGCTACCTTAAATGTGGAGTACTCGGGAATGATCCGCCAGGGAAATAAAGTCAAAGTACAGAGAAGGCAACAGCAACTGATCCCAGGAATCCAGTCCCGGGAAGGAAATCACAACTGCCAAATTGGGCAAGGATGCACGTGCCATTAGTACCTAGAAATACAGACAGTTATATTTTCTTTTCGAGCACCTCCAATAAATAAGCCTTAATAAAAAGAAGTATTTAACAAAGTACTTAGAGAAATAAGGAGGGAAGGTTTGACGTTCCTAAGCTTATTTTCACAGCGGTATGAAAGGAAATGAGGTAGAGTCAGAGCTAATTCTCCTTATATAATTTCACATGGAATGATTAGTTCTGCCCCAACAGTAACAGCTTTCCAGAGGGTCCTACTTGTCGCCAAGATTACATACAGATGCTCTAAGTGTAGCTTCCCTATTCTCCACTGACAACCAACTTAAAAGGCCAATATAATATTCATTTTACTATAGAATGAAATTCACAGCGTGAATAGTAAAATAACATCAGAGCTACCATGAAACTGCAGTTGCATGTTGGGGGCTGTGACTTTTAGAAGTTTAATCATGAAATGGATTCACAGAGAGGAACGCGCAGAGCAGCTTTGTGCTTCAGCAACAGCCCGTGGTCACTAAGGTTGTCCAAGAGCTGTGGCTGGACAAGGAGAGGGCAAAGGCACAGGGGAGCATTCGTGTCACATGCCTTGCTGAATATTTTCCTTTAGAAGGCAGGTTTCAATCATTACTGTGTTAATGCTCCCCTCTCCTAAGCCTGATTAGGACAGACATTCCACATGTTGAAGGTGGTGGAATTCCTAAGTCACCTGGGTCGCTTCTGGGTGAAATACCAATTACTGGTAATTCATCTCAACAAGGCCTACAAAAAGAAAGCCCTAAAAGACACCCCTCAGCCCAATGGTGAACATATCACACGGATAATCCTAAAACTCTTTGCAAAAAAAACTTGTAATAGGTATTAGTACTCTTATACAGCACTGCAGTGCTTTGTGTTTAATCCTTGAATAGACACTGATAGAAAAGCCATACTCAATTCAAAAATTTCTACCGCAAATTCCAGCTCAGCTACTACTCCTGGTTTTTAAAGGATATATACATTTCAAATACACATAATACTAAATTTAGCTATCAATGAAAAATTTAAAATCACATGCCAAAACAGCACGCAAAATAATAGCATGCGAACTTTAAATGTGTGTATTTTGCAGTTTTTAGCACAACCATTTGTTTTACAAAAGACCTACAGATTAAATACAAAGTACACTATTAGTTTTAGGCACAAGAACAACCAATTTTTTATGCCTTGCCAGAAATAATGACTAATTAGGCCAGCACCACCCTGCAGTCATTTCCATAAATCTTGCCTTTACATTTAAATCACAACAAGAAGAAAACTGACTTAACAACAACAGCAGCATATTTCTCATTAAAGTTTTCTTAAAGCAAGATCAGGACAAGAAATTATTCTGTAAAGTCAACAAGCTGATGTTATTGTTTATTTGGAGAACTTTAACTCAGACCAAATACAAAGTTCTACTCAGAAATCTGCTGTATTAAACTGCAATCCTGCAGTCAGCCAGGGAAAACTTTCAACTGAGAAATCACAAAATACCAAATTTCACAGGATTTTGATGGATTTCTTGTTTTGCAAAGTCATCTCACAGCATATTCCTTGTGTAAACCTTGAAAAGAACCAGAACATAAAAGATGCAATATGTTCAACTACTTGTTGAATTTTTGTTTTCTGGCATATTTGTATGTAAAGCAAATATTAAAGCAGAAGGATACATAGGAAATACAATTCAGAGGAAATGAGAAGCTGTACTTCAATTAAGACTTTTCTTTTTAAATTATGGGAATTATGGTGCTTCTGAGAAATCACTTGTACATACTGGGCAAGATACTTATAAAAACACCTTATTTCCACAATGTAACAGGGACTTTGTTTCTATTTTATTTACAAAGGTGTCACCTGGTAAATAAACACCAATAAAACAGATTCAAGATTTATACAGTCACATACTCCACAATAAGGTTATTAACACACAACTCTGAGGTTAGCTTTTTTTCCTCCCCCAAAACTGACTGGAAAGAACAGGAAAAAGTGGGATATTTTTCTAAGAGGTGGTCTAGAAATGCAGCTAAGCCACACCACCACTGCTCTGGCTAATCATCCATTCTGAGTTTTAAGCATTCCCAAACATTTCCTTTAGCATGCATGCACAAAGGTTTGTGATATTCTGGAAGTTCTTCCACACAATGGCTTTACAACAGGTCTGTTTCTAATATGTACATTTTATTAGGCTTTAGGAGGATTAACCAAAATTCTCAGTTCTTGAGGAAAATAAGGCATGGCAACAGCAAGGTCTTCAGCTTTCATTCCAACACGCTTGACCGCTGAATCCTGCCAGGGTGAGTCATGCCCAACACGGGACATGGATTCCATCCCAAGAAGGAATAAAACACGGCATCCTATTAAATCTGCATCCAATTACTTAGGCGTGAACTTGAAGGGTGTGTTTTTATCTCAATGACAGCTTCTAAAAACGACTGTGAAAGAAATCTTGCACTCTGGATGGTGTTTTATCCATCAAGACCATGACCACCACACATTTTCTGTTGCCAGAGGCATGCCCAAAGTGACCTCCTTAAGAACCACTGTTGCACCTCCAAGAAGAAAACATTCCCATGGTATTTAGGGCAATTTCATACTTGTACCATTGAGCATCAGTAACACAGACAACCTGCTGCACAAACAGGCACTGACTGCCCAAAAATAATCTTGGAACAAAACTGGAAAACAGCATGTGAAGACACACTGGTCACACTGTTGTAGAGCCACAATACACACAGATGTTTTCAAATGCAAAACTAATTAAATTCCCCTTTTTTTTGGTCACCCTAACAATTTTTTCACAAAAATTCAGCAAAACTACAATTCAGCAAATTACATACGTAATAAATTTTGCATGTTTGATTATATGCAAACCTAGACACACAAATATTTAAATCAAAGTTGCTTATACAAGATCAACTTACTTTCAGACTTATGTATCACAACTGTTTGAGTTCTGTGTTTTGACCCTAAAAAGAAATAATTATTCGGGGGAAAAAAATAAACCACACTCAGTGCCTGGCCTTGCCTGTTTTCCTCCAACTTCTGCATTTCATCATTAGGGTTACATACTTCACTGTTAATTTTAGACATTCCTCCAGTTCTCATTTGGACATCAAAGAGCTACTCGTACCCAAAATACCAACAATCTGAAATACTGGCTTCCCTACTTATTGTCATTTATAACTTGAAAAGATCTTTGATTTCTTGCCTACAGGAAATACTGCCGATCAAAAATACAACATATATAAGCTCCTATGAATTCCTATAGACGGGGTCCAGGATTTAGGATAATAGACTGGAGACATGGTTTTCAGATTTACATCTCCTACTCTGCCTGGTGCTTCACACGTTTATTTTTACTTTCACATCTGACACGCAGCAATATGGCCAGCTAAGGTGTACCTTTAAGACATCCTTTGATATAAATCCATGGAGAAGTGAAATTCACACCGGGTTCTGTGTCCTTGCAGCACTCAGGCCCCACTTCCCCACTGATAACTGCTCTGCTTACGGATGGCTGGGGGCAGCCCAAGGCTGGTTCTCCACAGCCCCTTGTTAACAATTCTGCCACCAAAGATTAAAGTGATTTTCCTGCTTTACAAACTTGGTAGAGAACATTTCTCACATACAAATAGAAAAAAAAAAACCAAACCATGGTAGCCAGCTTTTTTTCTTTTCTGCAATGCCTGCTGCATGAGTTCCTAACAGCCTTGAGTAAATATTTGGAGTTTGCTCTTCACTTTTGCTATTTTTTTTTTTAATTAAAAATAATAGTGAGTTATACAACTAATTCCAGACAATGAGAGACTCACTCTGTTCAAGTCAGCAAATCATTTGCTTTGGTTTTGTTACTACTCCCACTACACAACAGCTCCTGTCTCAAGTAGTGGAACAGTCAACATTAAGATGCTGTTATTTATACCAGTATCACAGAATGGAATCATTAAATAGTTCAGGTTGGAAGGAAACTTAAAGATCATTTCTTCCAATTCCCTGCCATGGGCAGGGACACCTTCCACTAGACCAGGTTGCTCCAAGCCCTATCCAGCCTGCCCTTGAACATTTACTACTACTATAACTAAAAATAACACACATACCACCAAAAAAAACCAAACCTTGAAATATATTTTCAGTGTATTTCCCCACAACAGAACACAATTCTGTTCACACAGGTATGTATATCTCACATACGTGAACCCAATTTTTATAGAAACAGCAGTTACCACATTTATTTAACCAGGTAACACCTCAAGTCTGTGGACAAGACTTCCCCAGTGCAACTGGAAGAGATAATTCAAGACAATATTCCACATTAAATATTGGCTCAACAGCTGCAGGAGAGATGCCTTACCCCCATGGCTCTGCAATCTGGACTACACGGAACTGTTTTGGATAAACGTATCCTGATCTTGTGAAGCCAAACAATGAGATGCATATATAGTTTATTTCTTTTCTGTAAGTTAGAGTCCAGCTTACAGACAGTAAGGAATTTAAACACAGCAAATTATTCCAGAACTACTGGCCTTCTCTATGTCAGGAAGTGCTTGGTGTTATCACAGCTTCCAACAGCCATTCGAGTTTTGAACAAGGAGGTGGTTCCAGGGACCCTGAGTGAAGGAAAGTACACTAAAAAAAGCACTGTTTTGATGATAAAATCATCTATTTAAACACTTTCACCAGAGCAGAACATCAGTCAGAGACCACAAACCTTCGCTGTTCTGATCAAAATAGAAAATAACAAAGTCAGGGCTGCAAATTAGGAGAGAGGCCTAAAATGCTCAAGGCATGTGGCTCTGAGCTATGGGCTCAAAGCACTTTGCAGTCACACAGTGTAGAAAACATTTATAAAAAGCTAAACCAGGAACTTTTTGTTTTCATATTCTCAAATTTTATTGAGCAGAAATGTTTGAGGATAGTTTATTGCTTTTACCGGCCACTCCAAAATGGGCCTCCAGCCAGCTAGGTCTTTAAAATATGTCTATATCTCTGGTTTTAAAACAACATTAAGGAAGTTGTATAACTTTTACACTGGAGCCTGAGTGACTTAGCAACAAAAGCGACAGGTTTCAGCTGTAACACAGGCACTTTGCAAGCTACAAGGCACCACTTTTGCAACAGCACCTGTTGCACTTGGTATAGATCCTAAGGCAGGCAAGGGATCCACAAGAGTTAATTAACAGGTGTTTAACCCATGGCAAATCCCAGGAGACTGAAATTCAGGTGTACCAGAATTCAAACTGTGCATTTTATCAGCTGAGGGAGGAATTTGGTGCTCTGTTTGCAAAGTACCAACATCCTGAGCTGAGCAGAGTTTTCTTCCTAGGTTTCACTGCCACTATCAATCATCAAAGGGGGAAATTGACCAGAAAGTTTGTAAACAAGTCAATTACAAAACATACTTGTATATTGCTACATTTGTAAACACCAAGGTGTTTACACTACATTGAGAATAACCTTCACTTTTTTATATACATACAAACCCAAATAAAAGGCACTGATTTAAAAACCAACATGCCCTTAATTGATTTGTGCAACCTGGATTCACCATTTTTAAACTGACTATAGTACACCTGGACTTTCAAGAAGGGGAAAAAAAGATGAGGCAAGAATACACTCTACATTAGGCCTTGAAAACCTCAATTAAAATTCAAAATTGTACTTCATATAGAGGCTCTTTACATAAAAACCCCGTCATAGTTAAGATTTAAGGTTAACCAGGTTAATAGAGCCCAATAAAATAGCTCTATTGAATTATGCCAAGCCATTGTTATAACCCACACTAAAATCTGCTACTCGACTTTACCTGACTATTGGGCTCAACTCTGAACCATCAATTGATAAGCTTCAAACTCCTTCCTACACTTCTTAACAAAAAAAAAAAAAAAAAAATAAAGAAAGTGCATGCCTCCGCACCTTAAAAGGCTTCTCTCCTCCAGTCTGCTACTCCAGTCACCACAGTCATGTGTTAAAAGATTTGTGCAGACCTGCCAAGTCCCATTCATCCCAGACACACTTTCCTAAAGTTGGGATATATTTACAAAGTGTATTTAAGCAGCTCCTCTGCTGCAAAGTGTTCTATTCCATCACAGTCTTAGCTTAAAATAATAAAACCGATATCCTGAAATACACACATTTTGTAAAAGCAGTATTTTTCATGTTTTTGTTTTTCTTCTTCTATAAAGCTTGATGGAATGCCAAAACTAAGGGTGCAATTTTTCCGGATAGCTTTACCAGCAGAACTGTTAATATGCATAAACATTTTAATTTTGATACTCGGAGTACATCTAGGTTCAGATTTTGCCGCTCCCTTTAACTGCTCACAAAAAGCAGCCCCTACCCTGCACACCTTGCCCGTCAAAACAAAAGGGCAAAAGAAGAGTGTCTGTAAGAAACAGCCTTCCCACGGGCACTTGGAACGCCTGGGCCCCGGCGGCTGCGGCGCGGTTCCCCCGCGGGCCCAGGCCCGGCCA
>VZRV01001893.1:4268291-4298291 GCA_013398115.1 Falcunculus frontatus
GGGCGGAGCCGGCTCCTCTGGCTCCCCTCCGTTGCTCTCGGCTCCCCCCGCCCAGCGCGGCGGAGCTCGCCCGGAGCCCCCTCTCCTCCGCCGGTCCTGCTGCCGAGCGCCCGCCCCGCTGACCCCTTCCCTCCCTCCCGGCTGGCGCGGGCGGCCCCGCTCCTCACCCCACCCCGAGGGCGCTCACCTCCTCCTCCTCCTCTTCCTCCTCCTCCTCACTCCCTCCTGGAGACCGTCGGCACCGACGCGCCGGCGTCCCGGCCCCTCCCTCAGCTCAGCGCCGGCCCCCCCCTTCCGCCCCGCCGCCCGGGGACCCTCCCTGCCCGCGGGGACAGCGGGACGGGCCCCGGGGGCTCCGCCGGGGACAGCCCGGCTGCCGCTGCGGGCCGCGGGGGGAAGGAAGCCGGAGCGAAGTGATGGAGCGGGAAACAAACCGTGCGAGGAAAGCGATGAGCCCCTTTGCAAGAGTTTTAGGAGCAGGGAGGGGTGGGAGGAATAAATAACGAGGAGTTATGCACCAGGTGGGCTAAATAAAAACAATTAGAAAGATGATGGTTTTCTGGGAGACGCAGCTGAAAAGAGTGACAACCAGGGCTGTTGCCAGTTAGATATGAGTAGGAGGTGTGTGGTTTTTTCCCTATCTCAAGCCTTTTCAGGTGGTGCAGCTCCTGGGAGAGGCTGAGCAGGTGTTATTATAGACTCATCATGGATTCGTAAAATGGTTTGTGTTGGAAGGGACCTTAACGACCACCTCGTTCCGACCACCTCGTTCCAACCCCCTGCCATGGCCGGGAACACCTTCTGCTAGACCAGGTTGCTCCAAGCACCATCCAGCCTGGCCTTGAATGCTTCTAATCTAATCTAAACCTGCTGTCTTTGAATTTGAACCCATTCCCCCTTATCCTGTCACGACATGGTCTCATAAATTGTCTCGTCCCATTTTTCCTGTAAGTTCCCTTCAGACACTGGAAGGTCACAATGAAACCATCCCAAAGCCTTCTCTTTTCCAGGCTGAAGAATCCCAATTCTCTCAGCCTTATCTCACTGGAGAGGTGCTCCATCCCTCTGATCGCCTTTGGAGGTGTAATTGTTACAGGCAGGTGTATCAACCCTCTTTTTGGCCACAGCGAGTAACAAACCTTCCCAGCAGAAGTGTTTTAGGGGAGGAATGTTTTGTCACACTGACTCAGTTTAGCATGGTGTTATCTCTGGTATGTAGACAGAAACTTTTTTTTTTTAATAAGAAGTCAAAGTGAGTAACACCTAATGGAATGACAAAGTAGGATTTCCAAAGAACACAGCTGTGAGAAGCATCAACACCAGTAACTTGAGGATTATGTATTTTTTTCCTACTCTGGCTAATCAGTGATTATGAAAGAGTGACGAGAAGGCTGATTTGCATGAGAAATGCTCTCAGGATAATGCAGTGTTTTGTTTCACAAGTTTTTAGGTTCAAAAATCCTAGTAAAGTTGTTTTCCAATAGCTTTCCACTGTCCTGCACCTCTGAACTCCTGACACTGCCAAGCTATGGAAATGTGAAAATGTCATGAAGCAGACAGTTCTTCATGGGTCTTACCTAGGTAGAAGTGGAAAGACCTGAAAATCTTTTAATATTTATCATGCACATTATAAATAATTTTATAAGGTTGTGTCTCTCAGACAGGGTGACAGATGAGGAGGCCTCCAGTCAGGCCGAATAATTTGCCCCTGGCATGTGCTGGAACGCAGACAAACAGGATGTTTTATCCCCAATTTATGGATAGAAAAATTGAGGCAAGGAAGTGAAGGCATTTATTTTCCAAGTGTAGAAGTGCTCATTTGTAAGCAGGCAATTTAGGCTTGAACTTTTTTTTCCCTTTTTTTGGGGGGAAAAGGACCGTGTATATACAGTTCCCATTGAAACTACACTTGAGGCACCCAAGCAGAAAGACTTTGGCCATACTCTTTTGGGGTCCTGCAGCCCTAATCCCATGTTCTAATTGGCCGGTAATCTGTGGACAGATATTGTAACAGTTCCTTTAGAATATTTTTCTACTTCTCACTCATTTGCATACTAATGGCATAAAAATAGGCACTTCCTGCCAGTAATTAGTTGGAGCCCAGAATTTAAAGAAAGAAAAACACCACAGCATTATGGTAGACGGATGGTACTGAGGAAGCTGCAAAAAAGAGTCACTTCTCTGGTGCTCAGAAAGTGCCTTTAATTTAGAGTTCAAGGCTGGCAACTCTGTTACCTCTGTGTGACAGGGATTAACTGTTTGCTTGGCCTAATAACTTTGCCTCTAATGAGCCCTCTAACTTTTTTCGTGGCAAATCACTCGATCTGTCCTGCATCCAGGCTCGTTGCTGTGAAATGTTTTTCTTTTTTTGCCTTTTTCCCAGAATGAATAATGCTAGCGATGAAGTCTGTGAGTGGAGTTCCTTGTGGATCACCATGACTCAGACCAGCACAGAGGCTGCTCAAGGGTTCTTCACCTAATGAGGCGCTGTGAAACCCACACCACATCAAGTCATGTGAAGTTCTAGGTTAAAAGAGCCCTTTAGGAGTTGCATGTAAGTATGGGGTTATTTGACTTCTCACATGGAGGCCGTAGACTTGAGTGCAAACCAAGCTGGTGATAGCTGGAAATTTTCCTCTTCTGATATAGCAACTTTGGGTTTACATATCATAGAATCATGCTACAGTTTTGAGTCGGAAAGGACCTTAAAGATCATCCAGTTCCAAGTAACTTCAGTGAGACGGTGAAAGTTTATTTTGCTGCTTTCATTCCCCTTACCTCTGGAGATCCTCGGTACATGGAGCTCCTAGAGTGGGTCCAGCAGAGGATAGAAACATGACTGAGGGGCTGGAACATCTCTGTTACTGGGAAACGCTGAGGGAGCTGGAGCTGTTCAGCCTAGAGAAGAGATGGCCGAGAGGGGACCTCACCAATGTCTGTCAGCATCTGCAGGAATGCTCCGGGGCCCAGCACGTGGAGCAGGAACTGATGCCCAGGAAGTTCTGCCTGAACATGAGGAAGAACTTCTTCCTTGTGCAGTGACCAAGCACTGGAACAGAAACCAGAGAGCGTGTGGAGTCTCCCTCACTGGAGATGTCCCAGAACTATCTGGATGCAATCCTGTGCCATCGCTCTGGAATGACCCTGCTTGAGCAGGGATGTTGGACCAGATGATCCACTGTGGTCCCTTCCAGCCTTACCCATTCTGTAGTTCTCTGAGATAAATATTAAAGATTACATTTTCTAGGGCTATCAGACTGACGCCTTCAGCAAAGAATTAAAAGCAGAAACTCTTCCCATATTACTTAGAAGAAATTCCAGCAATTACTGTTCCACCTTCAGTTGGATAATACTGATCTCCAACGATGCAGTCTAAAACTCATGAGATGCAACTACAGTTTATTATATACCTTTAGCCTATTTACCTATTTCAATAGCAAAGTAAATATTAATAAAAATCTCTCTAATACACTGATTGTCACTATCAGTTTCTTTAGAGTCACTCTTCTCAAAGAACCATGGGATGGATCCGATAAAGGGTGTTTGTGCTGCTTAAGGCTGAGACCTGCAATGCAGAGTAAATGTTTGGTTCCCTTAACAGGATCCAGAATCATAGAATGGCTTGGGCTGGAAGGGACCTTAAAGATCATCCAGTTCCAATGCCCCCTGTGATGGCCAGGGACACCCTCCACTAGACCAGGTTGCTCCAAGCCCCATCCAGGGCTGGTCTTTAACACTTTCAGGGATGGGGCAGCCACAGCTTCTCTGGGCAACCTGTGCCAGGGCCTCACCACCCTCACAGGCAATAATTTCTTCCTAATATCCAATCTAAACTTAAATCAGTTTAGAACTCTTTTGCTTTGTTCTGTCATTCCAGGCCCTTGTCCAAAGTCCCTGTCCAGCTCTCCTGGAGCCCCTTTAGGCACTGGAAGGGGCTGTAAGGTCTCCTCGGAGTCTTCTCTTCTCCAGGCTGAACAACGCAGCTCTCTCCATTTCTGGAGATGCGCCACCTTTCTTACACCTTTTTATTTTCCCTTCCCTCCATCCATCCCACTTTGTTGCTAATCTTAATGTCAAGCATGTGCCAAACTCTCTATTACATTGTGCTGAACTTAGAAGTGAAATCGTGTCGCTTTTTTTTTTTAATCTTGAAAAGCAAACCTTGTGAAGCTTGTATCCAGCAGAACTACAGTGCCAGAAAGTATTTTCCTGAAAACTTTGAGACTGCAGCTTATTAAAGCACAGATCCTTGAGATGATTGGGTCTATTCCATTAGTAGATTTATAAAGTGTGCAGACTGGATAAACAACAGTGACAGCTTGGGGAAGTGTATGCACCTGTTTATTAAAAAGACGTTAACAAGGGCAAATCTAAAATAAGAACATGCACCACAACCCAATTTTCAGCAAATTTTTATGCATGCCTACACTTAAGGTTACCAATGTTATTGGCAATTTCTCTCTCTCTTTTCTCTCTCAGAAGTACACGGCAACTGATGAGCACGGAGCATCTGTGGCAAAGGAAAAAAACACCGTCTTCAAATTTTGAGGAGCAAACATGACCCTTTCTTTTTCTATTGCTTTCCACCCACATTCAGTTAGTAAGAGAGAAGAAAGAAAATTAAAAAAAAAAAAGCAGAAATATTTTCCTTGCGGGGAAGGACTGTAGAATGTATTGTTCTCTCATTCACAAGCAAGTGCTTTCATCACCTCTACTTTCATTTTGCTCAACATCATAAGTGACAGCGAGTTTTCTATATTTTACTGGTATAGCTTAGAAGGGGTCACGATTCTAAAAGTTCTCCTGCAGAACTGAGTCTTCTGTTTGGATGTATGCAAATTCTACAGCGCTTATGCCACTTGTACTTTGCAGATAGGTATAAGCATATGCAAAAATGGAGATTATATGTGTACATGCAAGTTTTCGGAATTAATCAACCAAGGACGTACAAAAACTACAAATGCTTTGCTGAAGTTTGGCTCAAAATAGATTTATGAATTAGCCTGCTGTAGCAGCTTTCACTCAAAGTTGCTAAATACTCTCCATTTTTATAAATAATTAATAACTTATAAGATTTGCATGATAATGAGGCTTGGAGCAACCTGGTCCAGTGGAAGGTGTCCCTGACCATGGCAGGGGGGTTGGAAGGAGATGGTCTTCAAGGTCCCTTCTGACTCAAACCATTCTATGATTCTATGAAAATACTCTTGCCCCACAATAGCATTTTAACAATATATCCCAGTCTTGGGAGGATCTGTTGGTACTTATGTCTATTCACAATTGCTGTAGTGGTGTTTTTTATAAGGATAAAATGCTGCCAGCCTGGAGCCCCTACAGGATTAGATCTTAATTCCCAAAGATATGTAAGTGCTACCACCTCCTTTTGAGAGACTGGAAACAGGAAACTGCATGGGTTAATAATGGAGTAAATAATTAAAATTTAGGCTCCAAACTTGTCAAGTTATTGCAAGCACAGTCTCAAACCCTTCTTGGAGTCACCTTCATGTCAGTAGTTGATGTGAATATTTTTGAAGACAAATCCAAGCCCTGGACCTGACTGAATCCTATGTTTCAGTGTATGGCCAGGGTATAGAATATATCCCTTAAACACATCTGATTACCTCTGTTATTATGAACTGAAGCAAAGGGTCCTTGAAAATTTCTCACAATTCAGCAGGCAAAAAAAAAAGCGATGTTTTACTTCAGTCTACCTTTTACTAGAGCTGGGTACAATAGGATGTGATTATTTTAGGAACATTAAAAATATTTACTATCTTCCTCCCATGCTAGGTAGAATAGTAGTCTGAAGTACTTTTGCTTTGTAATTTTTTGAAACGAAGAATTCTGACTTAACCAAACCTCTTCAGAAGGAAGCTGGCTGATATTATCTTACTTCCCTCTTTTCTTACTGTGGAATTGTTGAGAGAATGCCAGTTGTTGCTACTTGTCATCACAACTTTCTAGTCCATATTATTGCTCGTTAGAGGCAATAAATATTAGCCACCAGACTACTTAAAACTGGCCAGTGTGCAGAATTTGAGTGCGTAGGTAATAACATGAAGACATTGTAAATCTGGGTTTGCATTCATGATTTAATTGCACACACACATAAATCCTACCTTCTGAAAAACAATTCTCCTTTGTTTGTCTTCATGATATTTGTTCAGCAAATTTTTAAAAGATTTGTTATTTCTTGGATGTTGTGCTATACAAGGGAATAAATGTCTCTGCTTTTCTTTCAGGGGATTGCAGCAAGAGTCATGGACTCAAGGTATTGCCAAAAGTGGGAAAACTGGGGATTGCAGGATGAAATACCAAGGATGATGATCACTGAGATACTTTTGGCTCCAAACAGGCCTGTTTCATCCCGCATGCACAGTAATAAAAGTGCATAAGGTACCGTGTTTGCTGAAGTGGGTGAATGGATCCCAGGGCTGGTCCTGCAGACAGTGGAAGTGTCGAGGGATGAGCACAGGTTTCAGAGCTGCACGGGGCTCACTTGCTCTGCTAGGAATGAGCTCCTGTACAGCTGATTCCTCTCTGGGGGAAACTTTGATTCTGGGTTTCAAAGAGGACCCCTTCAGTATTCCTAATGATTTTTTTGGCTACAAAGCCTGGCACTCTTAGCGAGTTGTTGGGGACTCTGACACCAAAGAAATGTAGCCTAAAGAGCTGGAGCAAAAGATTTCATACCACTGCTGCCCACTGCTCAAAAAGGCAATGGTGTAAGTGCACCCCCCAAAAAAAAAACCAAAGTCAAGTTCTGTGAGCAGATTAACAAAGCTGTTTGCTATTATGGACAAAAGCTGCAGGGGAAAAAAAAGAAGAGGAAATGGGCTGTATGACTGTGAGTTGGCACAGAAATGAAATACCAGGCTGCAATTTATGTATAGTAATTGTTCACTAAGCATTCTTTGGGTTTTGATAGTGACTCATTGTGTTCTTTCTGACCTTTGATGTACAGGATGGGCTGCTAGAAGACAGAGGAAGCCACAGTAAGAATATAAAACTTTATTAACTTAAGATTTTGTTGGTTTGTTTGCTTTTTTTTTATTATTGCTCATTGGTAGGTAGTATCTCTGGAAAAGACAAACAAAGGCATTTACCTTGAGTCCTCATGGGTTTTGCCATCTCTCCCAGGCTTTTGTAGTTGAACAAACAGTTGAAAAATAGCTTTGGTTTTAAAAAGGAAATTTGCTAAACAATTGGTTGCTGACGTTGATTACTGAGTTCTGAAAAATAAGATAACTGATTGCAATACTACTGTGTTTGTAGCCCAGGTAATGAGCAGTGTAAGCCCTGCTCTATACAAGACACACAGAAAAGTTATCAAGAAGATATTCTTCTGAGTGAATATTTTATTTTTTAAAGAAAATCATGGAAAAAAGCTTACACAGAGTCATCAGAGTAGACACAACAGAGTCTTCAGCACTGTTAAGTTCCATTATGTAAATCCACAGTGATGTAAGCCAGACACTGTCAAGTTTGATACGCCCCAAATTTGACCTAATTAGCCATTTGGTTGTTACTTTTTTCAAAGCTTGTGCAACTCAGCTCGGTTCAGGATATAGATGCTAATTGAACACGTAACCTACAGGTGCTAAAGAATCCTTACAACAGAAGGCCTATCCTATTAGGAATGCAAGTCAAGGCCCGGGGTCATCAGCTCGGATGGTGGGGATGGGAAAAGAAATCCCATCTACAGCTCTCTTCACATGACCATGTTATTTCCAGGAGTGAAATTCAAATTCAGGGTAAACCAATGCAATCTAATGGAGATTTGCCAACCGAAGCCGCTCGGGCTTCAGGGAAAGAACATTTCTTTAAGCTTTTAGAAAGCTGAGACTCTACGAGGCAAAGCCTAAAGTGGTTTACTCTACCCCCAGTAACAAACGCACCCCCGTGCAAGTCACAGCTGGCATTTTCTTTTGTTCATAGACCCACCATGGGATCTGTAGGTGCCTACACACTGCCACATGACTTATTCCAGCTTTGCCTTTCACCTTTCCCCTCTCTGTCCACGTGCCCTCAGCCTGAGACCATCACCTTTACACCCACGTCTCTTCCCACCCCTTTGCCAAGCAGGAGTGCAGTAACCTTTTGTCATGACTACACCTTGGCCCAGATGCTGCAGTGTAAACACTCTATCTCTTCTGCTGTTTCCCCACGTTCCCCTAACCAAAATGAAACGAGATAAAAAGAGCTGCACAGCCTCTGAGCTTCCTGGCTTTTATCTTTTTATACCGAAGCCTTTGTGTTAATTTTGCATAGCTATTTTTACATGAGGAATAATATCCTGAATTACTGCTATCACGTGCACTTAAGAATCCCACCTCACCATCCTCAAGTCATCTGGCAACCTGATAGTGTTTCCTGCTCCTTCCCTCACATCAGCGCTGCAGAGAGCTTTGCTAAAAGTTTCACATCTGAAAAAGCAGATGATTTGGCAACACCTTCCTATAGATTTTTTTCCTTAAAAAAGTGTGCCTGTCTTTGAGTAAACTTTTCTTTCCAACTGTTCTTTTTTGTCAGCTTGCCAGCTCAACTTCTAGTATTGTTCTGCAGAGATTGCTGTAAGGAAAAATGAAAGAGAAGAGAAAGGTAGAGAACTGGGGGAAAGGGAAAAAGGGTTCAGAGGGCATTTAAAGCCTGGGGAGCCTAGCATGGAAAGGGAGATAGGCTTAGGAAACAGGGAATAAAATGGTGGAATGAGAGATAAAACAAAAACATAAAGGATAAGGGATTAGAGAGATAAGGAGTTCAAGAGATGAAATGTGAATAAAGGAAAACAAGAAAAATAAGGATGAAAGGGAAGAAGTGACAGGAGTAAGACATGTAAACAATTAACTAGGAAAATATTCTGTTTATTTTAGTGAAAGAAAATTATAGTATCTTTATTATTCTCTGGTTTACTAGTTCAGAGGAATTTTTCAAACTAAGAGCTGACACTTGGGTAGTATTACTGAACAATGATAAATATAAGCCTTGCAGTTGTTGAATTAACCCATTCTGAATTAGTTTAATTAATATGAATTCACACAGCTAAAATTTAGGTAAGAAAAGCAATGAAAGACATTAACAACTGCAATACAAAGCGCGGATCTGGAAGAACTCTTCCCAATATTTGCAGTTAAATCCATCAGCTCAGTGATAATCACTCCAGCACAGAGTGGCACACTGCAGATTAGTACCAGAGCTGAAGAGAGCAAAAATATTTCAAATCGGTGCTGGGCTCAAGTTTCAGCATTGCCCACTGACCAGGAGAAAATTGCTCAAGATCACCATTTGTCTGTGAAAGTATTTCACAATATTTTATTTCCCCGTAAGTGTATTTATCGTAAGTGTTATCAGGTCTCAGTTTCTGCCTGAGCTGTTCACGTAGGTCACATAATGTGGTGGAACCCAGATAATATTGCTTGTTTTCCCTGATTGTCTGAGCACATATCTTCAGGAAACTGAAATTTTGTCGAACCCACACTGGTTTTCATTTTGGTTTTTTTTTTCACAGAAAGGCTACATGTACCTACAAGCCTAAAGGCATAATCAAAAAACCCAACAGTTTTTGTGCTTGACTCTGACTGGAAGTCACCAAACATTTTAATTAAGTTAAGCCATCATCCCTCCCTTTCCAACACCCTTAAACTTGCATAAAATAGTTCAGATCTATAAAGGAAGATATTCCTTGAGGTCAGTTACTTGACATACAAAATTTTTTTCTGCCCATGGGGCTCCAAAGGCTTCTGAGCAGGCCTGAGGCTGTTGTGAAGGTTTCTGAAGACTGCACATCTCTTTTCCTTATACTTGATAGGACAATCTTCCAACAGGATTTCTTCCCCAGGAGCATCCACAGAGAAAAGGAAATGAAGTCTCTAATGATTGCCAGTCCAAATTCTGGTGCCATCCAGGCTATTAATTCTGTCAGAGGACAGGAATCTTAGGATTTAAAGGTTTGTTTCAGTACAAATCATGAGTTAGTCAATGGAAAACTGGATTTACTTGAAAGCAGAAAAACCACATTAAAACAACCCTAAAACAACCTTGTTCCAACACTGTGAACCCGAACTGAGCAGCCTAAAGCACCTAAGAGCCATAGGAAGCAGTTGTGCGTTTACAGAAGGACCCAGGCCTTATGTCCTCTCCTGAAGTATTTGAGGTATTGCAGTGAGAAACCACCAGTAACAAACAGCAATTTAAACATCCTAAATTACATTGTGTAAATTCTCAGCTTGCCAAATGCCTGAATGAAAAAGGATGTGGAAGATGGGCTCTCCTTCATTCTAATTCAACCCAGATTCTGGGATTATCTGTTAAAAATAGGACATTTTCTATTCTCTAATAATAATAATTTTCCATAGACAGCTGTTGATGTGCCCATAGGTTCACAATAGCTCTTTTTGCAGTGGATTGTAATAACAACTTCTTCAACTCTGTCTTTGAATTCAGAGCTGTATGAGCTATTCACAGCGAGCACTTTAATCAGCGAATTTCAGCTTTTATTCTGACTTTGGATTGTTATAAATGCTACACGCAGACATTTTATATAAATAAACTTTGCCCCAGTGATTTGTTCACAACATGTTTTCGCAGCAGAGTTTCAATATCCATTATTACCACTGCACAACTGCTCACCTTGGCTGACCAGGGTTGTTTGTTCTGGGAAAGAAGCAGTCACAGAGAGGAAATCCGTGTCGTGGGGCCGTGATGGTCCGATGGATAAGGTGTGCTCAGTTTAAGTTAGGAGGAGCAAGATCACAAGAGTAAAGAGGTTTTTAGGACTATTTTAATACTTCCGTTCCTTTTCCCTTGACTCAGACCTTGCTTGTAACATCGCTATGAGAACAAAGAGGCCACTTGAATGTTATAGGCTGAGGTCAAATTGAAAATTAATGATCTCTTATCACATTCAGACAAAGCTCCAGCTGCAAAGGGTGGGGTTGGGTGCTTTTCTGGTTTATTTAATAGCCACTGAATCAGGGCTCTGAACAGGGCTTGCCTAGTTAGAGCTGCAAAAGATGAGCTCGCATGCCATTTTCCGAGTCCCTCAGCCATGCCCATGCCAGAGCCTGGCCTGGCAATCCTTTACATGGCTGGTGTCTTCCAGGAGAGCAAACGGAGTGCAAGTTTAATATCTTAATGAAACAAATGTCAGGCATTTGTTTTATATGAATAAAACATCTTTGGCATAAACCACGGTGAAAAACAAATTCCAAAAAGGTTGTAAATCAGAATTCAGCTTTCAGGGCGCTAAAATGTGTGTGTGAAAAATTATGCTGAAGAGCCAGCTCTATCTAAACTAAATCGTTTGGCAATGCCCTGTCAGCGCGGGAGAAAATGGATGTAATGTGCACATATGCACAAGGAGTGACTCAGAATGATGTACAAGTGTTACTGTATCTACTCCAAAAGAAATACCTGGAAGTCAGGAAATACGGCTCCACGGTTCAGCAGATTTGTCTGAGGATAGATGTTCTGGTTTTGAAACTCTGGTTTTTCCCCAGAGTGCTGTAAAGATGTCTCGTGCAAACAAATACAGTCTGGGTCAACCGATATCTCTGGGACTATTGCACAAACTATAGTTTTATTTGCTATTTATGGGAGAAGAGTTTCAGGAGGAAAACATGCCTGCTGGCAGCTTAAGGACAATAGATTGATATCCGTAGGTCCTGGAGCAAGACCTGTAGCCTAAACACACGCACATTAATCTATATGTAAGTCCAGGCATTTCCTTAAGTAGTCACGACAGTTTAATTGCCTATGAATATTCATATAAATTAGTTTTGTTTGGAAGAAGGGCAGCAATCTCGAATACTTGTACCAATCTCTATTCAAGCGGAGAAATCATCTGAAGTCTCCGGTTTCCTGTTTATAAGAGTTGGGGCTGCCCAGACAAAACACAGCAGCAGGAACAATAGCACAGGGCTTGGATGACTCTTACGGCACCTCTGAGACCGGGTTGTCTCAGCTAAAGGTAACATCACTCCGATTTACAACCCTAGAGCTGGAGCTGGAAACCTCAGGATGACCTGCTGTGTGTTTGTGAAGTCGATGCTCCAGTGCGGAATGAAATGGCACCAGAGAGACTTGGAATGGTTTGGGTTGGAAGGCACCCTTAAAGGCCATCTACTCCAACACCCTGCCATGGCTGGGGACACCTTCCACTATCCCAGGTTGCTCCAAACCTGATCCAAACTGGCCTTCAGCACCTCTAGAGATGGGGCATCCACAGCTTCTCTGGGCAACCTGTGCCAGGGCCTCACCTCATTCATAGCAAAGAATTAATTCTTAATATCTAGCCTGAATGTACCCTCCTTTAATTTAAAGCTATTATCTCTTTGTCTGTCACTACAGACCTATCAAAACATCTGCTCCCATCTTTCTTGTAAGCCCCCTTTAGTCACTGAAAGGCCCCACCTTTACCCATCCCATTACTCTACTCTGTTTTAGTGTTTATAGACATAAACTGAACCACAACCTTGGGGCAGCTACTGTCAGGTCCTCAAGGGGGTTTGCTGGATAGCCTGCCCTTTGGAATCCTTCCAGGAGGGAAGAACATATTTTCCCTAAGACAGTGTTGGGCCCTTGTGTTCATTTGCTGGAAGGAAGTCCAGCTCTGTCAGGTAGAGTGATTGAGGTTTCTTGGAAAACGCCGATGAGGAGGCTCGCACTGAGAAGACAGAGAAATGATGGAGGACCTTGCCAGAATAGCAGATCAGATATAGCTCTCTTGGTCACCATGGTGAGGAGGGAATTCAGCTCAAACAGAGCAGCAGACTGTCTCCCGCTCCCTAGACTGTGATGCTCGGGTTCATCCTACTGAAGGGCATCTGTGAGACAGTGCTGAGCACCACTCAGGAGCTATTACGTAGTAGGTTGCAGTGCTGGCAAATGTTTTCAATTTTTTTCTGAAGTGCCATTTATATCTGACTTTCCCATGTTCTTCCCTGCTGCTACCCCAATGTAAACAGCGTGGGGTCGTACAGGAACCACTCTCCCTCTTTCCAAAATGGTAATGCTGGGGATCTGAGGATGACTAATCTCTCCTGTTTACAGTCTGCTAGCTGTTTGAATCCTAACATAACTTAGATGACAGGGTTTGGGAGACTGGAGAATTACATGTTGCCAAGCTACTAAGGAAAATCTGAAAAAAAAAAAAAAAAGACTTTTCATGAAGTGTCTGGTAATTTCCCTCATTCCCTGAAACATCACATGCTGCAGTTCTCATATCCTGCTCTTCCCTCTATGTTTAAGAAATACCTGATGTATTCACCTTACCCATATGGGACCTGAGACCAATTTCCAAGATGCTTACAAGAAGATGAAGAAGAGGAAGGAAGCAGAGATAGTAACTTGATCATGCCCTGGACTCACTAACCTTTAAACAGCTGTGTTGGCATGGGAGATTTCCTACAGAAATTCCCAACCTGGGTATCTAGTCTCTTCTCCACACCTGTAGCCTCTATATATAACTACATAACCCTTATACATATATTTTTATATATATATGTATTTAAAACCCAGCTGCATGTTCACTAACTGCCTTCAAAGCTGTCCAGTGAGCCCTTAAATTATCTCCTTAAAAATCCTATTGCAGTTACATACCACTTACTTCAGCCTGCATTTAAGCCCATTAAATAAATCAGAGAAGATACACAGTTCCTCAAGTCCTTTTAATCACAAGAAAGATACAGGCAGAAAATGGTCGTCTGTCTATAAACCCAAGCTGAAAGTTATATCAGAAATGAGGTGTAAATTTTTAAGATTGCACATAATTCAGCTGTTAGAACAATTTAACATTTGGATACTGCACATGGGATGTGGGATAATTTTTGTCACTTGAAGTCTTTGAAATTGGAAAACTTCCTAGAAGATATGTTCCAAGTCAACCGCAAGTGACTGAGCTGCAGACTCAATAACTCAAAATTGAGGTGGATTGTGTGAATGTCTGTGATCCACCCCACACAGGATGGGAGGCTGGAGAGCTATGATGGCCTCAGAATCTATGAAAACATTTTGTCTTTTCTGCTTGGTGTTTCAAATGGAGCTGTCACAGCTCAATCAATTAATAAAAGATGAAAAAGGTGCAGCAAATAGAACTGCAGTCAGTTAAAGATTGAAGGTAGAAGATGGATATACCCTACAAAAGATGAGGTGAATTATAGCAAATAAAAAGAATGATCCTGATAAATTAAATAATGAATCACATTCCAAAGTTGATAAATTTATTATTTTAGATTCAACACATGAAGTAAAAGAAGAATTCAAGTATCTATGGTAGAACATAAATATCCAATTTGAAAATATATTCAGCCAAGCAGCTGTCATAGTAACCTTTGCAAATGAAAGTGTTATGGAGGAACTTTACCGGGGAGTACGACACTAAATGGTGTATTACTTCAGAAATCTGGCACTATTACTCATCTTAAACAGGAAAGATTTGACAAGAATGGGAAAATTCAGCTGTGCCAGCCTAGCAGGTGTGTGGGAAAGAACGTTTTCAAAGCAAAGCCCACGGTGCTCTTCAACATTGTGCCCTTTTGGAGCTCACTGGAATGGGTTTTACCTAATGGCATCTATTTTGTACCAGCCAGTGACTTAGCAAGTGATCTTTTGACTCATTTCTGGAAAAAATTATGTGTGGCTGTTTATGGAAGTTGTTAGTGGAACAAGATCTTTCCTAGATTATACTTGTCATGGATTTTTTTTTAAATTTTTTGGCATAGTAAACTAAAGAGTGTTTTGTGAATGATTGCTTTATTAGTGCATAATATATTACTGAGTAATACAGAAACATGGTCACATCATTTTCATAGAACTGCAGAATCCCAGAAGGGTTTGGGTTGGAAGGGACCTTAAAGATCATCCACTTCCAACCCTCTGTCCTCAAGAGACACCTTCCACTATCCCAGGGTGCTCCAAGCCCCATTCAGCCTGGCCATGGACACTTCCAGGGATCCAGGGGCAGCCACAGCTTCTCTGGGCACCCTGTGCCAGGGCCTCACCAGGGAACAATTCCTTCTCAATATCCCATCTAACCCTGTCCTCTGGCAGAGTGAAGCCATTCCCCCTTGTTCTGTCATTCCATGCCCTTGTTCAAAGTCCCCACCCATCTCCCTTGGAGCCCCTTTAGGTGCTGGAATGTGAAGAATATGTATAGGAGACACAGGGAATTTAAGCTGAAAAGCAACTTTAGCTACACTGTCATGTTTAAAAGCTAAACCAGGCCTTGTCTTGTCTCCATCTGTGCATGGGAATGAAAAGGCAGAAAAATCTGCCTCTCTCTAGGAAATTATTCCAACTGCTGCCTGTGGTATTGTTATCAGAAACTGGAAAACTTGTTGCAGTAGGAACCAATGAGCAGCTGACTGCAAAGGTTTGGGCCCCCATCACAGAACTGTTCCGACAGGTACAGTTGGAAGCAGAGGTGGGCAGATCTGATAACCAGAGATGCTGAAATTAATAAACATCACTTAATCTGGATACTCAAAGGTAAGAAATCCAATCGTTTTCCCTTAGCACCCTTCCGTGGCAAGAAGAAGATTTTGCAAAATGTGAGTTGGCATCCAAAATTAGCAAACAATCTCAAGTTTGCATCTCAAAATTAGCCAAACTATTCAGGGGAAAGGAGAATTATGTTTCTAATGAAAATTAACCATGGTAAGACACTTAAAGAAATAGGAAAGAAATACATGCATTCACAGTATTGTGTTTTGGTACACCCATTGGAAGAGTATCCTTTCTCAATGTTTGTCCTGCTCCCCATCCCGTTTTGACCTCTGCACTGCCTTATTGCTTGTTGTGAAAATTGCTGCAGTTTCAGGAATGTATTCATGCAGGTCCATCTCCTGTTTCTAACAGAAAATCCTGGTAAGTTTGGTAAGATGACTGGTAGTTACTTTCACTTTTTTTTCCTCTGTCTCAGGTCTTAATACTGAAATTGCATCTTAACTTTTAACTGAAATATGAAATCTAAGCCTTTAGCTGATTACAAGGTTAGAGCTTCTCTAGTACCTGACCTCTCATTCTACAGCACTTGGTCTTGCTCTTACCAGCATTCATTTTGCCTTATTTTATGCTGTGGCCTAGGGATTTTTTATGCCATAAAAATCTCAACTCCTCGAACTTGTCAAGGCTGACTTTTACTCTGGTGTAAGGTACAGCTCCTTTTCCTCTTCTTTATACTCTGCCAGAAGAGGCGAACATTGATCAATAACTTCTCCCAGGGAGTTTTTACTACAGTTTTATTACACTTTGGTCAGTTGATAAAAATAACCACGTTTCACTGCTTTGGTAACCTGAGCATCTTAACGTCAACCATCATCACACCTGGATAATGGGCAATTAGTTTTTAAATATGGTCTGACTCATTCTCTCTCTTATGATCTCCATTAAACTCTGGCAGAGAAATTCTTCCCAGATCTTCGGTGCTGTTTCTGGCTCTTTTAAGGGGATTTTTTGTCTTCCTTGTGCATAATATCCTGCATATTCTAGTGCACATGAGTTAAGATTTGTCATTTTAAAAGGATTGCTTGCTTTAAAGTTACTATTTCTTGACACACAGCCTCATCTTTAGTCCAGCATTGGCTGTAGAAAAAGCAGCCAGGTTGGAAGGAAATTAATAGAGGAGTTAGAAGTAATTAAAATTCAGAGTTGGCTGGACACTTGTGAAAAGTGCAGATGACTACCTGTGTCCACATATGCAGTGCATTTGTCTAATTTACTGGTGTGTGAAAAGCAAGGAATGGAACGAAAGCTCCTCTTGCTGCTATAACTACAGCAGATGCTGCTTGATGCCTGCTGAAATTCAGAAATAAGCTGTCATCCTTTTACAGCAGCCTTGCCCTACCTCTTGTGCCCTTGATTTCAGACCCCTGACCTGGCATTTCTTCTGGCACGCTGTAACAAACAAATCCATGGACAAGGAGGTGATCCTGTAAGAATCCAAGTTATTTACCAAAGAACGTACTGGTGAAGGTGCTGCTCAGAGATGCTCCATTCTTGGCGGTTTAAAATTCTCTATTTTTGCCTGATTTTAATTAATAGCCTTGTGTTTAAGATGAAATGTGTTCAATTTGTGCACAGTGTAGGGACTGTCACACTACAAGATCAGTTACATACATACCAATACAATTTTTATTCTCTGCTGACAAATGTACCGTGATATTGATAAAAAAGCAATAACTTCAATGTACACGTCAAAATCTGCCCCGATAGCTTATTACAGATTGTTAGATGAACATAAATATCTAATGTTCAGCCTGTAATGTTCATTTGTACCACGGCAGATGAAGGTATAGGCTGAAGAATTAATTTAAAACACAATACCACGTCTCTGGTACTCACTGAGCCTAAGGTATGTCTTTGCAAGCATTCATGGAAGATATGGGTGAACATTTCCCCAGCCCAGGACCAGGCTGCAGGGAACTGCTGACGTTCAGCCACTTAAACCTCTTCAAGTGTCCCTGATATCTTCTGGTTCTGGCCAAAGTCCGCCAGCTTATCCATAATCACCTTTCCATGTTTCCAGGAGGGGACCGTGGCTCCGCAGGCTGCCTGGGCAGCGCTGTCCTAATCCAGCTCCCTCCCGCAGAGAGCCAAGACAGGAGCAGAGCCCCAGTGCAGCCTTTCCCAGTGCAGAAGTGGGCTGTGGGCTGGACTTTTATGAAAACAGCCTCTATCACATTGACACGTTTGCTTATTTTTATGCCTCTTTTTGAAAGGAAAGGGAAATGGGGGGCACAGCCTCAGATAGGTCCTGCTTCCTCCTTCATTCATCAGCTTTCTTACCCTCATTTAGAAATGCAAGGAAGCCGGTTATGAACGATCTATTTTGGAGACATCCCAGATTAAAATAAACCCGTTTCTATGGCTGTGAAGTTGGTGAGGATGTTGAGAGGGACAGGGCTGAAGCACTGACAGAGTTGGTGACGAGTCCGAGAAGCCACAGGCTTGGACATCCCATGAGCTGGCCAGGTAGAGTCAAACCTCCTCTTCCTTCTCACGAGGACATGACCACACGGGCCCCTTCTTGAGGATTTGTGTGGCAGAAGGGGGTTTCCCACCCACCTCAGCAGAGGAGAGGCTGATGTGTTTGTTTTGCTTCCCAGTGGCTTGTACCTCTGCTTTGTGCAGAGGAAATGAAAGGTATAGTCAGTGATGGTAGTGGTGATTTATTCTGGTGCTAAGGCTTTTTTTAAGGTCATCAGCTGCATGATCTCTTCACATATTACTTTCAGTTGATTACAACTTTTTAGTGTTTTCCTGTTGGCCCTTTTTTCTTTCTTTACTTTTTCTGCCCGTTCAGCTACATTTTTCCAATGAGAAATAGCCACTGCAAAGAGTTTGTTCGCTTGCTTGTTGTAGAGAGCCAGTAAGACCAGCACCAGCATCAGCTTCATTAGAAGTACATGGATGAACCTCATCCACATTCCTCTGGGGGAAGAATTTCACAACTTTTCACTCGGATGTGGCAGAGGTACAATGAAGAGATCAATATTTCATCTTCAATTAGCATTTTTGGATTTCAGCTGACTTCATAATCAAGTCTGTACATAGAAGAAGTTTGTTTCACTAATAAGCATTTTCCTGTGTAATAATACGGGTCTAATTCCTCAAAAAAATAAAAGCATTTATTTGTGAAAAGGGACATAAAGTTATCTTCCACCAATGTAATCATCCTTCTTTGCAATCCCACAAAGCAGGAAGGTTCAATTACATCTGCTCAACAGTGAAAATCCACCAAAATTGTGATATCCATCATCTGATGTGGAGGTAATGGAAACTACTGTGCCACATTAAAGCTGAGATACAAAGGACTTGGCTATATGTAAGTGGCAAAATACTGTGACATTTTTAATGAGCAGTTATGTGCAATATTGTCACCTAATTCACATTTTAAAAACAGCCACAATACCCCAGTTACTTTTATTTTTGTTCCTCATTCAGCTGTACCTTGAGCGAAATGTCTCATTTAAATGTATTGACTGGACAAATTTGAAGCATTTTGGGCTGGAACCCCATCTTTCTCCTCAGCTGCCCTATATTTGCATCCTTTATTTTCTCAGGTAACAGAAAAAAAAAAAAAAAAATCATCATGCTGCAGACCAACTCACTGCTAATTGTAGTCTCTGAAGAAAATTAAGATGCTCTAATACACCATTAGAGTCTCTACAATTTGTATTAGGCACCAGGATATGTTTTCCTAATTAATAGTTCCTTTAGTGTCCAGATTAAAAATAGCTGTTAAGGGCTCTGGGTAGATGATACAGCAGTATGAAATAGCATCACACCTGTCTCCCTCTTGCAGCTTCCCAAGTGTAAGTAGGAGTCAGAATTTCCCTCCTCATTAAATAAAAACACTGATAGATAGGACATCACTTGGCACCTCGCAAGTGCTATACCTAAGACATACCATCTGCTACGAAGTTGCAAAAACATAGCCTGAGAAAAGTGGGACATCAAGGTGGAGCTTAATTTTCTTTAGTCAGTTTTCTGTCTATCCTGGACTTGAGCGGGGATGGTGCAGGCACGGCTCACGATGCCTGTAACTACAGTAAGGGAGCACGGCTGGGAATGCACTCATCCAAGAACAGGGAAATTCCAGGGGAAACAGGGAAGCTGCTCCCAAGAGAGACACGTTTTTAGTAACCAGGAAGATACTACTTTTGAAGGTAGCAGGAGTGACAGCTGAGGGCTCCCCTGTCCTGGTGAGTGCTCTCAGCACTGAATTACAAGGTTCCTTTTGCTTTGCCTTCCCCTTGTCACAGGAATTATTTTAGCAGTGCTGCAAAGTGCACAGAGCCTGACTTGGAGCTCAGCCTCTGCTCTGAGGGCTGTGGGCGCTTGCTGCAGCAGGAGATTGAAGCTTCAGACTAAGGTGACCATAAATCCCAGATGTCCTACTTGTGGGAGAAGTAGGACAGAGAGACATGAGCAGACACCCGACACCCTTCCTTTCTGTGCATCGCTACATCCAGACCTGGGTTTCAGGCTGAAAAAAAAATCCTGAGAAATCAAAGTGAATAAAAAAAGATGACTTTCCAGCTGCATTTGCAATGGCATTTTTTGGGCACTCTTCTGCAGCATTCTGAGCACTGTGAGTCTCAGTCAGGTCCCTGAGAGCTGGAGACAGAAATACGGGAACATTCCCATCTGCTCACAGACAGCCTCAGTCTTTCAGACATCCAGCAGCCCAGCTGGAGACACTGCTCTGCTCAGGTTGCCAAACAAACAGACAATTGGATAAAATCTGGGGGCAGAAAAAGTGGCTCCATTTGGAGTAACAAGGTCATCCTGGTTCAGCAACACGATTTCCTGCAGCAGAGGGTCTGGCAACAGCAGCCACCCCACACAGCTCCAGGCAGTGCTACCTGTGCCCTTCTGAAGGCCACCCATCTTCCTTCTTATAAAGTTATTCAAATAAAAGACCTCTGGCATAACATTCCGACCTCTCCACGTTAACACACACATCTGCTCTGAAAAAGCATCTCTCTGATGTGCTGGTGGCTACAGCACGGTTACAATGCACGACAGATCATCCCCTAGACTCTTCAGAAATTAAAGAGTAATGGCTTTAGACTGAAAGAAAGTGAGTTTAGAATAGATATTAGGAAGAAATGCTTCCCTGTGAGGGTGGAGAGGCCCTGGCACAGGGTGCTCAGAGAAGCTGTGGCTGCCCCATCTCTGGAAGTGTCCAAGGCCAGGTTGGATGGGGCTTGGAGCAACCTGGAATAGTGGAAGGTGTCCCTGCACATGGCAGGGGTTGGAATGAGATGAGCTTTAAGGGTCCCTTCCAACCCAAACCATTCTGTGATTCTGTGATTTGCTTTAGATGAGGAGATGGAGCTTTACACACACAAGTGAGGGTTTTGGCTCTGTGCTCCTCCCACAGGTCATCCTCCTGCTCCCAAACAGTAATTTGACAGCCACGTACCATGACTTCAGTAACACAGAAAACAGCATTGCGTTTCCTCAAGCAGCTTAACGCTGTTTAATTGTGCTAATTTAACCCAGGTGGTCTCTGCAGCAGCTTTTGCCTTAGGCCTGAAGAGAAGCAGGGAGGGGAAAGCAGTGAATTTGCTACATTTGTGCATGGCAAGAGCTCAGAAACCCCAGTTGAGATGCGAAGAAACACAGAGCAGCATTTGCGTGCTTCATAACAGCTCCTGCAGCATCAGGGGAAGGAAAGCATCCTCCTCTCCATGGCAATGCCAGTCAGAGCACTGGGGAACACCCAAAGTGCTGACAGAGGAGTTTAAAAGTCCTGTAGAGGCTGGGGTTGGGAACAGAGCACACACAGCCTGTGAAGATCATGTTCAGAGCCTGTCTCTGGATAACAGTGTGTGTTTTCCAGGCAATGCAAACATCACACAATTTGTAACAGTGTTTTACTGCCTTCATTGTAAAAAAGAAAAGGCCCTTTAGCAGCCTGCCCCTTTTCACCTGAACCATTTTTAACTAAAGAACAGGTGTGCAAGGGAGGTTTCCTCCTGCCCAGGACATGGCATTGATCTCCAGCAGCCGAAACCAGGGTTTGCTGCTTGCCATGCAAGAATAAGTAGGATCAGGGTTATCATGGGGTGGATAAAGGTTTGCCAGTGGTGGTCAATGTTTCCTACTATATTGTGATGCCTTTTCTTGCTTTTAAAATCAAGAGTTAAACACGGTTAGAGGGCAAAAAGGGATTTTACTTTGGTATTTATTTTAAGGATCTTTGGTGCGCTCTGTCTAGGTGGAGCACACTGGAATGCACATCCAAATGCACACCAAAATGCACCCCCGTGAGCACCCCCCGAAATGCACACCCCGAAATGCACCTCTGTGAGTACCCTCTGAAATGCACACCCACAATAGTTTGGGTATAAAATTATAGGCTTTACCAATTAGCATATCTATCAAAGATTCCCCAGTGAGAGGCTGAGCGAACCCCCCTCTCTGAGGAACCTTCCCCCCCTGGACAGATCTGTCTTAGTTTACAAAATGTGTTCCAGAGAAAACCTTGGTGTCTGAGGCTTCTAAGATGTTTGGTCTCCTGGCTTAACTCAATACTGGACCTATGCTGGTTATCAAACCTGAAGAATTAGAAGTATGTGGGCTAAAAGGCCCTTAAGAATATATAAAAGTTATACAAAAGGGTATATAGAGGGGGTATCTATAAAAAGCAAAAAAAAAGCATCATGGCATCAATTGGAAGTGGCTCTTTAACCTTGTCATCCTTTCTCTGTGAACAGAAGCATTTGATGGTGTCAGGTGTAAGTGTAAAGCTGGAGGGAAACCGCACATCAGGGCTGAGCCCCTCCTTCCCCACGCTCAGGTCTCAGGGGCACGTGGACTGTGAGAGATGGGAAGCTCTTGAATTGGTCCTTCCTCTCCTATCTTCAAGGGTGAATAAATGAATCATGAAGCACAGCATTTAAGCACAGACGTAGCCAGTATTCCAGGTTTTCAACACAGGAAGAAGATGGGAAGAGCTCTTGGTAGCTCCATTTCTAGCATCTGGAAAGTCAGAGGAGAAACAGAGTGCAAGAAAACATGCAAACATCAATAGTGGAGAAAAATAAGTGTGCTTTTTCCATTTTGCTAACCCAGATTCCATAAGTGATGGAGGGTTTTTTTAAGCCTAACTATCCCTTTAAGAATGGCTAGAAACACCCGTCAGAGACTTGTAATGAAATAACATTATTTATCAGTATTAAATATAGATAAACAAAAATGAGAAACAGACTTAATTGAAACCCTCTGTGAAATCTGGCTAATCAGTTTTTATTTCCAGGAGGCTTTAACTTATGTTATTTAATTTATTATTTATCTGTTCTATTTTGATTTTGCTTTTCAGCCCCAGTGCTAGGCTCTTTAGAAACACATGGTGAGAGGCTGGAAGTATCACCCTGACTTCAATCGGGCCAATACTTCCCCCATATTTGATTCTTTCTAAGGCTTTGATAAACTTAATGATCACACAAGGGTTCCCCTAACTTCACTGCTGACACTAATCTTGAGTCCAGGCACACTGCAATGTATTTTCTTGACCACCAGACTGATTTTCATTTTGGATCCAGTTTTACCTCCGTCCCATGCAAACATGGTGCCATTTCACTTTATTTCTTTAATTTATAGGCATCGAAGTTGCTGAATCAGGAAACTGAGGTTGTAGCTGTTGAAGAAACGAATCCCACGTCGTGACAAACTGCTTCTTCGGCAGATTTTCTCTTGTTCCTCATTCTGAGTCATTGTAACACGTTTTAAAGGCCAGAGTTGCATATGAAGCTCTTGATGGTGAGAGCTGAGCCCTTTCTTGTGGTTTGTGCAGGCAGACAATCCCCGTCCTGTGTCTCTACTGGCTGCCAGTAGCAAACGATGTTTAATTCGCATCGCGGTACTTCCTGTGTCACTGGAGCGTGTGACATTGCCCACCAGAACTGAGAGTGAAGTGGTAAAATATGACTGTGTTAATTGAATTCTAATTAGCCCGACAGTGCTACTCATCTCTGCTGAAGTGCAGCTTGCTGGGATTCCACCGCTTTGTGGAGAGGGACGGGAGAATTTGGGGGAAGAAGTAAAATTCGAGGATCGGGGGGGGGACAAAGTATTGAAACTGGGTAGAACAGATTAAACTTTTTGTGGTTAACTCTGGTAGCAATTGGCCCTGTGCTTCCCAAAAATCAAAACTTTGAAGTACCTGAGGCATTCAGGATGGTAGTTGCGGGAAGCAGAGCATTGTTATCCCTTTAAGATGCACTTCTGGACCCACCCATTTAGGCAAGTATTTTCTGCCCCCCCCCCCGCCCCCCCAAACACAGATCTGCAGTTTTATCCACAAATTTAGCCTCACAATATACCTTGGAGATAAGGAATTGAGTTGATCCCCCTTTTGCAGGCTGGGGTCATTAAATGATTTGTCTGGAGTCGCTATGGAAAATCCCAGCAGAAGCAGAGAGGAGCCGTGGGTCTGCAGTGCTCCTCTGCAGCTCAACAGAGGAACCTTACAACACTTAAGGAATTATTAAAATGTTAAATGAGTTGAAATGAAAGGCTCTGTCCAGAGCTGGAGCCATCATTTGGATTATTGACTCAGTTCTTTGAAAAATACACAACTGCAGCGGTATTATGAGTACAATAACAGCCAGCGGAGAATTCTCAAATGAAGGGCAAATCAAAAGGAAACCATCTATGTTTTGTATTTCTGTGGTTGCCTCCATCTCAACAGTGATAGAGAGCATGGCTGTGCATACATATCTCAGACATATGTTGATTTTTGTGCTTGTCGGTGAGTTGGGCTCTGGGGGAATTCTCCCGTAAGGGTTATGCTGGGATAGAAACAGGGCAAACAGCTCATGGGCTTTAAGATCTTCTGTTTCTCCTTGAGATGGGAGAGGAGTGTTTGCCCTTATCCTCTTCCACCCACCCTCATCCTCCTTTCACACCCAGAGTTTCCATCCTTTTCTTCGTCAGGAGCACTCAGGAACAAATTGTTCAGGATGGAGGGAGGTGGGCACAGATGTGACCACCTGCTGCATGTGCCTTTCTTCTCATGGGCTTTTAAAAAGGCACTTCATATTTTAAAGAGGAGGAGGAAAAGCCAGTGGCCTTTGGTGTTGCTGAGCAGTGACACAGCTGGAGCTGGCCGGGGGTGGCGGGGTGTTATTTTTTACAGGTTGGCAACCAGACGCTTGTTGCAATGATATACTTTTTTTTTTTTTTCCCCTTCTAGAGATCGCCTGAGTGTAGATGTGCCAACACGGGTTCCGGTTTTACCACAGCTAATTCTCTTATTTCAAAGAGCGGAAATATCCTCGGACAAATCTGCTTTGTCAAGGTTGAAAACGTTCCACACCACAGATGGTGACCATAAGGTGCAAGTGAGTTTTCAGCTGAACTGGTGACACCCTACCCATTTGCTTCACTGCTGAAGATTTTAAAACTAGTTTTTGTTATGAGAAGCTGAGCAAGATACTTCTCTCCAAATGTCTCTTCCTCCTGTTAGCTCCTCACTTCCATATTCATGGCACTCCTGCTGCTACTAGCACTACCATGCGTAGCACCTACTGCAAATTGTCCAGTTCCTGTTGTTAGGATGGCAGTTCCCTTCGGTTTTTGAAAAATTCATTAAGCGAGGGGGTGGAAGGGGCAGCAGAGTCCTGTTATGGTCCAGCACCCTATTGTAGGAGGTATTTTTCCCCCAGGTGTGTTCCTACAGGACAGCTTGCTGGGGCTGTAACCAGATGAACACCTCTGCTTTTATGCAAAGGCAACTGGTTCTAGTTAGATAATCAGATGTGTTGCAGCACAAAAAAAACCCCACCAAAATTCTGTGTGCAGGGATATCGTGGGGAGTTTCCCGGCAATGGTTTGGGGATTTTCAGGCCCTTCGAACACGGTGTGAGATTTTTCTTGTGGACTGAACAGAACCTCGACAGGAATGGTGATGGCAGCTTACAATAATTGCTACCACGCTCTTCTGAGTCCTCTTAACTGAGGGGGTTTATATTAATATGAGACAACCCACCTGTGGTTGGAGGTCTTGGTTGCTGTATCTAATTTTTCCGCTTTGTAAATTCCCTGATTTCATTGTGATGCCTCTGTTACTATTTTATGGTGCAGTCATTGGTCCTCACTTCTCTTTTGTTGCTGACTAATTCCTCCCCCAAAGAAAAATAAAGTTTAAAGGTGGAAGGGATAAAGGCTGGCTTGCTCCAAATACAGCAACAAAAATGCAAGTCTAAAAGGAAACCTGGTCCTGCCTCTGGCAAACTGGAACAAAAAGTAAAAGCCAGTGGTGAGGTCTTCTCTCCCCAGGAAGCTCATCTTCCTTTTCCTTGCCTTTCTTTAACTAGCTGATTCCAGGAGGGGTTTGTTAGCAGAAGAGCAGCAGGCTGGGGGCATAAATTACTTTGACTTTGTAAGGAAGTGGTGTTAAGTATTAAATGTGCTTTGGGGCAGGTCCTGCAATTCCTCACCCCCCTCACTTGTGGTACAACTTTTTTTGGGTGAAAAGCTCTGTATGCATCATGTCACCGTAATTCACATTCACTCTCTTGCTCATTTTGGGGTTAAATTCAATGTAGGCAAGTGCACAGTCCCCAGATTGGAGCTGCCACATGGCTCCCACAAAGAGAAGCCCAGCAGGTCCTCCTCACTCTCCTCACTGTTATCATTGCACCAATCTGAGTGATTTCTTCACCTCTGACATCTCTCCATCCCACTGCTTCCCCGTTTCCCTGCTGTGCCTCCAGGCTGTGCACCTCTTTTCCTGCACTGCTCCATCTCCCTTTGGCTTCTCTGCCGGGATGGCATTCCCGTCCCACCACATCACTCTCCATCTGCCTCTTCTCCTTCCACTTTCTATCACAGTTTCAACCCTGCTCCCTCCTGGCTCCCACAACATCCCTTGAGTTTGTCTGCTTTGAGCGTAATCTGTTGGACTTCTCATTCAAGACCTACCATGGCGTTGCCCATCTTTACATTTCATTTTCATTTATCTGTTGCCTTCATAATCAGTTTCCAAGCTCTTTCTTCAGACTTTCTCCTCTCTGCTTCTCAAATCTATCCTTCATTGCTGCTTCCAGAAAAGTTCACACTAATTTGGTCATACCTCTCACACTGGCCCATTTGTCCCCTTATTTTCATGTGTCGCTTGGCTTGGTTTTATTTGGTGTTCAGCTTTATCACAGTGTCTTAACACGTGCCTGAGGTTTTCATATGAGTTTTGCTATTATGGAAGGAGCATGACATGTAAATAAAGACCACCAGATGTTCAGAAGAAGCTCACAATAGTGAAGGCTGGGACACATCTTTCTTCTGCTGGCTTCAGTGGGAGCACTGAAGCCGGCAGGATTTTTCTCCCCAGTGCTGCTGTAAATTATAGTAGCCCCACTTGAGCCTTCTGCCTGTCAAATGCTCTGTTCTTGCCAGACCAACAGCAGATTTTTAGCTCTTTTGGGGCCCACCTTTTTCAAGCCCATTGACATGATCTGGTTAGTGAAAAGAAGAGATATGGTCTCTACATACACTCAAAATAACCATGTTAATATAAACTCTGAAAGTATTGTAAATAGGTGCTTCCGCTGCTTCAGGAGACACGCAAATTATTTGCCATCCCTTAAAAGGTGCGTAATTTAAATATTTTAAACCCTGAAATAAATTGCTGATAATAAAATTCAACAGTGTAATACTTCTTTGAATATTTTAAATCAGATATAAATTGTTCAATGAAGTTGATCTAGTCTTAGCACACTTTTCAAGAGATTTAATAGTGCATGATTTAAATATATGATACTCTTCTGGTATATTGTATGGCAGATTACATAGATTTAAATAGTCCTGGTTGGGATGAAGGTTTCATAGCTCAGGGTTTCTGTAGTTTGACAGACACATCTGCTGGTCCAGCAATAGTTTCTGTGCAGTGTCTGATGATCCTAACGTGAGGGAAGCTTAATTCCTATACAGCATTGTCAGCTGGCATAGTAGTGCACATTAAGCACGTTCTTCCAACATATATTTGTGACCAGTTTGAAGATGCTTTTTACATGGGGGAAGAATTAAATCTATATCCGATATATGTTACTAAAAACAATGTTAGTGCCATCTTTTGGGCAAGATTTTAAAGCACATAAGTCAAGAAATTTGATGGTCTAATTCCACAGTAACCATTCTTAAGACCATTTGCACAGCTCGTGTTTTCCAAGGGAACATGCTTAAGACAAATGAAAAAAGCTTTACAGTGCTTCTGCAGTGATGTTATTTTGGGTTGCAGAGCAGTCAGACAGTATTGGAAAGTAGGACTTTTTAATAGTGTGTGGTGGTGTCACTACTTCCAACTTCTGACTCATCAGTAACTATTGCATATTTCTCAAGTGGGGGATTTTTTCCAGTAACTTGCTGTTCTGAATGAGTTTATAGTGAAACGCTGAGCCAATGTTAACTCTGAGTAAAACAACAGCTTTGATAGCATCTACATTCATTCAGTTTTTCTTTTTCCTTCACATATTCTTCAGCTCATCAGGAACTTATTCCTCAGACTACTGGTTCTTTTGAGTACTGAGCAGACCACACATCCCAAATAAAGATATTTTAGCTGTAAAATAGAGCTACCGCTTTGGTTGATAAGATGAAAAACTGGGGATGTCCCATCATTTCTTTTTCTTAAGAAGAAATTCTTTACTCAGAGGGTGGTGAGGTACTCCTACGGTTTGTCCAGAGAAGCTATGGATGCCGCATCTGTGGGAGTGTTCTAGGTCGGGTTGGACAGGGCTTGGAGTCAACTGGTCTAGTNGTGGGAGTGTTCTAGGTCAGGTTGGACAGGACTTGGAGTCAACTGGTCTAGTGGAAGATGGCTGAAAGGAGATGTTCTTTAAGATCCCTTCTAACTCAACCCATTCTAATATTCTATGAATTTCTAGAGTTGGTCTTAGACAATGGGCTCTCTTAGGAAGAACAGGACTGGTCCACTAAACCCAAAAGTGATGGTTATCTATTCCCTTAATCTCTTACTGTCTAAAAATTACACCGTACACTTAATACCAACACACAGAACTTTATTCTGGGTATAAGGACAACAAGTGAATTTTCAGCTAAGGCTCAATTAAGATCTTATAACTGTTTTGTATTTCATTTTATTGGCTTTGATTAATGTACATATATTTTTACGTCTCTGCAGCTCAGAATTCAAACAAACAGCTCTTTCTGTTTATTTAAGAGGTTGCATCATCACACATCTGACAAATGCAGTCGCTGCATTTACAGCATCATCGCACAGAGTGCATTTATTTGAACTTTCTCCCATGTACATGGGATCACACATTCATATAAACACAGCTGTGTTTATTTCAGGCTGCACAACTCCAGATTGTGGATGTATGTCTAGAGCCAGTGGACTCCACATGCACTGTACAGGATTTGCAAATTCTTATACCTGCATTATTTGTCAACTAAACACCCAAAGGCTCATTTCTCATTTAGAGCTGGTAGAAAAGGAGACTTTTTCATCATGTGCTTCAATAATGTTTGCTGGGTAGTTTATTGGGTAAAAATATTCAACGCTTTTTATTATGAATTAATACCCACAGACCCATTTATCTGGACACCTACGCATTAATGTCTTCGTTTGTGCCTTGAACTTGCAAAACATTGACTGGGGTGCTGTCACCCTGTAATCATGGTGGGTTGTTCACCAAGGCTCTGGTTTTGCTTTTACTATTCAGGCGAGTAACACTGCTCATGTGGACTGAAGTCAGTTGTTTAATGACTTCGCTGTTTGCAGATTGCGGCTCAAAGATGTTTCTTTATTTGCAATATGAATGAGCAAATCTATTCTTAACAGGGGAAAGAAAAGAGCAGCATTGTGTGGACACGACAGTGGTTGGGGCTGTGACATTTTGCAGTTGCCGTTGTGGTAACTAAGGCTTCAGTGATTCAAAGTCTTGAAATCAGACATTGAGTAATCCCCTGGTGTTACTCATGTGCTTGAGTTGAGCTTAGGTGTAATTTTTTGCATTCTTTTGTAAGAATGCTGGAAAAAGCACATCTGACCGAAGAATGGCATCCTACCTTCAAACTCTCCTGCATCAAAACATGAGGCACTTCACCAAGAGCTGTGAACGCTCAGGTTTTGAGTATAGAGCTGAAGTCCAACACAGGATTGAAATTGCTTAATGTACCTACATACTGAGATACTTCCTCCCAAAATAGAAGAAAAAAAAGAAAAATGTTGTATTAGATAAGACCTGGTCTGGTGGGTGGCATCCCTTCCTGGAAGTGTGGTTGGGGTTTGAATCTAGATGATCTTTAAGGTCCCTTCCAACCCAAACCATCCCATGATTTTCTGAATACCAATACATCAAATGCATTTTTTAAAAAAAAACAAAAAACAGTCTATTTCCTCATCCTAACTCTGGCTTCTCTTTCAGTCCTAAATACCTACAAATAGGGCTTCATAATGACTGTGTTTCTTGCACTCTGTGCCCAAGGCTTGTGCTCTGCTGAACGGTGTTTCATGCAGATGCTAAG